>BOPP01000047.1:3882500-3913694 GCA_017312745.1 Gryllus bimaculatus | reverse complement strand
GACACGCGCGTCCCAGATTGACGCGCGCGCGCCCGTCTGATGGCGGCGGCTGGGCGGTGCGGTCGCGCGGGCAGAGCCGAGGGTAGTTAGGTTGGTTGGTTAGTTATTCCGGGCGGGTCAACGGTTAAGGTCATTAGTTACGTAAGTGTAGTGCGTGTTTTTGTTGGGCGGTGGCGGTGATCTTCCCCCGCTGAATGGTGAGATCCGGCGCTGACTTTCCGTCGGCCCGCATCCAGGTATCTCACACCAGCGGGGCACCGCCCCAACCAGGACAAGCTCTAAGTCTCTGATCGGTCTACATGAGTGATAGTACAGTTCTCTAGCCGTAGAGGAGGGCGGAGACCCACCGCTCGCACGAAAATTATTTTATTTAACAACCAGCGTTATTGTAGTCACGTCATACCGGTGGCTCAGGGCATCAACTGATGTCACTGCAGTGCCTCTGTCCGCGAGGACGTAGGTTCCGACGGCGGCACGATTTTAGACACTAGTTTGTCAGCTAGGTCGAATTTAATCGCTGTCTGGAGGAGAATTCTAGCAGCCGGCAGCTCTGATCGGTAGTTTTCCGAGGTTTCTTCGATCAACACCAGGCCAATGCCGGAGTAGTACCATATAAACGGGCGCACGTACTTCCTTTCCTCTTCCTTGTCCTATTCTCAGCCCTTACATCCCCAGACTTACACTAACATGCACTACACTACCACTCATGCCGGGAGACCGGTCTGGAGCTTAGACCTTGTCCCGGCTAGGGCGATGCCCCGCTGGTGGAAGATACCTGGTGAGGGAAACACCGCTAGCCAAAGGCCGGATCTCGCCATCCAGGACCACAACCATCTCCCGAGAGGGAATACATGCACAACACTTAAAGAGACTAATAACGTTAGCAGTTGACGCTCCCGGAATCACAAACAATCAATCATTATCACGTCATTCTAAAGAGAGTAAAAAGTGTTTACTTTGTCTAATATTAGCTACTATTTTTTTATGGGACGACATTGCTGAATGGATATTTGCAATGAAGTATTCTTCTAATTCCAAGCCTTTAAAAATACTGGAAATGAGCAATTCTCTAGATGAGATTTATTATAAAAAGGAGATGAAAACTACAACATTTTAGATGGTCAATTTTTCCTTTCAATCTTCCCAATGTGTTCCACATACCCACTATTAGCTTATCGCAACTACTATTCGTTGTATGACTGGGAGAAATAACTTTAGTTCGGGTTCGAATTCCGATGGCTGATGATGATATTTACGATGGCAGGACAATTTACGGCAAGTTTGCTCTGCCTCTCACAGTTCATGGAGCTTCCTCATCATTATTTATTCATTAAATCGTTCACCCTTTCAGCAGTAAAGAGTAACTCGGATTCACGGTGCAATATATTGTATTTAAAAAAATTAGAATTAATTTTCACATAACGTCACCTCCCATGCATGTACCACGTAATTTAGAGATTTTTTTATGTAATAGAGGTAGTGCGATCAGTGGAGGGAGGGGCGCTGGGAATGGTCCACAAAATGAAATCTCACGAGGATAGAAGAGCGAGTAGTGAATTCACCAAAACACACAGCGTGGTGCCACTGAAAATAACTTTTCAGTAATTAGGGTAGATTGCCATTCTTGAAGAAAGCAATTAGCTTTTTCTAGTAGGAAAACATTAAGGTTATGGATAAAAATAGAACTTAGAGAAAAAGTGGTAAGTCGTGCAAGTCGTACTTCACTGAATTATTCGATTTGCCACAAATAACAAGTAGCATTCACAATATTTCTACTCTGAAAGTAATAAAAGTCGACTCCTGCTCCTTTCACGTTAGCGATTACGGTGGACAGGCGCGCGTCGCTGGCAACATCGAGCAGAGTGTACATGCGGCGCCCTCTGCAACGGCTAAGTCGGATCTTCCCGCCGCGCCGGGCGCTTAGTGGGAGCGTGGGGTGCCTGAGTCCCCCGTGTGGCCATCGGCGCGCCCCGGGTTGCGCTCCCGCTTCCAAAGGCCAGCGGTCGCCGCGAAGGCGTTTCGCAAGCTCGCTCTCGGCTCGAAACGAGGTCTCCACGGGCGCACACTTTGGGCTCTGGAGCTCGAACCCAGGCGTATCGTGGATTATTTTTATTTAAGTAATATATCTAGCAGTTGAAAGCTTTAACAAATCCACACTTTTTATTGGGTTTTTGTTTTAAATATTATTGAATGTGCTAATACGAAATAAATTTAGTCCAGTCGTAATTCCGAGAGCTTGAAATATTCATGTTTTCCGAATCTAATACATTATCGCTGTTTGCTGCTTGCAAACGTTCTGTGCTCGCCCCTACGTGATGCGTGTAGGTCTTTTGGACGCGTCAAAGAAATAGCCGAGCACCTCGGCTTCTCGGGATTGGGCGAACTCTCGCTCGCTACTCGCTGAATGCGGATATCGTACAGAAATCCATCCATAATTGTCAACTCATTAAACCATCACTAAATTATTTTTCAGGTCATCAATATTAAAAATACTAATAACTAAGGTGGACGCAATTTACCTTTTGGAAATTTGGATTTTACTATGCAAGAAATAACATTACTGCTACCCTAAATTACATTTTTGAGTCAACATGAAACACGAATTCCCAAACACACTTCAATCCTCAATACTTTATGATGATGTATTAGATTCGGACAACATGAACATTTCAAACTCTCGGAATTACGACTGGACTTAATTTATTTCGTGTTTGCACATTCAACAGCATTTAAAACAAAAAGCTGTAATACAAAAAAGTGCGGTTTTGTACAAGCTTTAAACTGTTAGCTGGACATATTACCTAAATAAAAATAATATTTATATAAAGAACTAAATCTCCAACGCGTGACACTGCACCGCAAAGAAAGTTCATTTTACAGCGCGAACACTCAAACGATTTTTTAAAAAATAATCATACTTGTCACGCGACTCAAACTTACTTCTGGCGTAGCCATAATTAACGAGAAAACTTGAAGCGCCCCACACGCAGGCGCGCAACAGCCGTTCGGGGCACCGGAAGCGCGGCCGCGAGCGCGCTCTACGTGCGTGAAAGAGCTTCCGGGGGCGGCGGCTGACGCAACGGTCGCGTACAATTACGCGAGACGGTTGCCGCGCGGACACCCCCTTTCTCTCTCTCTCTCTCTCTCTCTTGGAGGCGGCGGCGGCGACTGCGTCGGAATATGGCGCAAGGGAGACGCAGGGAGGGGGAGGGGGCGGACTAGTTTACTGTGCCGACTGTTTTGAGAGGTTCCCCTCCGATTTACCTTTCTTTGACTTCGCGTAAATGGCAAAAGTCGATAGACTGACTATTCACAGAGTCGCGTCCAGTTAGATCATTCGTTTCGTAAATGTAGTGCGTCTTATTCCCGGAAAGTGGCGGTGTTCTTGCTCTGGAAGGGAAGGCGAGTTTCGACACAAGTCGGGCGGTACGTGGCCCATTTGCTAGCGATCCTATGACTTTTGGCTACGATTTTGATGAAAGAACCCACAATAAACTATAGATCAACGCAGCCTCAATACGGCGCAAGGGAGACGTAGGGACGTGGAAGGGGAGGAGAAGTTTACTGTTCCGTAGATTTCAAGAAGAGCTCCTCTAATTTCCTTTTGTTTCACTTCGCGGAAATGGCAAAATTCAATAGAGTGAGTATTTATTGATTCCGATGGCATCAAGGACTCAGTCTTCCGATGGCATCAAGGACTCAGACTTCCGATGGCATCAGTTCAGAAAGTGTCACCGAAAAAAAAAAAAAAAAAGAACGTTGAGAGTACACCAGATTCATGATACTGCTTAACAAGGTTTCTTGATTCTGGACTCTGTATTAATCCAACGGTTCTTTTTTTTCGTGTAGTGCAAGTTATTCCTGGAAAGTGGCGGTGTTCTTCTCACACTGGAAAGGGAGTGGCGAGGCCGCCCCAGCACGCCGACCATTTTGTTAGCGATCGCATGATTTTCATCGTAGAAACCACAGAAAACTATCGATCAACGCAGCCGGCCAGAAGAATTGTCCTACAGGCAGAGTTTGAATTAAACTATCAATGCAGCTGCTAAACCCGCAGTCGCCTCTTCTCAAACCCTCGGCCATCCCGGAATTACAAGAGACAGCAGTGATGTGGCCCCAACTAAAGAAGTGTTTCTGTCTATTCTATCCTGCTTTTCGAAGACTGCACTGGTGCTGCTGAAGGAATTTCAATATCAACTGAAAGCGATTACTTTTTAAAGGCAGAAGAGATAAAATGTCAGGAGGAAGCTCGAGGTGAAAAACATGGGGGGGGAGGCATATTAGTACTAATGTTGAAAATAAATGATTACGCTCCTAACAGAAAATTAAATGAAAAGGGAATAAGGAAGCCTGTGAAATGGCATGAAGCACACTTCAAAAATATTATTTTTCTACAATAAACGGAAGTTATAGTCATTTTAATAAATATCAACACATGATTAATAATATTATTGCTTTATCCAATACATTTGATTGCATCGGAACATTAAACTTGGAACTATCTCGATCGGTCAGCAATGAGCACTAAATTACCAAATTAAGTTTCATTACGACAGACAAAAAGACAGGTAATAATTCGTATAAAACATTTGTGGTTATAATTTAGTTCCAAAATGAACTTGCGGTAAATTTGACTAGAGAGACAAAATCCTAATCTCTTTGAAGCCTAGTTTGTTAGCTTACTGCCGCAATGTCAGAGGAGATCGATAATACACTAATGTGCTCTCACTTCGTAATTCTTTTTTCAACATTGCAAAATGCAGTAAGATAAAAAATTAAACCTGTTTGGTTTTCCGTAACTTTCTCTGTTGGTTGAGGGGGCGGGCCTAAAAATGTGACCGTTCAACACAGTACATCACTCTCCTGACAACTGTTAGTGACAATAATTGAGTATTCGCTGCACTGGAAATTAGAGCACACAGAAGAATAAATGGATAGTAAAAAAACTCCAACGTCACAGAAGTCGTCCAAGGTTTCTCTATCGAAGCTCGTATGTAACAAGTACGGGTGATGAAATTTCGTTGCAGGTTGCGGAGGCGGACTGGAGCCAAGTCTCCACAAAAATGGTGAGTTTTTTAGTCGGGAAAGGCAAATTACGGAAGGAACACGCGTACCCTTCTACTTTCAAATTTTTTCACAACTCCCTGTTCTATTCTTCACTGTACTACCTTCGTAGAGGCGAAAAAGAATCTTAGAAGTGCAGTTTGGAACAGCAAAATGGAGAAATATATAAACATACAATGAATTACGAAAAAAACGACGAAGGCAGCAAATCAATTATGAAGACATATGTGCGCGAGCTGGGGAAGGTTCTCAGATATGCACTGTTAATCAAGGCCGGAAAAAGAAACGAAACTAAAAAACAAAGTGACAGTCTGGAAATTAACGCGAGATGAGGTAATCGAGATCTCACGAAATGGGAAAGTAAAACGCGATATTTTTCTTCTTTCTTTATTTCTTGTTCTACCACAAGTCCTTTCAAGAGCTTCAGTTCACTTGAATTAATAGTCACAATAGGTTTGGGCACCATCGCTAATTGTCAACTCTTTAAACCATCACTAACCTTACCATTAAACCATCATTAAATTATTTTTCTGTTCATCAATATTAATAATACTAATAACTAAGGTGGACGCAATTTATCTTTCGGAAATTTGGATTATTTTTCTGCAAGAGATAACAACATCACTGCCTAAATGAATTTTTTGAGGAGAAAAGTTCAGTGAAGAGAAACTTTTTTTGAGACATTTTCAATATTTGATTTTTAATGTAATCTCTATGAATTTCGGAATTTGGTACAAACCAAGGGGCTTGGAGTATACGCCCAGGGGCCAAGGCGTTTATTTTGCACAACTTTCTTTTTTTTTTTTCAAAGTGAAGAAATAAGTCGAAGTACAGTACGAGGCGCGAAGCCGTGAAAGAACAGGCGAAAGGGTCCTTCGCAGATGGCGACGGGGCACAAGAGGCATCTCGCAGGGAGACGGCTAGAGTCGCGCTAGTTCGCAGGTATTTGCGGGATTAAGAGGACACCTGTTGCGCCGTTCGAGCGAGGAATACGTCCCGCTGGCTGTGAAGCTGCTCCTAACGTCCGATTGTCATCCGGGACTGTTGATGGCGATAGAAACAGTCCGCAGATTACCTTTGAAATTTTGTGAACATCGTTAAAAGAACAGCGAGATGCACAGTCCATTCTCGGGATTAAAACCATGACGTCTCTAAACTTCACGTTGGACCTCCAGTTAGCCATTCACTATAATTATGTTCTGGGAACAAAAGTCTTCAAGAATACACGCTAGGAGACGATTAACTCGATGCACTTATTTCATTTTAGCTACGTGAATCCACAAAGCTGTGCCATAAGGCCGACACCAAACTACTACAGAAAAAAAAAAAGTTTGAATATAAATTTTATACTTAAAATAGTGAAAATGAAAATCAATTATACATACTATATCACAAACAACTTAATTACGCGTATTTCTTTACCCAAAGACATTATGATTAATTAAACCAAATAATTATTTAAATAATTCAAATTTTAATGAATTATGTATGTGAATAGTTTAAATCATTTAATTAATTAATTATTAATTTCTCTTTAATCTATGAAAATAACTTTCAATAGTTGTATTGGCAAATTTATTGAAAAATACAAGATATGTTTTCCAGAGTATGGTTTTATTCACTCTCGTGGTCAGCGTGCTCGCTTTCCAATACGCGGCCCCGGGATCGACTCCCGATCAGGCAAGATTGTGCGTGTTCCCTGGAATGCCCCAGTATATGTCGCTGTTATGACGATGAGAAAATTCACTTTTCAGGTTGAGAAGACAGGAATACGGCGTGGGGATGTCTACGTGCTAACCAAACGTACCCCCATATAACCCTTATGGCCGCGAAGCAGGGTCATCGGCGGTAGGTCGGAGCCCGTTCACGGGCTGTCGCGCCAAGTACATACATACATGGTTTTATTGAGCATTTCTGCTTCCTAATCATTCAATTCAGGAAAAACGGCGTGCCAAGAGCTGTGACAAGTCGAGAGTCGACTCTTGTTTCGTCGAGGAGGGGGAGGAGGAGGTGGCGATCGGATCGAATGTCGTCCAAACCCGAGAAACCAGCCGCCCGTTCGGGACTCGAAGCAGCAGGGCCGGTCCGCGGGTTGGGAAACCTCGCCGCCCGCGCCCCCGCCCCCGCCCCCACCCGCGCTCGCAGGCGCCGGCGTGTCACCAGCGGGCGGTTCAACGCTATACGCCAAGGCCACCGCGACGCCCTCGCCCGCGCCCGCGCCACTTCGGCGCTTTTTACGTAAGCGACAGAACGGGTCCGCGGCGCAGCCACAAGCCAGTCGCCGCGGAGGTCCCTATCACGCAATGGATGAGGAGGTTAAGAAACGCGCGACGTCTAAACGCTTATGCAGTACTCGCGCGCGTTCTCTGAGCACGCACTGATTTATTTTATCTCTTACCTTTTAATACTTTTCGCCTTAGGAATCACTTGTTATCAGTACTTTCCTACTAACTCTAAACTAAAAATTTAAAACCCGTCTTCCTAGCTCCACCATTTTTACTTCCATAAACATTCGTCTACCCCAAAATAAAACAGCCCATGTACACCCAATACCTATCCCACAACCTAATCCTCGTCCACGTATGAGGAAATGTTAATATATCTAAAAAAACAACACAATAAAACACCCAGAATGATGAGCCGCGAAAAACGATGGCAGGCATTCACAACCAACTACACCAAGACAGACAGGCAGTACTTTCCTACAGTTTTTTTTAATCATCCTTTGGTTTCGGTTGACTAGTGTAGTTGTTTCGTAATAATTAGCAAATGCGAACTCTCAGTCAGACGCGAGGACTGGCGTTACATTATTGCTTGTAGTTTAAATGAATGGATAAAAAAAAATAGGAAAATTCAAACAATGGATAAAAGTAGAAACTTATTACTACAGTGTTCGTTGTTTTTTTTTAAATTTTGTACAATCCGAGTAAAAATATTTTGTTCAGAAATTCACGAATGTGATATATATTTGAACCACTGTTAAACCATTAACGCTTAAATTAATTGTGCGCACGTAGGCCTCACCTATTGTCGTCGGTTCGTTTGCGCAGTCACCGTTGAATCCTTTTTGCAACTTAGTAGCTAACCAATTGTTGTGTTGCTAAAAAAATTGCTACCAGAGCGCTCCAGCACACTTAATACATTTAGGTTAAAACTTTATTTTTTGTTGATATTAATTTTTCATTAAATCGGTTAGAACAATCCCACGCCTTTTCTTTTCCATTTAATTTTATACAGAGAATAAATTTCCTTATCTACTTTGCATACATCCACTTTTAGGTAAGTTCAGACTTGTGGTCCGCGGATCCTGATGTTTCAAACTATGCCGCGATTACTGTAGGGTTGATGCCACACTTACGCAAATGTTCGGATGAACGTGGCGGGCAGGTACGCAGGATGACGAAGTGAAGGTTTTAGCGTGAATGATGCAGCTCCTGTTGCGAAAGGGTACTGGACGAATGAAGAAGATGATACCCATTTTTATCAAGAGGTTTTAATGGATATTCTTCACTCCTATTATTTTATGTTGTCGAGGTTATCGGCATTATGTCCGTAGTCAATCATTTCATAAAAAATTCATATTAAACCCTATTTCAAGGTTACTGAAACAGAAAATGGTCCACTAACGTCAATCATGGTAAAATGTTGAAGACTGGAAATAGAATATAGAACAGCTTCTGACAATAGTGAATTAAAATATATTTTAGGAGAAAATAGTTCAATCAATAACTGTCGCATTTGTCAGAAGTCTACAATCGCAACGATAATAACATACAAGCCGCAATTTATTTACATTCCTGCGAGTAAAAAGCATAAAAAATGATTGTATGATGCCCTTTAGCATCTGTTTATTTTTGACGAACATTGTGGCATCCAAAGAAAATCAAATTAGAAAACAATGCAATTCCATAATCAACGCAGCAAGTCCACACACACGCGTGCGCTCTCTAGCTCCAATTCAGCATCTCGACGATTTATTTGTAATGCATTTTAGAAGAATAAACTATTCTAATTTAATGTAACGCATTACCTCATTACGGAACATATCGCGCATTTCATATCACACATAAAAATAAAACAGAATAAAAATTGTCATGGAAAGTAATAACTTCAATGCAATGTTTTGAATTTGAAGTTGTGAAATAAAGCTTCTCAGTTTGTTAATCCATGACTTTTTTAAATGTGATTTTTATATATTAATGAACTATGTTTTCACGTGTCAAATTATATTAATGCATTTCTGAATTGTTCTTCCACGCAACTACTCACATCAAGTACAGAGTATAAAGGTTTCTCCCACCTGAACCCTCTTAATAATTATCAACTGACAAGTGAACGATGCCCCTCAGCAACACGCATTCACGAGCCAACGAGCGCAGGATGACGTTATTGCGAGAGTCTCGTCGAAAAGTTGGGAGGCAACCCCATTGATCCACATATACACGTGTAACTTTCCAGAACAAACCTCTCTCTTGTGTCATAAAACGTTCGGCCAACTCGCCGGGATGTTTTCATTGCGCGCAGGAAATTCTGGGGCGACGGCAACTTCGAAGCGCTTAAAGCCCTCAACGTGGGGAACGGCAGCGGCCCGCTGTTTAAGCCCGCATCAGATAAAACGGTCGTCTAAGCGAGGACACGAGACGCGCGACGGGTGCGGCATTGCCGCTCAACGCGTTTACGTGAGCTCTCGTCTCGGGTGCGTCCGCACTGCTGCTCCCCCTGCTGGAGAAGATGACAGTCTTGAGGAGCTGCTCCTCAGTGGAAGTGAAACTACGGAACACACCAAGATGAGGGCTGCGAGCCTGACGAATAAGCCGAGAGATATATACAGGAGAAGAGAGATAAACTACAGGACTCAGCACGCAATTTTAGTGCGACGCAAGGCATTCATGTCTGCGGAGATATACAGAGCAAATTTGAATCATGGACTAAGCATTAATTATACGTGACATAGTTTACGATTTTATGAAACAAATATTATATTGGAATTCTTCTTCTTTGGCCCTATCTTCCATATACGGAAGTTATGTGAGACATAACGGGTTTTCTTGGGGTAAATTATTCAGGGTGGTTTCCCGTTGCCTTCCCTGATATGATGATGATGGTGATGATGATAGGGGGTGAAAGGACGTACACAATATAACAATGCCCGAGGCGGGACTCGAACCCGCGATCTTTCGGTACGAGATCGCTACGGCACTACTGCCTTAGCGATCTCGGCCACCGGATCGGCCTATTGGAAATGCGAATTTAATATTTGCCATTATTTTGACTACTCATTGCCTATCTCTGACCCTTGCTTGAACCTGACTTCGCATTCCGGAGGCCCGGGTTCAATCCTCGTGCCAGCCATCCTGACCGGGTTTTTCATGGTTTGTCACAGTCATCCAGGCGAATGCTGGGATGGTTCTAGCGAAAGGCCACGACCGCTAAAACGGCGTCGCTAGCAGAATTCGCTAACAGCGTGAAGTCACGAAGGTTAAGCGAATTCGAGACATCGCGGGTTCCTGGTTGGGTGAACCTCGGGATCTAACGGCGCCGAAGTCACTTGCAGTTAACGGGACATTAATAGTTGAATACGAATTCGAATTATTTTGAATAACAACTTTCCTCAATAGACGCCCAAAATGTACAAAAAGATTAAGTTATTTCCAAAAAAGATTTTCAAAAATTTTGAAAAACAAAAGAAAATATTTTAATTAAAATAGAAATTCTCCAATTTTCATTTCAATATTTCTTCAAATATTTCTTTTAGATCGTATTGTCACTTTTTTGAACAATCACAATGTATTTGCCCCTTTATATTACAGCTCTATATTTCGAGTTATTTTTGAAGTGATCGACGACATTATGTCATTGTTACACAAACTGTTTTATTAAATGAATATTTTTAACAATGGTAAGCACATTTTTGAGGCTACAGGTTCCGTTGAGAAGGACGTTCGCGTATTACTTAAAAATATTCACTTCGTAAGGCAGGAGGTGAAACAGCGCCGTAATATCATAAGTCACTTAACAAAAGAGAGTCGGCCGATGACAGTATAAATAGTATAGATATATAGATGCATCCTTCCTTCGTTACGTATGCTCGACTGTCGTCGGCTACTGCCATCTCCCTGCGCCATCGTCTCGTGCCATCCGCGGGCGGACAGTGCAGTGCAGTGCAGCGATTGCCCCGACCTGCTTCGGCAGCCGCTGGCGCCCGTTCAAGAGCTTGCTCCGGTCCGTTTGCTTCGATTAGGCGGACACGGCCGATAACTCACGCGGTCGAGGAAGTGTGACACAACGTTAGGGCTGCCACATTACTCAAGAGGGCTTCTGGAGCTCCAGACCACGGCCGATATCGCCAGCGCATCAAAGGGGAATGCGATGACAGGCGAGACAAGGGAGCAATCGGCCAGAAGGGAATCGATAAGACGTTAACAGTAATTATAAAATTCGTTAGATTTTAACACTAGCGGTGCTACAACTGCGGGTGCTGTCTCGCGTCAGTAACGGTTACGTAAAACTTTAATTCGCAATTTCTGTCCTTAACACTTCTCAGCTGTCACTTGTAAAACACATTATTCATTTAAATGGTTTTTGAAAATTGAATTCATTTACAGCTAATACATCAACACACATTTGACATTGCCACACTCCGTTCCATTTACCCAAAAACACTTCCCAAAAATAAGAAGTGACTTGGAGAATTTCAAACTGCCATGTCGCGGCGTTCTATTATTCAATTGTAACGTGCTAATTCTTGAAAGATTCTTGCAAAAGATGTTTGGGAAATTCGCATTTTCATATTCCAAAACTGGAAATTTCGCCATAGTACTAATTTAAATACATACATTACCTTTTTTAAAGAACTAAATTTTCACAATTGATTTTAATTAAAAAACAATTATCATTTTTTTACCCAATGTTAATTTTGTTAGAAATATTCGAAAGAGGGACTTTATGAGAGGGGTGCGTCGAAAATGGGACGAGTACCACATTCTTTGCCTTTCTTTACTTCATACTAGGGGAAAAAATAAAGAAAATATTTAGAGCGTTATTGAGAAAAATAAATATTTAAAATTGCCTGTTTCGCGTAAAATTGCACAAAAACTACTAACAATTTCATCGAATTAAATAAGACCTTATTTCAGGATATATTTTTGATGAGAATACTTCACTTCTTTTAAAAATCTATCTTCAATATTGCAGTTGTAGGAAGACGCGGAAAATTATTTTGAACTTTTTGTATTTTCGAAAATTCAGAGACTGCAACGAAAATGTGACCTATGCCATTTCTTTTTCCGTCGTTTCCTTTCAGAGATTTTATTTAAAAGAGAAATTAAAGACACATTTGAGAAATTTTGTTGAGACTTCAAATGTAAAGTACCCCATAAAATCAAAATACCGTTTCAAATTCCAGGGACCACGACATCGTCCAGATTAACTGGCGAATATATTTTTTGGTGAAAATCCTGCCTGCGATTTGGCTGCTAGGGTTGTTCGTAGATAGGCAAGATAACCTGTGCCTGTATTTTGGCGTCAAGTGCGTTGGCTGGACTCGCGGATGTGTTACGTTAGTCACAGACGCCGAAGGTCGCAGCCTCACCGTTAATTTGGAAATGCGCAGGCAAGGGCGTCAAAATGGCCAATCAAATTGCGATTCTTTTCGATTGCTTAACCCAACTACCAACTCACGTTCAACGTACGGTTTAAATCACCACCATTATACATCGCGTTTTCCACACGTGTTCCATTTAAGAAACGAGTGTCGTTAAGGTACCAAGACTTACGATATCTAGCATCGCGTAGCGATCAACATCAGATCTTACAGAGTCTAGGAGGGGAAAAAATTCTGCCGCCTGCAACCTCTGGTGATGAGATCGAAAATATTTTACGTGAATAAATTTCTAGATATCTACACAACACTAGTTATTTAAGGACCAACACCACCAGCAACGTTAATTTATCTAGTTGCTTGCGCTTTGTGTCAAAGAAAGAGTCGCCACCGGGACATGAAAAGCTGGTACTGTGGACGTTGCTAAATTTACTGCGCGTAAGTCTCGGGAGTACAGGTTGACGACCGCCTTCATTGGCCAACGCGCTTTTCGCTTCCGCTCCTTCCCTCCCCCCCGCTCATCTAATGAGGCGCGGCGCGAGGGACCTCTTGCGAAACACGCGCGAAACGGGTTTGGAGGTCGAGGTTGCGCTAATACGCACGGACGGGCGTTGGCCGCACGGGCCGCCACGCCGCGCCGTGTGGAGGCCTGCATTTGGGGCAGTGTCTACCCCAAGTGCACGTACCTTCAGACTGCACATATGCAACTGTGACGAACTGTGACGACGTCTCTCCAGCACCAATTATGAGGAGGGGGCCGTTCAGTAGATAAGGTGCAGGTTACAATATACCGTTCACAACACAAATCATTGTTGGGGGGGAGGGGGGGCACGTGTCCCTGGGCAGTGACGCCCATGGCGACAAGGTAAATATTGCACCTTTTCTTCGAGCACGAACGAGGGTACAGAGGACGACAAAAGCCAAGATAAGCTGTGCGTTTATCACCTCCTGCACGAGCTGAATAGACTTTTTTTTAAATGTTCAGCATACTATAAGTTAGAATTAAAAGTAGCTCTTTCCTACACGAAAATAAGCATTTGAAACTGTGTTTCGTACACGGCTTTTTAAAAGTAATTTATTACATCAGCACTGCAAACTCTTGGAAACGTTTAGACGGGAGTAAGTAGCAAGTCTCGGTTGTAAGACATAAGTTTCTTGGCAAAAGAGTCTGCATTCGCCAAATAACTTTATTGCGATATGTGTTGTATCGTTGAACAGTTTACAATAAGGCACCACATGGGAGCCAAACAGATCTCCAAATTTTGATTCTTTCCCCCATGTGCGCCGCCAGGGCTCGCCACAATATTGGTATCTGTCGTATTCATCCAATGCTTGTGTTGTTCCCAGTCTGAGCGAATACGGGGTGAGATTACGACGGGGATACTCGGTTATTTTAATTTTGCCGAGCAATTACCCAGGGTTCTCTCAGATGTCACAAGCGTGTCAGGAAACTCTGAGGATTTTCCACCCTTGAAAATCTCAGCCTCCCAGACGGGTTCGAACCCACGATCTTGGATATACGAAGACGGTGTACCTACCTCCTTATCACTGAGACAGGCTGTCTGAAAATTGAAGTTGATTGATATGTCGCGAAACGACTTTATAATCGCTATACCACAAAGTGCATGTGTTTATTATGCAAGAATATGATTAACATTATGGGATTGGAAGGTCACTGCAGGGCAAGAAATGTTGTTCGACGAGCGTTAGGAGAGTGCGGAAGTCATAATCGTAAGCGTAAATATACACTTCCATAAAAAAACAAATTGCTTAGAACTGAGATTAGAAATATAATCTGCAAGGGCCGCAACCCACTATATGTCGAAATCGTTACTTGGGCTGGAAACCATGTATTGGGGCAAAATTAGTGAAGATCTACAATCATTTTCTTCACGTTATCGATCAGTAAAATAACGACTACATTAATAAACAAATATTACAAAAGTAAGACCAATTTCAGAAAAGTATGTTTTGTTGTAACTCGATTATCTGTGTTGTCACCGAAGTTGAAGTTGCCTCAGAATTGACACAATCTTGCACAGATCCGACGACCAATTGACAGAGTGACATTACAGCCCCCGTGAGATGACGTTCGGCACCGAAGAGAACACACATATCCAGGAGTTGTTTACAATCACCCACCGGTCGCGCGTCGGGAACCAGTTCTCCAAATCCGGCAGCGGCGAGTGAGTGGACTTTCACCAATTTTCGAAGACACCAAAGCGAATCGAATCTTGCTGGCGCTACGCAATCCTCAACGACCGGTCCGAAATCTCCCGGCTATTTGCGTCGCGTTTGGAAAGGGTACAGACTGGGACGTACGCTCTCACACTCACGTAACGCCCGCTCTGCAAGAAATTAATTGGCGGAGGCGTGGCCCGAAGGATGGCCCACCGTCCGCGGAAGAGCGCCAGAGGCGGCGGCGACGGCGGAGGAGCGGGCGTAGAAAGCGGGCAGGCCGAGAAGATGAGAGGGCGGTAACGACGGCACGCGATTACTTAACGCTGATTATTAAAATGGTCTACGTCCCAATTTGCTTGTACGCACCTGTCTGTCATTTTCTACTGAGAGAGAGAGAGAGAGAGAGAGAGAGAGAGAGAGAGAGAGAGAGAGAGAGAGAGAGAGAGAGAAAGAGAGAGAAGGTAAATTATTTTCACTTTCTCTTGTACACAAATCTCCCACAACATCTTTCGGGTGACTATGACCAAGGGCAAACCTAAGACGGTTGGGAGTGTCAATATAAAGTACATAGAACAGACTTGAAAGCAGATCCCAAAGAATATATAATATTACGGTTACTTGACGCATCGGAAAAAAGATGTGGAAAAGACACTCGTGAGCGAGACGATATATTTCCAAGTGGATATATTAATACTTTCTAAAGCATACAGAATTTCAACGAAATTAAGCAGCCTCCCGTTGTGTTAAAAGTGTTCATGGTTTCGTTAATCAAGAACTCGAGAAGAATACAAACACGATTGAACAGTTTGGATTTTGTCTGAAAAATTTACATATTCCATGGTGTTATTCTGCCAATTCTCAATCTGCGCACACTAACTGAATTATATCCAGTGCGTGAAAGATGCAGAATTTAAAAACTAAACCTCAATGACCTAGTCAGGTAAATTTTGTCTCCATTTCAATTTAATTGAAAAAAGTGGATTTATAGATTACATGTTCAAGCAAAAGTGCAGATATTGCTTGCTTTACTAACGAGAGTAACATTTATTTTCAACTTTTTGCTTTGTAAAGCGAACTAATGCTTCTTCTCTTAATCTCTAAAACTTAGAATAAAAAAATTCTGAAGAGATACAGTGAACTAAATTACAATTAAAGAAAAAATCCAGTAAAAAGAAATATTAATAGATTGTAACTAATATGGTGAAAAAGAAGAAATGAATAAACAAAAAATCAAAATGCACAAAAATATGAGGTTTCTCTTCTAAAGAAGAAATTGCCCAAATTTACTATTGAATGGCCACAGAATTAGGGCGAAATTTAAGTAACAAAAAAATATGTTGTTTAGGGATTCGACAAAAATTTCAGAAAATAATCCAAAGAAATGTCATCAAATATTTATGTTTGTATTAATTAAAGAATTCTGTGAATTAAACGAATTTACTTAAAAAAATGTAAGCAGCCCAAAAATTAAAAATGTAAAAAAAACATATATATAAAAATATATTTGTTCAAAACATTATTTCACTATACTTGTTTCTTTCACTAAATTCTGAAGAACTTTTTTTATTCCGTAGAGGATGGTCAAGACAACTGTATTTATTTATATATTAATTTATCAAACAAGCAATCGCCCAATACAACTATTACATAACTGAAACTATTATACACACCGACAAAAACCAAACTACACCGCTTCTCGCCACACAACTTCCACAACACAACTCTCACAAACACACGAATACATATACATCACGTAAAGTCGTCGCAAATATAATATTTAGTGCTTGGGATCTCGCAGTACCTAAATCCGGCCCTGCATTGAATCATGGCAATCGGCCGAANNNNAGCCAATTTGCGCAGGGAAATTCGAAATTAAATCATATTGAAAGGAAAATAAAACAAGGCATTTCCTGGAAATTTCCGTTGAAAATATTTACTATGTTAGAGATTTCATATTTTCCCTGGAGTACGATCAAATAATTTCAAAAATGTAAAACCACAGTTAGACAAAATTATGTTAACAATCCCTGTTACTTTATTATGTAATAATGTTGAATAATAACCGTCGATTATGGATTATCGAAACTTAAACAATGGAAAGCTTATGACCGTACCGTTGTAGATTTAAATTTTCAAACTTAGCATCACACTTTAGGCAAACTTTTAACACAAACATTTCCAACGACTGAGTTGTTTGCATCTATTCTGTTTTTCAATAAAATTCTGACGGTAAGGATCATAAAAAATCGTTAAAAACTCATCAATAGACCAACATGCAACTAAGAATTTGTAAAAGTGAAATTCGAATGAAAATTGAACAGTAAGAAAAAAATTGTTAATAATCTACTACTTACTAATAATCATAATCACAACGATATCATAAGATTTTAATTAATATTAGGGATGTATTGACTAGTGAGAACATGACCACACTTTAAAAGAAAAATTTAATAAAAGAAGAAAACAAACAGTTTTGGATTAACATTTGGATTAACTTTCATTATGAATTTGGCTACTACGTGGCATGTATATTAAATTAACAGTGTATTAGTTTGGTATTCGCCACTAACCTGTCACTCAGTGTTGGAGAATAACTGGCTTTGTCTGAATGTTAAATCACGTCAACAACACGGCAATCCAGGAAGTTTACTTCCATGAATAGATTCTATCCCGGACCTCACGCTGGCACAACAACGGATAGAATAAAGTGGCAAATGACGCAGAGAATACGCTTCCGTTTCAACTGTCATATCACCCGACAGGAAGCTGTCATCCGTCTGCGATACAAAACACACGCGCCCAATTCACCAGCATTTATAAACGCATCGCGGCTATGCTTTTGGGAACACTTGTCACAAATGTCGTGTCGCCGTACGCACAATACAAACTTCACTGGCCAAAAGCGAGCGTCGCGATTAGTGATTTGGACATTCTTAACGCGAGCCGCTGTTTTACAAATTCACTAGTTCGGAGTTTCACGTTTAAACTCGCGTTTACAACCGTCGTTTCGCTCGCGATTGAAAAAAACGTTGTTGCCGTCGCACGCTGCACATTCGCAATGTATAAACGTCATGCATAACGCACCAGAGGCAGTTGCAACGTCGCTCTCAAAGCAAACAAGCGAAAGTGGCGGTCGGGAAAGGTAAATTCTGGAATTGCGCAACTAACGAAATTGAAATTTAAATGTGTTAGAATGTGAAATTACATGGAAAATAACGGTTTTCGCTCTCTTCGCCGTTCCTGTTGTAGAAGAAAGTGTTCTCCATCTCCAAACATTTTTAATAATTCACTGACAATATTTATGGCTAGAATCAATCTTTGAAGTTTTACATTTAGCCAAAAGAAAATGAATACCACAATATGAAAATATTTATTGTTATAATTTTGAGATGTACGATGTGTAATGTACACTAGTTCTTGACTGCAACAAAATACGTTAAGAACAGTACTGGAATCTTTAAGCCTCGCATATAAAAAAAATTATAATACTTAATTTAATAAATAAAAACAATTTAACAGGGGCAAAGTGAACAGCATAATATCTGTCAGAGAAATTATGTTTGACTCTTCAGAATTGTTTACGAAAGATCTAGTGTAATATATGCTACACACGTACAAACTATTACGAACCTTGTTCAACTTTAAGAACACCTAAAATCTGGACGTCTTTGGGCACTTTGGAAGAAACAATCCAAAGTTTCTCGATCTCTTACATGAACTAACAGCAGCAAAGTAAAGACGAACTTCGGATGATTAATTAGAGATAACCTAAATGAAAAACCGGCTGACACTACGTAGCTATTAATGCGTTTTATGGTACGAAAGACAGTCGTGTTACACAAGGCCTTTACAATAGTACTTCCCCATACGGCACGTATAATTTTTACTGTTCTTGGACTAAAATGAAACTCAAATCGTAAAAAGCAAAACTTTCATATCCATATACAAAACCTACAACAATCTCCTAATTATTGTACTTGTCACAAAACACCACTAAAATCCCCACTACAACTAAGAACATCAACCTGAAAATATGCAGAGAAAAAAGTGCGTCATCACGACATCTGCTACGAATAAGTATCACAGTACAGCAATATATAGCTGTGATATATATCATCATTAATACACACTACAATAACAATCTATGAAATTTATCATCCATATCTAAATTCTATCTACGAGGTCGCTCGAATTGAAAATAAAATTTAAAACAGTGTAGACATTTTTTGACTAACATAGTACGTCTGATGTGGACGTTTGAAAACAAGTCCTACAAATAGGTGGCACAGGTTTTTCTCTCAGCTCTTGTAAAATCTCTAAAGACCGTGCTTCGATGAACAGGCCTTTCAAACTTGTATTTAGATATTATATCCTAAAATGTATAAAATTTTTGATTTGCGATATGGATATACATGTAATTTATACAATATTGTTTAACTTTAAGAACTTTTTTTTAAATAATGCAATAATGGCATATATTTTAAGTCATATGCTAGTCGAAAAGTGTTAAGTGATATCATTAATATATTTGACATTTATTGTAACTATTGTTCCTGCGGTGCCTGAAAATATCAGTAATAAAACAGCTGCTTGAGATTATGATTATTGTGAATTAACTACTCACATACATTGCATTATACGAATAGCTCGTACGTTGCTAAGACGATAACAATGTAGAAGAACTGGTTGCTTGGTTTTTATAGAGTATGCGACACTTTCCTCAAATCGACCCAAGGCGATACTTTCGCACCCTCAATTCCACCCACTATCTCCACAAACATCAGCGCCAAAGCGCGACCTCCGAAGACAGAAGCGCGCTTGCAGTGGCGGCCGCACACGAAAGCGAGCTCTAGTTCCGAGATCTATTTCCGTCCTTCCGAGAAATTTACAAGGCAGCGCGCTTAATACCACTGCAGCGTCCTTAAAAAAATACGACCGCTCCACACGCTCCTCGTAACGGACGGCGGAGGCGTTGGCGGAGGCGGCGACGGAGTTGGCGCGAGGACGAACCGAGCGCTCACGACGGGAGAGCGAGATACGTTAAACGGGTTGAATGTGCATGTCAACAACGAAGCTACAGTGCCGGCAGCGTATAGCGACTCTTGACAGTTCTCTCGCCACGTGACGTTGAATGTCATGTGACCTGCTCTGAAGCAATCAGCTTGCGAGGATTTGTTTACTTTCTCACAGCTAGAGATCGGCGTTGTCGCTCATCCAATTCACACCACATCTCGGAGGTGATGAGGTTTGACTCAGGCGAAAATTATGAACATGATATCAAGATGGATTATAGCCAGTCAGTAACTGCTAAAGTTTTGAGATGTCATTGATCTGTCATGTAATTAGAGCCATATGCGTAGTAACGTGTGGCAACAGCGCATTGAATTCTCAGAGTCGCTTATAAGCTGCCGGTACTGTAGTTGGCACACTCGTTCGCGGCCGAGCTCGGATTGCAGGTGTATGTCCTACAACAATATAAGCACTAATGCTATTCCATAAGGGGAAAAAAAAGTTGATTTGGCAGTGACCCCCCTTGATCTACAGCATATCATCTAGAGTAAGCAATGGGATATGACACACATATTTGAGAGATGAAATTCCACAAATCATTTTCACTTCGATTGGGACGGAACATATAATGGGCTAAACATAAGACAAAGTCAAAAGTGCCGATCCGGTGGCCGAGATCGCTAGGGCAGTAGTGCGGGTTCGGGTCCCACCTCGCTCATGGTTGTATTGTGTTCGTCCTTTCACCCCTACCATCATCATATCGTGTCATCGTCACAGTTACTATACCATTACAAGCAATAGTGGTCGCTAATGACCTAGAAATTGATGAGACCTTAACTAACAAAAGAGTCCTAAGTATTCATTGGAATATTGTTTCTTTCATGCAGACTTTCCACATAACTAAATCACGCAAGACTGATTTGAAAGAGTAACGAAAAATAGAACGGGTCGGGTCAGGTACGTTCATAGTGATGACAGTATCGTTAAAACGTGGAAGGCATTCTGAACATCCCTAAGGTATCCGCTGTCTTCGTTTCTAGAGCGCTGTTACGAAGTCAGAGAAATATGTGCCCGGGGGATACTCGAAATTCCAGTAGGGGAAGACGTGACAGAAACCGATGTTAGGGGTGTAAACTTCATCCGCCCTGCAGGAGGAATTGCAGATAAAATTTCTGACACAAATTTAAACTGATATTCATAAGAATTCTTATGAATAATACGATGAATGCTGGGACATATTTAAGCAATGCCGATATTCATTTGTTAATGCCTTTCAAGTGCAAGCCAAACTTTAGTTCTCACTCAATACTTTGAAAATTCGATTATTGTACTTGTATTTCTATATGATGTTTAGGTACGGAAACCACAGGAAGTTCCTTCCCTTGAAAGTTTGTGTTAGACATAGGTCCGGCCAGTGCCACATTGGCAATTACACTCAATGTAGCCATGCTCACGTAAAAAATCTTGAAGCGAACAAGAATGATGTCCCTTGAAATCGCTGTCTTATGATTTAATTATCTTAAAAGCCACATTACGTCCAAATACTGCAAACAAACTTACCAATCGCGATAACCTAGTTAGAAACGTCGTTGTTCATTTCCATTGGCGATGTAACGAAGAATTTATTAATTGTACGAAGGCTGCAAGTCCAGTACCGTAGGAAAATTTTGGGTGTTACTTAGTTGTGGAGAGTAGACCACTCTGATATCCTTGTAATAGACTACTCCCTTACAGGGCACAATCTACAACATGGCACTAATCACACAAATGTAGGGTCGAAAGGCAGGAAAGGCCAGCACAAATATTTTATTAATAAAAAAACTAATTCTTGAAGACATCTGAGTAAATCTCGTGACTTTTGAAAACGAAGACAGCTTAACAGCCATCCGCACATGGGGCCATTCTATGCTGAACGAGGTCCCACAGGTCGCGAACACCACCAGCCCAACCCTCCCCCGGCCTGCCCTTGGCATTCGAGCCGCCCTCCCCCGCGCCGTCGTCGCGCGCTAATGACTCTCTCCGGCGCCAGATGTCGCGCGGCGCGCGGCCGGCATCCGGTCGCGTTCCAGACGCGCGGGGAAGGAAGGGGTCTGGAAGGCGGGAGAGGCGGGGTCGGGAGGTCCGGGTCGGGGCGAGGCGGTACGGGACGGGACGGCACGGGACGGTACGGTACGGTACGGGACGGGTCGGGACAGGTTAGGTTGGGTTGGACCGGGTCGGGTCGGGTCGGGTCGGGACAGGTAGGGTCGGGTCAGGTAGCGTCGGGTCAGGTAGGGTAGGGTCAGGTAGGGTAGTGTCGGGTCGGGTCGGGTCGGGTCGGGGCGATATGAGCCGGGCCGGGCCGTAGGAAATCGTTAGTTGCCCACCTACCACAACCGTTGTTCCGGACATCCAGAGCAACACCCACATGTGGCCAATTCAAATCAAACCTGCTAATTAGGACTGATCCAAAATATTATGTATTAATACCATTAATCAATAGCGACATGGCACTATTGAAGGCTTGGACTTGCCAACGGTGGAATTTGATGAGCGGTTTGTATTTTGTCACATTACTGTATCATTCGGTTTAGGACGTCAACATTTAAAATTCAGAATATGTATCCAGCCCATGATGCATGTGCCTCCTGACTGATCATGATCCGTATTCGTTTCGTTGGTTTTTTCGCTGGCCGCTCCTCGCAATTCACCTCAGGACGAGCAAGGCACGAAGTTGAAGTGTGGCGTCGTTAACACGAGGGCCAGAACAGTTAGGTCGGTGAAAGTACGCTGCGGGAGGAGGGGGTTGAGCCTGAACTTCCGGGAGTTTGCGCTCTGGCGGTTGACTCAGGTAGAGCGCACGAGCCAAAAATACCGTAGGCTGTAAACTCCGAGGATGCTAGCCAACGAGCCCCTCGCTTATGGTTTGCCAACCTGAGTATCCTGTGTGTGGGCGTAAACCAAGCTGCTGGCCAGCGAGCTCGCAGGCCGTCCAGCCGGCGAGCCTATCTATGGAACAGTGGTGGGGGTGTCAGCCTCAACTATTTAACGCGCCATTCTGCGCCGCGTTTCTCATTCACTTTGGCATCGGAAGCTTGTACGTGTGTATACAAGGGGTGGTAGGAGTGTGGGCGAGATGTCCGGAGAGTAAGGGCCAGACAAATCTCGCGTGCTGTAGCACTCGGTCGCCAGACCGGGTTAAATTTTGGCGTCAGGCCATGTGACGGTAATTGTCACGGGACGGGGTCCGACAGATCGCATCACGCGTGGCTTGTATTTTCTGCGGTAAAGCAGTGTTCTGAAAGGAAAAGGTTGCCGGAGTGTTTTAATATTAGCAATTTATAGTAACTTGTACATAATCTTTTAATATATTATTTTTATTTCGTTATTTGAATTCATTTCTTATTTCACTACGTCATAGAAGCCTCCTAACCCGTGGCAAGAGTATCGGCGCACCGATGATTTACACTGGTAGTAGACATCGGGGCGTAGGTCTCAGACATCGGTGGAGGTTCCTACTGCAAGAAATTGACTTAACGGAAGACATTTTATGTTTTTTATTTTAGGATTGAGAAGAATGTATGATACAACGAAGAGCGTCACATAGGAGATGTCTCCACGTGAAGTAATTAACTACATTACGTGGGTGTACGGTAAGCGCGCGCGCACACACACACGTACACACAAATGATCTTAAACAAATCTGGGGAAAGATCTAACGACACCCTAATTTTATTTCTTTATTCATTCTGGAATGTTTTTCTCGAGTTTTGGGGTATTGTCAAACAACATAGCATAATAAAATAAAACGACATACAAACGTTTGTAGAATAAGAACAGTTAATATTGAATATAAAATATTAATAAAGCGTTGCGAAGTAAAAGAAAATGTATTGTACGTCTAAGAAAAAAATATTCGTGCTGCTAATGCGATGTTGTAATAGAAGTTATGTACGTTTCATCATTTAACATATACCACGGAAATATTATGACATAACATAACTTCTTCACACAATTGAAATTGTATTTATTAATTCGTTTAAAGATTAGGGAGTCATTATTTTTATTTATCACATTCGACAAATCGTATAATACTATTTACTTCTTTCATTGCATTATTCATCATCGTTAAGTACGAAAATATGCAAATAATCGATGTATTCATAGACATTTTTAAAATCTCCTTCATTATCAAGAAATTACTGAAAAGGAGTTGCAACTCCTGCTTTTCATATTCATGAACATTCAATACATCTCTTGAATAAGACATAAGAGATGTGCAATAAACGTTTACAGTTAAGCGGAAATATCGGTTTAATATACACTTTCTTGCTCACACGAGTATATATGCGCACAGAATTCCTTATTGCACTCATTTGCATACATACATTCGTAGATAGGAAACATTTTATTTTCTTTCCCTTACGTGTCTGCATGTAACCATGTATTCCTACGGCTGTAAAATAGTAGCACGTAGTGCGTCTAGTATCTCGCTTTAATCAAACCCTCCAACTGCACAATGTATTTTCCTTTCGTATCGTTTTATATTTCAGTAAAGAGCCAACTCCATCTGGCAGCCACTGACCCGAAGAAAATTTCCAGCCCCTGGAGGGCAAACGCCGGCGCTATGGAAACTGTTTCTGGCCCCTTTTCAACGCAGCAGAAAATGAGAAATCCGGTTTCTCGGTTATTTAAATAGCGGTATCCCACAAATGGAAGCACACCCCGAAATACGGCCACCATTACGACGAAGATATATGCGCGATACTGCAATATGCATTTCGGAGAGCAACCGACCACAAATGAGGGGAAACCAAATTAATCCATTAACTAAAATACGAACTCGTGATTCCACTAAACGCTGCCGCGGAGTGAAACCAAGCCCGGAACACACATCGCAACCGTCCCCCCCCCCACTTCCAACGCCGTTATATTTTCTTGCGCAATGAGAATATACATCAGTTGGAGCAATTAACGTTAAACATAATTGCCAAGAAATACTGGACGAACGCTATCTTCCCTCCATTATACCGTATTTTTTATCGAATGCGCGGGGCGTATGGTCTCTTAACGACCGCCGCGGGAGCAGTGAGGGGGAAGGGGGTTGTGGTGGGGTGGGGCGGGCACGAACAGTCGAGAGCGCACGCAACGGGCAGGGCACAAACCATCTCCGAATAAGAACCGTAAGTCGGGGCAACAGCTGTCGTCGGTCGCCGCAGGTCGCGCTGCTGGGCGGGGGCGGCGCAGCTAGGGGGCCGTTGACGCACCTCTGCGCCCGGGCGAAGGGGGCGCTGCCGGCGCCACTTAGAGGGCGGAGGGAACATTAGTGGCCGAGGGACTTGCCCGCCGTGCGACGAAGGGGTGCACTGTAGCGAGGAAAATTCACCGGTCACTTCTCATCGCGATTCCGTTCTTCTCCCTCCGCGAAGCGATCAACTGATGCTCTTTCTTTGGGAATATCCTCGGAACATTTATAGCAATCCATCCAGCTCCATATACCCTCAGCGTGAAGAAGACAGATACTCATTGAACATTGGGAAATAGATATGGGATGTCCAAATTTTAAAACGTTTAAACGACTTCAGCTGCCTCGCAACACACCCACGGACAGATCGAGATCCTGGCAATGTACATTATAAAACATGCTAGCTCTTATTCTGGATCGGATACGTTAAAGCAATAAATTCTCTCACATGAATAAAAGATACCCCAATATAGATGTTTGCTTTTCAAAAGCTATTGTTGTTTAGTTACCTGTCTCTTCCGGCGTACAAATGGCGGATGTTCTTATGAATATATAATAACGGTGACATTTACATGAGTGGAACAGGAGAACCGATGCCAAATCTAAAAACAAACTAATGTATGAGAAATGGTGCTGATGCAATTTGTCACAGAGCGCTCGTGCACACGCTAGGGAAAACTGCAACGTCTGAAAATTAAAACGCGATCGCAAAACATCTGCATCCGGAATTTGAAGGTCGTGTTTGCACAAGACGCGTGGTGCGCACTCGTGCTAAGCTTTCTATCAACAAATTTTGCCAAACTGCGAAGAGCACCATATGTCGCGCGTTATGGACGGCGGGAAAGGTCGCCCACACGTGACAAAAAGACTGGACACTCCCGGGATTTCCAACACACCTATTTTTACGTGTTCTTGGCTGCCCGGGTGACACCGCGTCGCAGGCTGTGAGACAGACGTTTCGATCAACCGCGGTTGACGGTCGGGCCCCAGATTGGCCGGCTGGTTCAACCAATCACATTTTGCCCCACCCGATTATAAACCCAAGTGCCGACCACTACGGGGCAGACCAGCTCTGAGGAAGACCACACCAAGATGGTCGAAACGCCAGCATCACAGCACAGCGTTCGACGCGACACGACGTCACCCGGACAGCCAAGAGCACTCGCAAGACTGTGCCCGTGGAAGCCCATGACTTCACGTATTGTTACTACACATTACACGACATCTTCTATGTAGAACGTCAGTATATTCCACTAAACATAATATTTAAGATAGGTTTTGCAACGTGAATTTTTCTTCCATAGCTTTTGTAAAACAGAATGAGTCGTTATTTACATCCTTCAATACAAACGGTATTTAATACTACCCGGATTACCCGGAGTTGTCCGCGTGTTTATTTAACACAATCTATTAAATTGCTTCACTCGCTTCCACCTGTTCTGACTGCTCCCTCGATCCTGCACTCTGATGCCCGCATTACATGCATTGCGGGTTGCGTAATAGTTTCAATTTTATGTCATTCTCTGCCCTCACCCCTACGGGTCTTTTGGAGAGGGGGACTTATTCCCGATGTAGGCGCGTGTGTGAGTGGAGTTTTGATGTTTATTAGTTGTTTTTTTTAAATTTTATTTTTGTGCTTTAGAATGTAAGTCATATGTGTACCCTGCTTGGTTGAAATTGCTCCAGTCAGGATATGTTTCATTCATACAAGGACACACATCCACCCACTTTTATAGCGAGATCTGTAGCATGCAGGGGAACGCGTGCGCTCTGGGTTAGAATTCCACGGCACGCCACTGTCGTCGCGTGACGAGTATCCAAATTTCGAATGAGACATGAAATGTGGAATTTCTTGCGAGAGTCGTACAGACTGTATGAAACTGACAGAAAGAAAGGCACCATTAGTCACATCAATAACTTATTATAAACATCATCTCTCTCGACATCAATGAACGTAGATGAACAACGAATTATAAAAATATGAAGAAAAGCATTCGAACTATGGGGTGCAATTCAGAATGAAGTAATTCAAGAACCCAATGCTAATATGAATACAATAAATTAACTGACACCGGGGTCATAATGAAATATAAGATACGTTAGACAGCGTGAAATGTGTGTTGGAATTATACAGAATATTCGGAACAAGTGAAAAACCTTAAGTTTATTTCGTTAACAGTTTTGTATAATTTTCACGTGTTTTCTTGTAGTGCAATGGTCATTTCGTGTAGAAAACGTCCCCCCACGAAGAAAAAGCTCGAGAATTGATGCATCGTTACCACTCTTTGCCTTCGTTTGAATTTCCTTTGGGGCGTGCCACTGCACAGCTGTCATCGGAGTAGCCTCATGGCGCGGAAGCGTGACCGGGGGGGGGGGCGAGTGAGCGCCAGGCGGCGGCCACGGAGGCTTTCGACGACACGGATCCGCCGTGATAAGCGCCCAGATAAGCAGCGCTGTTTATTTAAGGCGGTCACGCCCCCGCGCGTGTCCGCCCGCTGAACGCCCACGCCCGGAGCGTGGCGCTGGAATGCTTCAGGCGAAACACTCACGCACACTGCGGAGCGCGGCGTGTCTCCCTCTCACCAGTTGCACCTAAATCCATGCCCAAATTCGGCTGAGCACGGATGCACTCAGATTATATGTTATTCGAGAGGTGAAGCGTCGTAGGAACCATATGCACTGTTTAGTAAGAATTAAAAGCCGTTCTAAAAATGCGTACTCTTTTAGCAAGGACAGAATTCCTACATCTGTGACAAAAAAATAACGAGGAGAGAGCGGTGACAGAAAATTAACGTTAACACCGACATTTTCGTGATCAACATTATTAACTTATTGACTTTAATTAGAAATTAATTTTAAAATTAAAAAAAAAACCTATCGAGCAATTAAATTTGAAAAGTAAAAATTATTTTAAAATCCGCAAGAAATTTCTCCCAAGTTCATTAAGTCAATTTTCATTTTAGGATGTGGGGGAATGTTCGAAATAGAACGTTTATCTCAGGAATGGGGTACAATCTGATGGGTGGTGGTGGTAATAAAAGCAAACTTTTGATAACGAATGGCCTCTTACTGCCTTACGGAATGATGCGACAATTCCACTTACGTATAAAACATGGAGCAATATGTATTCGTATTTCTGGAATAAGAGCGAACTTGAATTTGGGATGCTTATAAAATATTGAAACATGTAGTACGCTAATAAAGATGGTTCAATTTATTTGCAATGAACGTCATTATTACGTAAAATGGAGAATGTGGAGAACTAATTAGTAAAACGAAAACGAACGTTTGGACCAGGCGTAATTTGAACATCATTTTAAAAATGTAATTAACGAAATCGATTACTTACGATTTCCCTGACACCTCTCGGGCATTCGTATTCTAAAGAGAATAATGGTCTCATGATATAGGAATGTGAGCGTACGTAATATACATAAGTTCAATATTTTAGAAAAAAAATCGTACCTATAATGATCAATAACTTTTCCGTACTGTAACAATGTTATTGTTGGTTTTCGGTATCATTTATGATCAGAGCACTACTATCAGAATGCTATTTGCAATACTGGTGCCGTTGAATATTCCAAACGTTCCGTAAATACTTTCCCTTATCTCCCCAACGCAACGAGGTACATCCTACGAAAAAAATGATAAAATAAAGCACGCGCCAGGGTTGGCATTTATAAGCCGTTATCACAAAATATCGGGAAAGGAACCGTCTCTGCGTTTATGTCCCTCGGTGGTTTATCGTCACGCGTGCGGCAGTCGAACATCGCGTGCTCGCGCCGAGAGGCCCGCCTCGTTCCGACATCGCGCCGAAGCGTTGTCAGGAGAACGGCGCGAGGCCGACAACTCACCGAAAACGGCGGCTCCCCGGGCCCATTCATCAGGCCGAAACGGCGCGCACTGACTCACCTGGAAGAAGGAAAAAAAAGAGGGCGTGATAAGGAAACATTCACCTTTATATCTGGGGATGGTCGTGCATTTTTAAAGAAAACATCCGCAAGGTCTATGTTTTTGTGATGAGGTTCTCTGCGGAGGCGATAAACTGTTTATAATATTAATGCGGCGGGGGAGGGGAGGGGGAATAAAAACGGAATGCAGTGGAGGTGGACTGACAGAACATTTGAATGTTTTATGCGCGTCAACTAAGTTGAAGTACTGTTTCAGGGCATGACATTAAAAATCAAAATAAAGATTTCGCGAGACTTGTTTCTGAAGGCATAATTCACATAATGTTGTGGCAACTGCTATTCTAAGTATGTCATAACCGTGTAGAATTGTACAGTTAAAATATTGCCAATATTGCTTCCAAGAAGTTACTTCTTATCAAATCATATGCATTTAATGCCCATAATCGACTGAAAAATGACGTTAATTGGCAGGTGTCGATAATTGTAAGTTTGGAAAATAAAAATTGAATGCCACTAACTTCACTCAGTTTCTATCTTATTTGTGATCGTTTGTATCTTCAAGATTTATTAATCTGCAAATACACGAATATATATGTATATTCGTATATTAATATACGACTCGTATATTAATATACTCGTATAAATACTCGTAAAAATACTCGTATATTAATATACAAATACATCTCTGCAAATACTCGAAAACATGGTTGTAAAGCGTCATTAAGGTGTTATTAGCTCTGTAGTCAAATAATTGAATATTCTTTTCTAGAACTTTTATCAGTCAGCCGGTTACCCATCACGTCCCGATGAGACGCATATTCGATCACACACTAGGCATCATCACACTTGCGGGCTCCTCTGTTCTGGGGTCAGATGAACACGAGACCCTCCGCGACAACACACACATAAGAGACAAGGAACAAGCCATCATGCCCAAGGCGGGACTCGAACCGGGGGCTCTTCGGTCCGAGGCGCTGAGTCATTCACGCTCTTAGCCACCTCGGCCATACAGGTCGGCGTTATCTGTATTAAGTACGTTAATTCATGAGTTGTTGTTGTTTTCTTCCTGGAGCTATCTTTAGCCGCAGGGAATGTCGATGTCCCTCATGGGGACAAATATTGTCCCCCATGGGGACACTAAACACCGACACACTTGCGGGCTCGTCGATCTGTGATCAGGAGACTCGCAAGACCTTCCGCGACAACCCACACAAACGAAAGACACGGGGCACACAACCACGCCCACGGCGGGACTCGAACCCGCGACCCTTCAGACCGAGGCGCTGAGTCGGGACTTGTGAAGATAACAGTCTAAAATGTCTCTGGCTGTGCATAAAAACACGACGCTTTCTTTGGGGGCGAACCGCGTCATAACGAGCTTAGAGAGGAGATGCGGAAGCGGCGAGGAACAGAAGCGAAGGCTCTCGGAACAGCCGAACTCGGTGGCCTCAGAGAAATAATGACTCGTTCACCTCTTGCATTACAACTGGCCCAGCTGTAAAAAAAGGCTAACGTTTCAAGTGACCTGTCATTCCACTTCACTGTTCCCACGCGATCTTATTTTATTTTGTTTGTTTGTTTGTTTTGGGTTTTTGCTCGCGAACAATCGTACACGGAAACGACTCAGATTCTCCATCTGCACTCCGCGCCGTAAATAAATCTTACTACGACCGCCACGCTTATTACGTACGACCCCGACCACATTGTCCGCGGGAACAATGTTTCAAATACATCCTGTTTACACCCAAACGCGACAAGAGGCGACCCGAGCAGGTGCCAAACGGGAGACAATAGGACGTTCACAAAGTAAGTCGACAACGGCTACCAATTAATTATCCATTCAATACCAATTACCGAGCCATTACTCTTCGCAACCTCTCTCACGGCCGCCGTCGCTCGGCGGGCGGTAAGTGAGGTCACTGAGCAAGGCGTTGCGCAAGCGCCGATGACCCACGTGAGGCGCGCGCGCCGGCTGCTGCTAATTGCCCGGCGAAGGATTGGCGTACGGAAGGAGGTGAGAGCGCCGACGCCCTCTGATGGCAGCGGCGGGAACCACGCAAGGCCGCCACGCGCTGCCCCGCTAACACTCGCCCAGACGCGGAATTGTTTTGGGAATAGTTCTGCGTTCGAAAGCACAAAAATAAATAAATAAATAAATAAATAAATAAATAAATAAATAAATAAATAAATAAATAAATAAA
>BOPP01000047.1:3868845-3882475 GCA_017312745.1 Gryllus bimaculatus | reverse complement strand
AAAATTAAAATAAAATAAATAAATAAATAAATAAATAAATAAATAAATTAAATAAAAAATAAAAAATAAAATTAAAAAGACCATACACAATTCTTTTCTTGATAAAAATATCTTAAGTTTTCTCTTAACTGTGTTTCATGAACCAAATCTTTATAATATTCCACAATGTTCACCCAACTAACTACGTCTAAACGAACAACTAATATGCTTCCTTTTTGCCATCTGTAGGTGTGAGGGTTAAGGAAGGTTAAGACAGAGAACGGAATATGTTAAAAACAGTTCATCTAATACCAAGAAAAGAATCCTAAAGTATTAACTTAAAATTCTGCCTGTTATTTCACTAGAAATTTCGGAAGTTAAAATAAAAAGAAATAAGGTAAGATTTGTTAGATTCAAAATTTTGTCGAAAAGAACACAGTGGATACGGACTTTATTATCAGCATTAATGTTGAACAGATAAACCAACGTAAGAGGCATCATAAAGACAAATTCCTATTCGCAATTCGCAGAAATATTTTTTGAACTTTTTAAGTTCACCCACTTCAAAGATAAATGAAAAAATTGCGATTTATGTTTTTTTAAAGAGATTTTCTTATCTCCCCATCGCCATATTTTTAATTATGGAACATTACATTAGGACTCCCCAGCATACGGCGAATTGTCTATAGACTTTTTTTTTCCCTTAGAGCGCATTACCAAAATAGTTCCCAAATACTTCGGCACATTTCCACTTCGTGTAGCCCCCGACCTCGAACATCCTATGCACTCACTGCCTCCTCTAGCGCCGTTTAGAAGGATAAAGCCGCGAGCAAGACAACCGCTAATACAAAATTGCAACTTACTACGACAACTATCACGCTTTCACAAGCCGCATTCTTCTCAGGCAAGGCTGCGCCCCGCTGTTTCCCACTACGAGCAGTTTTAGATTGGACCAGATGGAGGGGGGGGAGGAGGGAGGGAGGGAGGGGAGGTTGTTTTAGCGAAGAGGGAGGCGGGCGGAGGCGCGATCTCTCATGGTTTTCTGGGTGACATCAACAAACCGTTATCTAGACGGAATCTTGTTGTCTGCGGGCCACCGGTTCCAAACCCGCCGGCGTTCCATGCGCCCACGCGATATGGCTGAGCGCCAACCGTTGTAGACCGTTGCTAGGCGCCCTCGCGGCAGAACATACGGCGGCCATGAAACAGATGATTGAAAATGAAGATTGTAACGCGGAAAGAACACACCAAAAAACCCTCCAACAGACAGAAGGTCGCGATAAAACGGTCAAGAAAGGAAGAGGAGTGAAGCCAGGGAGGAGAAAACGACAAGGAAGGCCCGGGGGGAAGAGACAAGAAGAAGAAGATAACAAAAAGAGGGACAAAATACCGGTAAGGTCTCAGAAGACGAAGAAAAATGTAGGCAGGGGAACGGAAAGGGCGGAACAGGGGGGCCAGGACAAACAGGAACAGCAGACGAAGCAGGCAACGAAATACAACGGGGGAAGATACAGGAAAAAGGAGGAGCAGCGGTGGACGGCGGAGGAGGACGCAGGGGAGGAGCGGGAAAAGGGCGCAAGGAGGCAGGCAGGAGCGGACAGGACGGACGACGGACACAGAGGGGGGGCGAGCAGAAAAACGGAGGGCAGAGGTGGGCCGGACAAGCCGGGAGGGGAGAAGAAGATGGGTCCGCCCGAGGGGGCAGGGCCCGGGAGGCAGGCAGAGCGAGGGAGAGCAGGGCGGCGGGGGGCCAGCGCGAAACAACGGGTGCGAAAGACGCAGCAGGCGAAGAAGAAAAGGGGCGCGAAGACACACAGCAGGCTAAACAAACAGCGGCGGCGGCCTGGGGAAACAGGCGGGGAGGGGCGAAGGGCGAGGGCACGGGACAAAGAGTTGGGCCCAGCGGAGGGCAGGCGGAGTAGCCCGCGGAAGAAAAGCGACGCCAAAGGTGGCCAAAGCCGCAATCGGAAGGGGGAAAGGCAAACAGAAAGGGGAAAGACGACCGAAGAATTGAACAGGAAGGGAGGTGGCCGCACTACAGACGGAAGGAAGGAGGGGGGCAGGCGAGGAAAACAACGCGAAACACGGCACAGGGAGGGGACCAGGAAAAAAGAGGGTGGGAAGAGGCGGGAAAAATTTTTGAGAGGAGGGCAACGAAACGTCGAAAAGAAATAGTTCGACAGGCGGAGGGACTGACAGGTGAGAGAAGAGAGGAAAAACGGGGAAGAGCAAGAAAACAACACGGGGGTAGGGGAATAGGACCAGGAGGCGAGCCAGCGCGGGCCGGCAGCGGCGTGCGCAGCCGACCCACCGCGCGGGCGGCCCGGGCGCCCGGGGGCCCCGAGCCAGGCGCAGGGCGGGGCACCGCGGGCGTCCCGGGACGGCGGCCCCGCGCCGCCGGCCGCGCGGCCGCGTCGCTCGCGGGAAGCCGCGCGGGCGCGCGCGCGCGCCGCGCGCCGAGACAGCCGGGGCGGGCCGGCGCTCGCGGCACGGCGCGCCCCCGCGGGGGCCCGCCCATGGGCACGCGGCCGCCGCGCCGCCGCCGCGGGCGCCGCGGCGCGCCGGGCCGGCCGGCCCGCGCCGCCGCCCACCGGCGGCCCCGCCGCCGCCCCGGCCGGCCGGGCGGCCGGCGCGGTCCGGGCCCCGGGCCCCGCCCGACCGGGGCGGCCGGGCCCGGGCGCGCGCCGCCCCGGCCCGGCCGCGGCGCGCCGGCCGGGCGGGGTTACGGACTGCGCTGCCTTGAAAATGAAACGAGAAGCCTGGGCGGTAAACAAGTTATGGAGGAATAGGATCATAATTAATTCAGCTGCGCGCGGCCTGTCTGGGGGGGCTCCATTGAAAAACTGTATTACACGTTAAAACAGCCAATTAAATGCTTTTTTATTTCGCCGAGAGACTTGTCGGGAACAAAAACACGTATATTCAAAACACATTCACACCGAATGAAGGGAACTCAAGCATTCATGAGTTTAGTCGTCTTCCTTGGTATCTTCCTGATCATCTCATTATATAGGATTACGTAAGGACGATGTCCGCGGGAACGGCGTCAGCTGAGAGAAAATAGGATGTACACTAATCCTTCGCGATGATTTAGTGAAAATAAATTTAATAAGGTACGAAAACCCATCAACATTCGATTCTAAACCATTAATTATTAACTGTTCATTCGTAAACAATAAACAAGAAAGGCAGTGCTTACGAGTACGTATAAAAATAATAGATAAATAAGAGATTTTCTGCCAAACATTCGCAGTCTTTTTCCGGCAGCATTACAAAAAAGAAAAGTTTCTTGGAGAAGGCTGTAGAAACACTTATACAAAACGACGATAACGTAAGAATAATGCACTAAAAGTGAGAGCGTACGAGTTCTACAAAAATACATTATTTTCTGTCCACCTCCACGATCTTTTTAAAGCTTAAGAAATGTTTTTTATATTCCTGATACCACCACGTAAAATGTACCGTAACTTCATCAACGCTTCAACAACCTTCATCAGGACGATCGGACCTCCCGATGAGCAGACGACTGCGGGGCGGGGCGGGGTGGGGTGGGGTGGAACGGTCTCCGGGCGTAACGACACTTTTTTATAGGGAGACCACTCCACCTGGTCGCACGCACGCCATTAGCCTGGATTACGTTTCCGAGGCGCCGCCACCGCCGCCGCACAAGCGACGGACGTACGGCAACGAGCAAGTGGAGCCCTTACGGTGAGGCAGTCGTAAAACCACACGCCGCACACACAGCGCGACCGGGAAGTGTTCAGGCAACATGTTTCAACTCGGACTTCAATGGTTCTCGACCGGCGTTCTAAACTATCACATACATACAATGTCCTTTTTATTATTATTATTATTATTATTATTATTATTATTATTATTATTATTTTCCCCCTTTTTAGAGATTGTTCTTGCCAGTGCCGATTGCCTACTACTACCCAATGGAGTCTTGTATTTCGAATCATGGCAGATAAAAGGGCCCATATAGGACACTACACTGGAGTACAACATAAGTACAATTATTAATTCTTAGGGGGTATTTCGATATCATCACCCTTGGGTAGTACTGAATATGTATACACTGAACTCCCTAAGCCATCAAAGCTGGCCAGAAAATAAAATTTACTAAAATCCTTCGACTTTTGATGCCACAAAATTTAGTATTAACAGAAATAGTCTTAAATATACCCTAACAAGTCCGAAAATAATAAGCTTTATTGCTTTCTTTGGTGTATTTTCAAATTCTTACAATATGTTATAGGGTGAATTCAAACTCAAAAGTACAAATAGAATTTCGTACATTTAATACATAGTTTTTCAGTATGAGTCTATAAAACAGTGAAGACCCATTTTCCCTGACAATTGAAAACCCACAAAAAATAAAATCAAATCCGTATTTTACAGTATTCCAGCCATCCGCGGCGATTGGCTCGACGGCGCCGCCCGGCTCTCGCGGAGGAAGTCCGCTTCGGCATCGGAATAGAAATCGATTAATTCCCGCGTCGACCTCCGCGCCCCGCGTCGCCGCCGGAAATGACCGACGCTGGGCGGCGCTCGGCCGCGCGGGGGCTCCCGGAGTCGACGTCGTCGGCTGCGCCACAATCGACGCGCGCGGCGGCGGCGGCGGCGGCGGCGGCGTTGTCAGCGTCATCACGCGGTCATTGCGCCCGAGCCCGCCCCGCGCCAGACGGCAGCCGTATGCCGATCACGGCCGCCCGCCTACTGGGCACCGCGCCGCGCCGGCGAGGGGACAACGCCTGCCTTTGCTGCGGCCAGACGCACACCCGTCGCCGGGGCTATACTGCGATTTTTATGCAGTTCTGCCCCTCTGGCGGGAATCAGCTGTTGAATCAGCTCTCGACTGCGTTTTTCGTAACTCTGCCCCAGGCAGGTATCAGCTGTTGATGGTTTCGTCCAATCGAGAACTTGAGCGTCGCCATAGTGGATTCAGCTGTTGTCGGTTTCATCCAATCGGGAGCTTGAAAGTCACATTAGTGACGTCACTCTGGTGGAATCAGGTGTTGACGGTTTTATCCAACCGGGAACTAGAGCGTCATCATAGTGACGTCACAATGGTTGATGCAGCTGATGACGGTTTCATCCAATCGGGAGTTTAACTATCACCATAGTGACGCCGCTATGGTGGCATCAGCCGCTAAAGATTTCATCTAATCGGTAGCTTGAACGACACCATAGGGACGTCACAATGGTGAAATCAGCTGTTGACGGTTTCATCCAATCGGGAGCTTGAACACCACTATAGTGACGTCGCTACAGTGACATTCAAGCTCCCGATTGTATGAAACTGACAACAGCTGATACCTGCTAGAAGCAGAGTTAAAAAAATCGCAGTAAAGATATTTTTTTGGTGGCGAATCAGTCATCTTAGGACCACGCAACTGTACCTACGTGCTACTGTGATGAGCAATTTTATGCTGAATCCATTTTTACATCCCAAGTTATTAGCCCCGAGGGCCAGGAGAGAGGAGTTCTTAGCCATGAAATGATGATAATAATGAAGGATGAAAGGGCAATTACAAACATACAGATACACACAAATATTCGTACCCCGAGTGGGATTCGAAACCCGTGACACTTCCGTCACGAGGCTTCTTCACCTTTAGCGACCTCTAAGCGGGCGGTCTTATAGAGAGATTACTACAAGAATGGACACTTTTGACTGGTAATGCTTGGGTATTGCTGGCAACAAAACTGCAGATTATGCCCATGCACTCATTATGTCAGTGCGTTCGTTCACAGGAAGCTCATTTGTAAATGGTTTTATCATCTCTTGCAAAGTCATTGCCCTGCGTAGCGTTCATTTGTTTCCTGACCTGTCAAAGTGGTAGTTTTCCGTGATTTCTCCGATCAACATTATGCGAATGCCTGAGCCGTACCCCAACAAACGAACCACGGTCCGCGCGTGATCTTTTCTTCATTTTCCTTGCCCTATACTCACACCTTTCTTTACACTTCCATGCACGACACCACCGCCCCTCGTGCCAGGAGACCAGACAGGAGCTTAGAGCTTGCCATGGATGCAGCAGATCCCCGCTGGTGGGAGATACCTGGTTGAGAAAAAACCCGCATCCAACGGGTAGGTCGGCGCTGTGTCTCGCCATCCAGAGGGAGACATCGTCGGCACTTCCCCATGACAAAACATTCACTACAATTACAGGAATAATTACCTAATGTCTCAACGTCAAGTTTTTTGAAAGTGAATTTAGCACTTAATTCTCAACTATACTCATAACTCTAACCGTTATCACACTCCTGTATAATCAGGGTTTTCCCATTATCAATAGTCGATCAATATTACCGGTGTCACAAATCTGTATATTCACTACATTTCGATGTGAGAGCAATTAATTTAGTGTATAAATACGAGGCACAATAACAGAGACCCAAATTATTTACTGGCATTGTAATTACCTACGGCAGACAAACACAAAAAGGCCCGCAATTCAATTCACCTGGCCAATGCACACATGTTTCTTTTTGCTTAATACAGTAAACACATTGTCTATACCACTATCATAAGCAGAATTGGTTTTTGACCCGGAGTTGTTCAAAACGTCATACTTTTGCAAAGTACTGATCGATGACACATAATGAATTTCCTATTTCATCAGTTATTTCTAGATTTTGCCAGTAAGTGTACCTTAGGCAATAAGGACATTTACTTGCAATTTATTTTCAAATAAAGAAGTCAAAGTAACTGTAATTAATTCCCTGAACTTTACGACAACAGATTGAAACACGTTTATTTTCAATGTTCTTAGCTTCAGAATGACGTCTCGATGGATTTTAAAATTATTACTTCGTTTTTAATGAAATTTAAAAAGCATTAATAGATGGTAATTTAATTTAAATGAGTTGACCAGTCCCCGAAATTTATTTTTCGAAACATTTAGTCTGAAAAATCATTTGTGAATCTCACTTCGTTGTAATTGTACATAAATACTTTATAAAATGTGCAGTACCATAATTACATAGTATGGTTTAATTTATCATGGTAATTTACATATTAATTAACGTGGTTAATAAAAATAACCCCAATTAAATTATTTAAAGTTATTTTTATTATTTAATAATTCTTCAACGTACAGTTTAGTTGAGATTCCATCTTCCATCCTACGGTCAAAGTTAGTCATGCGTCATCGATAATAAACAACGATGTTACCAAATATCGATGTACAAAATTAAAACATCGATGTTAAAATACATCGACTAAAAACCATCGATGTTTTTAGACTGGATTAGTAACCTCTTAACATTAAATTCGTGTGCATTTAAATTTAATTGACACTGTTCGTGTTTTCTAATTCCCCAAAAAAAGGGTACGAGAAGAAAGGACAGACCCTACGCCCACAGCGTATTGACCAATGTGCGAAATTAATATGAAGGACGAGGAACTGCAGGGGAACGGACGTCATCTCGGGCGAGAAAGTTTGGTTGACAAAGGTACTGCAAAAATAATTTCCTTGGTTCCAAGACACGAATAACAGTGTTATTATCAGTTATTATTTCATATTTTAACTGTTACAGTATTGTGATCATGAGAATTTTCAAAAACAAAACATCGGAAACGAAAAAAAACATCGGTGTTAACACGTCGATGTTTAAAACATCGATATTTCTACAAAAAACATGGATGTTTTGAAAACCGCGACATCGACGTCGCATTCCTAGTCAAAGTCGCGATAGAGGAAAGCAAAAGCTGCGCGAACCTTGAACGAGGAGGCATTCCTCCCAGTCGGTAACCCCAAGAGCTCGGTCTGCGAAGGAGTCTGCTGGGTTGGAACGGGTCGCGGTGCATCCTGGGACCGACCGACCGGCTTCCTCCGACTCCCGAGTCGCTCGCCCCGCGTCCTTGACTCTTTCCAACGCCCTCGCCTTGAACGCGCGCAATCGACTGGAGCGGACGGGCGGACGGGTTGCGCAACGCGAAAAAATTGCTCTTTCACAGGAAACAGGCAAAGTAATTGGCGGCGCGATAGGTTTTCCTGGAGATTTAACCTGCTTTGGAAAGCAGGTCGGACGCTTGTTACTCAGTCTCGCCGGCTGCACGTCCTCCGCCCGGCGCTCCGAAGCAAAAGATTGGCTGCGAAAGGGAGATAAAAAGAGGCAAGAAACTGCTTCCATGGAGCATTACGGCCAAAGGAAAGAAATGTCAGACAACTTTTTTTTTAGACGTTTATCTCCGAAGAGTACTTGAATCAACAATCCTCCGGTTCGAATTACGAGAAGTTATAATAATGACTATTATAAAGCATCAAGTATTTTTTGCAATAGAAATATGAAGTATATATTACATTTAATTATCGTGTATCGTGTGGTTACAGTATGGTAACAAGTAAATACTATAGTGTAACATCACAGAGTACATCATATAAATTACACGAAATGTTTTTTGAGGTGATGAGGACACAGAGATACTGGACAGTGTATTGTCGACCGTTAGAACAGAAGAAATAAATATTCGAATTTCCTGTAATAAATTGTAAGATTAGTCATAAATTAATATGGATGCATTACTGACTACTATTTTACAAACGAAAATTGCTTCATCCAAAGTATTTCTTAATCCGTCTGAATTACCCATTTCAGAGCTATGAAGAAATGAAAGGCAATAGAAACGAAAAAAACAACAACAGAAAACGTGCTGCTGCCAACACGACTTTTTCACAACAAATTCTCGGGAGTGATCAGGATTCGAACCAGAGTTGAAAGACACACTTAAACCAACAAGTGATAGACTCTAGGGAGGAGGTGGGACGTTGTCTTGATCAAGATATTATTACTGTAGATACAGCAGAAGAAACAAATATTCGAATTTTATATATTAAATTATGGTAAGATTAGTCAAAAATGAAATTGGATAGATTATTTACTAGTATTTTCACGAACGAAAAATGCTTATTCGGGAATAGTTCTTAAACATTTTGAATTACCCGTTTCAGTGCAATGATGAAATGAAATGCAACTGAAAAGATAAAAGCAGAAAACGTGCTGCTGCCAACGCGGCTTTTTCACAACACATTCTCGGGAGTGAAGACTCACTGCAACCGACAAAAGGTAGAGACTAGTGAGGAGATGGTACGTTCTCCTGAGCAGGATAATATTACTGTAGATACAAGAGAGGAAATAAATATTCGAACTTTCTGTATTAAATTATGGTAAGATTAGTCATTAATGAAAATGACTACGTTATTTACTAGCAATTTCACGAACGAAAAATGCTTATTCGGGTGTATTTCTTAGTTTCAATTGTCCATTTCAGTGCACTAATGAAATGAAAAGCAACAGAAACGAAAAAAAGAGAAAACGTGCTACTGACAACACGACTTTGTCACAACACATTCTCGGGAGTGATCACGATTCCAACCAGAGTTGAAACCAACAAGTGGTAGAGACTAGGGACGGGTCCTCCCCGGAGAAGATGAAAGCGAGGGAGCCTGCCGGCAGGGCGGAGTGCGTAGCTCCGCGGCGGCGAAGCAGCAAGAAACGGCGCCGCCAGACGTCGGGCGTTATCACCACCTCGGGCGGTGACGTCAGCCGCCATATGCCGCCGCCGCCGCCCCCGCGCCCGCTCTGCTGGAGGCGCAGCAAAGAAACGTCCCAGCACCGCCAGCATGTGGGACCTCTCCGCTCGCTCGCACAAACACCGCCGCCACTGCGCCTCTTTCGGTGCTTTGTTTATGTCATGCGGCTAATGTGGAAGGAGATCACTTTCCCCACCAATATTAATATTGTTTTATTTGTTTGATTAACTGGGCAGAGCATGGCAACAAAGTAAAGGGTTTTTAATAATAATAATAATAGTAAAAATAATAATAAATATAATAATAATAATAATTTACAAATATCAAAATTTTATAAATTTTAACGTTAAATTTGATGCACATAGATAAAAGTATTTTTCTCGAAGAGCCATTTTCGCTTAAAAAAATATCTGCACTTCTTAATCGTGAATAGATATCTACCAAAATATAATCATTGATCAAATAAAATAAAGAATCATGGTGGGTCATTTAAGTAGTGCCGACCTGGGTGGTCGAGGCGACTACGAGTGGGTTCCGACTCAGCGTTTCGGTTTGAAGGGTCCCTGGTTCCAGTCCCGCCTGGGGTATGGTTGTCTCATGTCTTTCATGTATGTGCTGTCGCAGAAGGCCTGGCGTTCTGCTGATCACGGATCAGAGAAGTCTGGCGGTGCGCTGGTGTCTGGTGTATGGTCGAATATGCGTCTCATCGGGATATAAAGGGTAACCGGATGTCGGCTGGATAAAAACCCTAGAAAAAAGTAGTGGGGGTTACGTTATAATTTTGAGTGTCTATGAAGTAACAGTCCGGAGAATAAATAGAGGTATAATAGCATGACGAAATGCGAGCGAGTCACTCACGAAACATTGATTTCACTTCAAACGTCAATAACAACCGGCAATTGGCATCTATCACTTTCTTTTATTGCAGAAAGGAGAAAGCAAAGAGTTCAATGGCTTCTATGTTCCCGACCTCCTGGAGACCAACATTTACGTCTGTCAAAGCCTAGCAAAAGGTCGTTAAGCCGCGACTTAGCACCTCGCTGCCGGGATTTGTACGGCCAGCTGTGCACTCGTTCTAGGCGTGCCAGGCGCTGCAACGCGCAATATCGTCGCCAAGAAATACGTTGCGTCAAGCTGAATATGTGAGCCGCAATCCAGTGCGGCAACGAGTGCACCGTAAGTCACAAAGCGTGTTACACGACACACCCTCCTCGGCCTCAAGGCTTCCTGCGAAACGTCAACGGGTCCTGGACGACTACGACGTGGCAATTCAATCCAAAGCCCGGTAAAAAAGAAAGGCGATTTGCGAGAATGTTGCAAAGCGAAGAATCTTTTTTTTATTCCAACGACTGACATCTGTTATAAGTTTGTTCAAAGGAAAACACGTTTTCTATTTTAGGGAACGTTTCACAAGGGCAATGTAGAAAACTATCAACGAGGTCTGAAAAGTCTTGTGCAGAAAGAAAATTTCCCACGAGGCATCAAACAGGAACAAGCGAGAAAAAAGATGTTTCATTATAGCTAAAAATTCACGTACACAAAAAAAGATGGTAACTGCGGAAACAAGTGAAAACAATTTGCGTCAGCTGTTTTCTTCAGGAAAGTATATAACATAATATCTTGTTGGGAACTCTTTACGTTTATTGTACGTTCATGAGATCTATAAAACTGCTTGTACTAGATCGAAATCTTGAACATTGTGTATGGTAGGAGCTTTAGTAGACGTTCGCCCAATCTCGCAGCCTAACGGGAGGCCTACCCGACACTTTTTAACGATTTCCCGTCGGAGAAACACGTAACACATCACACGCAATACTCCGATCAGCAAACAGAACACGTATTCACAAAAGAGATCCGGAAATTCTCATCATACATCTTCTAGTCTGAGTTGTCCACGTGAAATGTTCTCCGCAAGACATTACGAAACAGAAAGTTAGGCGGGGATACGGTTCACGCGACTGAAGGAAATCTCTTTATCAGATTAGAGGTACGGATAGCAATGTCTAAATTAGAGTAGTATAGCACCCGGAAAATTAAAGGAGACATTTCTTCAACCAATGCTACACTTTTGACGTCCACTCTGACGCTAATGTGGGCCTCACAATGGCATTTTGAGAGATTACTATTCCACATGCATTCGTCCATAACTTTTTCTTTAGAACTTTTTTTTGATCATTCCACTTGCTGAGAAAATGCCCAATGTTGTTTCTGTAATGTTACTTAAAATACTTTTAAAATTAAAGTCAATTTAAGTTTTTGGATTATTTGAAGTATAGTATTTTTACAAAGAACACTGCCCATCAAGTCGCAACGTCACAAGCGAATTCACGAATAAATATACCACACAAATTAATCTAAGATATACAAATGGAAAGAACCCCAAAAAAATAATTTGCTGTATTTTTTTATAATACTCCGAAATGAAAGGAACACCAATTTTTTGGGATTAGAACATATTCAGGAATGATTTCAAAATGATATTTATTATTATAAGTACAAATTACGCCCCTCCCGAAACTCAAGATGGGTTTTATCTACTTCAAATGTGTTCTCTTACGAAAGTACGTGATACATAATGCCCTTAGAATCAGTTCGACCAAGAATGACGGCTCCTCAAAAGTGTGAAGGTGCAGCGCGACATTTGGCTACCATAGAAACCGTCTTTATTTTAGAGGAAATGCAAGGTAAGAAATGACCAATATCCTCCCCTGACATTCGCGTGATACATCATTTAGAAACGGCATCTCGCGCCTCAAGTTCTTGGCACCTCGAGTTCTTGGCGAAGTTGTGATGAATGAAGGCTTTGGGACCTGCATCGGCCACCTGCCGTGCCACAGTTGCAATCGATTCCACCACATGATTTTCGAGTTCCTTCCTACAGTCTAGTAGATCATTCTTTCGACTCAACTCCACCGTCAACTTACTTTTGAGTTTTCATTGATTGATTCGTCATTCCGGACGCGTCAGATTATAAAATCATTAGCCCCCCCAGGGGTATAGCGATTTTCCCTCGGGATGTGGCAGTGATCTTCCCCCGCTGGATGATGAGAACGACGCCGGGTTTTCCGCAACAAAGTATCTCCCATCAGCGAGGCACCGCCCCAGTCGGGACATCCCCTAAGCTCCTGACCGGTCTCCTGGCATGTGTGGTCGTGCATGTTATTGTGTGTATGTAACGGGTAGAATAGGACAAGGAAATGGAAAGGTAATATTGCGCGCTATCCGTGACCCGTTTGTTAGGATACTGCTCCAGCATTCGCCTAGTGTTGATCATAGAAATCACGGATAACTACCGATCGGAGCAGCCGGCCGCTAGAATTCTTCTCCAGACATCGGCTGAATCCGCTCTAACGTCTAGCTGGTGCCGAAAATCCTGCCGCCGTCAGGACTCGAACCTAGGACCTCCCGGCCAGCGGCGCACAGTGACATCATCTCCCGGTCCTCCTTTCGAGGGTGAAAGGACTCAAGTGTTCCGCGGGCCACATACACTCCGGCGCAAGCGCTCCCCGTTAAATGAGGTGGATTCGTTTTAATATCTCACACGTGGCAAGAGGCGCGCGTGTCGAAACGCGCGGTCGAGGTGACGTGACGTGACGTGACGTGATAGCGCGGCGGCCGGCGGCGCGGCGAGCGGCCGTCTGGGAGGGGCAGAGAGGAGGTGAATAACTCATCGGCGCGCTCTGCCACTGAACTCGTCAAGGCCTCGGCGCCTGGATGCGCCTCCCGTCCCGGAGCCGGAGTTACCCGCGCCGCGCGCTCGCCAGAGAGAGAGCCCGGCCGGCCGGCCGACCCACGCGTGGGCAGGCGAGGCGAGGCGAGGCGAGACGCGCCGCGGGCGACAGCGCCGTCTGGCGGCCAGCGTGGGAATCCCGCGAGACAAACGAGTCTCCGAGGCCGCCTGATCTGCCTGCCTGCCTTTGCGCTCGCTGAGCGCCAGGCTGGCTGCCTAGTAACTACTACGGGTGGGACCGTACAAGCATGTTTCGGAACTTCCATGTTCAAAATTCGAAAAACCGATGTTCAAAATTTGAAAAGCCTATGTTCAAAATTCGAAAAGCCTATGTTCAAAATTTGAAAAGCCTATGTTCAAAATTCGAAAAGCCTATGTT
>BOPP01000047.1:3846778-3864296 GCA_017312745.1 Gryllus bimaculatus | reverse complement strand
AATTCGAAAAGCCTATGTTCAAAATTCGAAAAGCCTATGTTCAAAATTCGAAAAGCCTATGTTCAAAAATTCGAAAAGCCTATGTTCAAAATTCGAAAAGCCTATGTTCAAAATTCAAAAAGCCTATGTTCAAAATTCGAAAAATTTCACGTTCAAAATTCAAAAAATTTTACGTTCAAAATTCGAAAAATTTCACGTTCAAAATTCGAAAAATTGATGTTCAAAATTAGAAAAATCGATGTTCAAAATTCGAAAACCGATGTTCAAAATTCAAAAAACCTAGGTTCATAATTAAAAAAAAAAAACGATGTTCAAAATTCGAAAAACCGATGTTCAAAATAAATCGGCCCAAAACAATGTACGTTTTAAAACATCCACATTTGTATAAAATATTTCAGTAATCTCGAAATCAGAGTTCACAAGCGGGGGAGGGGGGGGGTTCACCGATAGGCATTAGAACCTTGTTGTTTTGTAAGGTATGCTATAGTATGTATGAAGACTGAAAGCATATCCAATTATCCCTCAGTGAGAACAACGATCAATACCGAAAGCTCAGATATTTTATTTACAGAAATTCACAGGAAAAGCCAGTATTAGTATTTCCTTCCAAATGAATGAGATTTATTCGTCGTTTCTCGTTCGGCGTCGCGTGGGACCTTACTTTTAACCAGTTAAAATGAATGAGATTGCCGTGTGCTTTCTCATTCATTTTAACATCATTTACATTTAACTCATTTTACAAACATCAAGTGCATGCGATGTACCAGTAAATACTATTTCTTCAGTGAAGACATGTGTTGTCACAGCAGTGGAAAGTAATACTAATATTTCTAACTAATTGCCCCGAGCTTTAAATACTTCTTTAAGAGTTTCCCACCAGTTTCGCGAAATATTCCAATACTGGATCGCCTTGAAGATCCTACAGCAGTCGAAGACATTCAACAGCCTTATACTTGCCTTGAACATAATATGTATCAAGGCATTCCATCATATCCTAAGAATAATCTACGACCTTCCTCTCACGGACCAAGGATTCAATAGTATTTCTCAGTAAAACGACTAAAGGCAAGCTTCATTCCCATGAATATAAAGTGTGTACGATTGGACGTTAGGCGCAATGTGAAAAACTCTTCAGTACCAGCATGTCATCACTCCATTTTCTCCAATGATAGATCTCCAGTGTAGAAGCTGTGCAATGAACGCTTAGGCGTTTTACGATCCAAATCAACTTCAGGTACATTAAAATAGAACGGAGGATTATTTAGAGTTTATAGTCTCAAGTTACGTAACAGCGAAATAGTAGAGACGAAGTTTCCTCGTTGGTTGAGAGCGATGGAGAACAACGAACCTGGTAATGAGTTCACTGGAAATGAACCGAACGTCATTTACACATTTTTTTTACAAAGTTCTATTGAAATGTGGGAAAACATCACGTTCCAAGTTCTTAAAGTATATTTATTACCATCACGTTTTAAATAATTTTCAGAGTTTTTGTTGTTGTTAGAAGTGGATGAACATACTTTTTCAACTTTTGAAGCCACCACGCGGTATGAAATGTAGCGTAGCTTAATTCCTCGATCGATTACCTAGATACGTTTGCGTGACTTTCAGTCCAACGAACTTCTCAGTTCAAGAAGAAGAAAAATATATACGACCTTATGAATATTTAAAAGAAAATGTAATTTCAGATTAATGAAGGACAACTATCCGGTTTTATATTAGTGGGGACTCGTAACAATTTTCTTAACCTGAGAGAGGACGCGAGGAGTGTGCGAATCTACCCAGGTCTGTTTCGGAGCCCACTGTGCTTTTAGATACATTTACAATATTCCAAGCTTCTCAAAAGCTTCTGATGAAAGCTCGATGCACGTAACTGGCCGCGTCTTCCAACTCCTTCCGGTCCTTTTCGAGGAAATTCGCCGCAAAGGAAATGGCACGTGGGTCACTGAATCCCCCCTAGCGTTTTGTCAGTTTTGCTTTAGTCATGTAGTTCACAGCAGTTGACGACAGTCACACGAAAATAGATTTTACTTCCAATTACAGGCCATGGTAGATGTTATTTAGGTTATTTCATTGATTATATATTAAATGATGATATTATATTAAAGTTATACCAAAATAGTTTGATTTTTGAAAAATAAAAATGTGAAACATACGTCAACTATTTTTAAGTTGACTGTATGCTTATATTAAGATAATATAGTTACATTAAGTTACTTTAAACACAAGAAGTACGTTTCTAAAGGTTAAACAAAATCACTGAAGTCAGAAAATAGCTGGTTGGTACTAACCTCTTTACATAAACTTTAAAATAAACACAAATTCATTAGAGAAACAAAAGCGTGTATTACAGTTTTCTTCTTTTTTCTGCGACGTGAGTGAGTCACCCTGCGCCTGAATTCGTTACGAAACACAGCGCGCCCACAGCCGGGTTAAGGGGGCGCAAAGACAAAAGAAGTACATTGCACAATCTACGTCCAATGAATCATACAAGAAATTAGATTACATGCGTCGACTTGCGGCGGGGTAAGCGAGAAAGATTTATTGGGTCGGTTTGCCTCTTTAAACCGGTGTCCGCCGTTCCACCGTATGATATTATTACACCTTAAGCCAGCTGCTCTCCACACGTTCAGACTCGTCCTCTCGACGGCGTGTGACGGCGTACAAACAGTCCGTGAACAGTTGATGTAGTTGAAAGCGACGCCTGCAGATGCCAGTGCAAGGGAGGAGTTCCTCGTTTGAGTTGTATAGATCCATTAATAAACATTATCTCTTCTGGACGCCGGATAGCAGAGAGATACGGAAGATCACCGCACGAGAGAGAGAGAGAAAGGCTGTCAGTTGATCCTCAAATCGTGTTCGAGAAGCTTCAAAGCCTGCGAGGTTTAAAAAACGCGATCGAAGTAAATTTACTCATAGCTATCACTTCAAACATTATACACTTCCCCCAAATATTAAAGTAAATATTTTATTGTTTAAATTATAACAACAAATGTAACTTTCCTCCCACCGCTAAGAAATCAGCCAGTGATGCAAAGGAGCTACGATAAGTGACTACTATGACAGTAGGGGGAAACAAATGAAGGGCGATGCCACTGCCAGAGACAGTGATGAATATTTACAAATGGGCTAACTGTAAACGAACTAATAGATGAATGGCGTGTAAGGACATAATCTGCATTTATGTTACAAGCAGCTTGTTATGTTATGTTACAAGCAGTAACGGTCAAAGCGGCGCCTTCTTACAGTAATCTCTGAGTACCTCCCATACGTGAATTGATTGAATTGAATTAATGCCTTATCTTACGTGGCGAGACTCGGGCCATCAGGCCCGCTCTTCCGTCAGACCACGCAAATTTTACTACGCTCCTTTCACCAACTAGCAGAGGAAGGAGGTATTTCTTGGGCGAGAAACAGGCTATTTGAATTTAGCTCTGAGGCGTAATTTAGGCATGAGAATCTTTTACATCTACTAACATGGGACAGCCGGCTTTACTTCCCCTCCGAAGGAAGGCATACGTAAGGGATTTTTTCGCTCTTACAAATCCACGGCTTCGGTCGAGTTTGAACCCGCCAACTTGGGTATAATAGTCCGATACGCTAACCGTTACAGCATCGCCGCCGCTGGGTTCCTTAGCGCCAGCCGCCCTGTGAGAAGCGCCGAGCGGAGGGCGTGGCAGCACGAGCCATCAGCCACACATCGATCTGGGCCGAGCGCGGCGCATCCCTGCGCCCTCTGGGCGGCCAGGGGGCGGAGCGGAAGGCCGTGGGAGAGCGCGGCCGGCGGGCGTCGAAGCCCTGCCCCGGCGGACGCTAATATTAGACTGCTAACGAGGCGCATGCGCCCCGCGGCGCACCCAACGACAGAGATGGAGGCGCACGCCGTCGTTCGATAACCGCTCGCCCCCGCCGCCGCCACTTCGCTCCAGATGAAAGCGAACGTTCGTCACTCGCCGAGTCGCCGGCGTGTGGCGTTCGGGCTTAAATCATCATCCCACGCCACTCGAGCTGCTGCGACAAATATCATATAAATGATATCACTGCTCACGTCTCTGGAAAAGGATGAATATTTCTACAACTGCACCAGTTGACGGGGTTTCGAAAAATACTGTGTAGCATAGAGACAAAAACATTATAATAGGGATCGTTATATCCCGGAGAACAATATCTATGACACTGAATGCTTGCCAGGCTACCACGATGGAGGAACTAATAGAAGGAAATATTTGCGTACAAAATGGAAGTAGATAATGTACTTTTCAAACGAATCTCTTGCTTTGCTTAAAACTGAAAGGTTTACGAACCTACCAAGAAATAGTCATCCGGTTCAGTTTATTTACTAATAGATGTTCTCAACATTGTACGGATAAATACACCGTAAGTTTAGCAAAACACTATTTTCTCCTCAGCGTTTAGACGAACTCCTACATAAAAGAGCCGAATAGTAATGTTAATTGTCCTGCTGCTCTTTGGGAAACACTCCTTTTACAACACCATTGGGGGGGAAACAACGGGCCCATAAGAGGCATCTCATGCGAGCAACTCATAGACTTTTCGCTCAGTCATGCCGTATAACGTCCCAGGCGCCTCATCACGTTTGCGTAACGCCCCGGCGAAAAGCGTGGCCGGCGGAAAAGGAAAGTAATGTCAGCCACGCGGAAGAGGCGGCGGAGCGTGCGCACGATGGGGAGTGATTACGGCGACGCGCGGAGAGGCTGCGGTGGAGTACAGCCAAGTCAGAGGCAAATACTTATTTATGAGGTTTCGCAAAATGGAATTGCAACCGCTGCCGACAATTCAAGAAACTAGAAATTTGAGTGGACTTGGGCCGGGGGAGTGCCCCGGAGAGGTGGTCCAGTTCATCAACTGATGTCACCGCAGTACCTCTGACCGGGAGGCCCTAGGTTCGAGTCTCGACAGAGGCAAGATTTCCGACACTAGTTTGTCAGCAAGGTCGAATTCAGGGGCTGTCTGGAGAGGACTGCTCTGATCGGTAGATTTCCGTGGTTTCTCCGATCAACACCAGACGAATGCCAGAGCACTACCCTATTAAACGGGCCACGGACCGCGCGCTATCTTTCCTGCCTCTTCCTTGTCATATCCTCACGTCTAAAAACTCTTGCACTAACATGTACTACACTATAACACATGTCGGGAGACCGGTCGGGAACTTAGAACGTGTCCCGGGTAGGGTGGTGGCGCCCCGCTGGTGGGAGAGACCTAGTTCAGGAAAACACCGCTAGCCGAGGATAGGTCTGTGCCAATCTCGCCATTCGGCAGAGAAAGGTCATCGCCACTTCCCGAGGGAAAAACATGGACTACACTTACGGTGTTTAAGACCTCGGTAGTTCACGCGCCTAGAATCACTAACAACCAACCAACCAACCTTGGGCTGAATTGTCGGTACATAAGTGCACTACATTGAAGGAGATTTCAAACCTTAAATATTTACGAAATGTGAAATTTGAAAGTCGTTTATTACCACTTTAACAAAACATTAAATTAATTTTAATTATTGTGGGTCACAAAATACTCTTACCTCTAACCTCTTACCTGTCTAAATCGTTTGTATGAAAGAGATTTTCAGAATTGAAATCAGGTCTCTTAAGAGTTTACTTCATGTACAATATTTGACAGTGAATCGGTGTCGGCTCATATATAAGATTCATAAATGATTATGAATATATGATATGAATGATGCGAGGCAGGGGAAACGGGAGAACCTCCACATTAAATCTGCACTGATTTTAATTAAAGCATTCAATTTAACGTACAAACATATTAAGCTCTGTACAAGGTACATTTACGATTCATGTAAAATACATTAATTTACATTAAATTGAATGTCATATCTGTCAGTGTAATAGAAAAACACATCTCTAGATTGCTGATCAATGAAAGCGGGTACTCTGTCCCTACGGCTTCTAGGGCTTCGTTAAAAAAAGAGTGTAATTTTCTGGCCACAGGTACGCAGTGAGGGTGATTAACACATGAAAGCTAAGAGTTGTTCTGAACATCGAATTCGACCGTTTTCACGCCCCTTAAACGCGCCTAGTATAAAACACTATATATATCATAATATCAAATTTCAAAACATAATATCAAATTTTAAAAAATGTACATTTTTTTGAAGCATCAAAGCAAATATTTTATTTCGTAACCACATTTAGAAGACGTATATAATTGATGAGGACACGTCTCCCTTCCCTCCCCTGAGGAAACGGCACTGCCTTCGAATGGATGGCGGGCACGCCCCGGCAAGGCCGCACGACCCTATCGCACGGCTCAGTTGGGGAGCGCACGACGAACCGAAGTGGGCATGGGGGCGTGGGGTCGCCCGCGACCCGCCCCCCCCCAGCCTTGTCATGCGGTAGGGCAGGCTGCACACTGTGACGTCATTGCGGGCCGGTGACGTCGCATGACCTCCAAGTGGAATAGCAAACGCAGCGATACGCACGTATCATTCGCAGAAGATGCTCTCCAAAAGTCTCAGTAAAGAGGCTTACTCAAGAAGGGATCACTTTGACAGGTCGGGAACAAATGAACGTCATGGAGGGCGATGACATTGTAAGAGATTGTGATAAAGCCATTTATAAAAGAGCGAACTGTAAACGAACGCACGGGCAAAACGAGTGTAATCTCTATATATCTCAAACTTGATCTACGAAATATTAGTAACTACACCTACTGCTACGGTCAAACGAAACAACGAAGTTGTCCAAGTGGCCTTTTGGACGTCAAGTAGCCGGGAATCAGTATCTGGTAAGACACAGCGGTATCTTAGGGGCAAAGTACTTTCAACGACTTTCAAACATTCATAATTGTTATTAAAAATCTGAAATTCCAACGAACATCACACTGCCATCACAAAACTGTAGATTCTCTTTCGTTCACGAGTATTCCAGCATTCCCTCACCAGTGAAATTAGCGAATACACTACCACTTACCTAGTTCTCTGGTTCAATTCCCACACGAAACCTATAAAACGTTTATATAGATCGGGATGTAACACTACAATATGTATAAATCGTTTAGTGAAGGCACACTTCATATTGTAAGATGTTTGAAACTAATGGAACGCGCACTGCAGTTGATTTGATAGCGAATGGGAAACAGATACGTGCGGAAGAGTTGCCTCCTGAACAAAGGAGACGTTCACACGTGAGAATCCACTATCGCACTATCGCACTTATGATGCCACGGACACATCGTATGACGGCATCGCAATAGGGGACTGCGTAATGCGCAAAGGAACTGCGGCTGAATCATATCCGACGTTCATAGCAAAGATATTACTGCGAAAACAGCACAGAGAATCCAAACAATACCGTCTGAATCACTCCCATGGTTCTTGAAAGATTAAATCTAAATTGTATTTACGACACGACTTTAAACATGATTCTTTGTCAGCGATGGAACAGGGTTCAGGTATCTCAGCTATGTATAAAATTACCGCGCATGCACATGTATAAATGTATACACACTCATAAAAAATTCCCTTCCATAGTGAACGCATGTGAACTATTTTGCATTTTCGTCTCCGAAATAAATTGAATGTATGTTTTCATTGCGTATTTTATAAATACGCAAACGCTGTTTAGTGAAAGGAAAGCAAACGAAAAACTGCAGCACTGCGCAAAAAAACCCACCGCCAACAGCAGCGATATCCCAAATCCCCGGGGACGCGCCACGTGACCACGCGCTCTCCACCCGGCGCGCGCCTCCGGGGAATCCCCGCAGCGCAGTTACGCTTCTCGCAGCGCCCGGCGGCGGCGCTGCCGGCGCTCCTTTTGAATCCCGGCAAACACGCACCAAGGCGAAGGAGAAGCCCCAAGTCCGCAGCACGTCCGCAACCCCGGGTGACCGCTCCCCTCCCCTTCCGTAATTACGGACCCGCTGACCGCCCCCGCGCCGCCCGCACAAATTAGAGGGTTAGAAGCTGCGGCGCCGTACCGCCCCGACACCGCCGCCGTCGCCGTCGCCGTCACCATCTCCGCCTCCGGCGCCACTGTCACCACTGGCTCCGCATTCCTTGCTCTGCGGCCGTTGTTCAGGGAGCAAATGCGAGTTTGAAAAGGGGAGGCAACACCAAAAATTTAGGTCCAAACTTTGTCTTTTCCGTACCAATTCTATTGCGAACATAAGCATTTAACAAAAAAGGTACATTAGGCCGCAAATATATTTGACCGCTTGTGAATACGTGAAGTAAACTTTACTGGAAGGATATGAGAACTTGACTGGAAAACAGTCTATGAAAAACGATTGCGAGAATACTCCATTATTAGAATCATTTGTTGTCACCAAGAGATGAAATTTCAAAATCCTAGTAATTAATATTTATATACACAAGTTTCCAGAAAAAACGTTAATCACTGATATAACCCAGTCTATCTTCCAACCGAACAGGGGAATATTATTTGCATAATAAACTCGTATCTTTACAGTAATTATTTTTATGTAAGGAATCTCCGTATCGTCCCGAAAATCCAAAAGACGGTGCCAACTTTTTAATTACGACAAGTTCGGTCTGCATTCGCAAGCTACGACATTTTTTTTCGACCTCTTGGTTCAAACACCATCCCACACTTCACATTTCTCACCACGACAAAGGAATTGCTATCCATCCCGCCTTTCTTTTTTAAATACCTCATATCTCGCAGAATTTAAAACACACGGTTTGCGGAATTTGCAATTTCGGACCCAACACTCCCCTTGCGCGTCGGCATTCGCGTCCAGTGTGCGTAACGTCGCCCGCCTTCACGACTGCGTGCCTGGGGAGCCCCGCGGCGGCGCCTGCCACGCACCGCGACGCACAGTGGGCCAAAATGCGGAATTCGGGTTGCACAATGTACTTTTAAAAGTCACTAATAAAAGTTGTTCTTGCAGGTCTTGCATAGCGTTTTTTTTTACTTTCTCGTATACGTACGTATATATCGACTAATATACGCAGTATGGCGAAAGTTATGTAATGCTGCGAAAAATGCATTTTGAGATGCCAACGGACATTCATGTACAGTGACGTTTAGCGCTAAAGTGAGATGATGCTCACGTCTTCAGATAAGTTTGTGATTGTAACGAAGAAAACAAAGTACTGTCGATTGACCGCATCAGCTCCTAATGTCCTTAATGCAACTTTAAGTGATTACTATTCTTGAATTAAAATAAAATGAAATACGGTAAGGCTGTCCAAAACATACGGTATGACACGTGATATTTCGCTCGTAGGATTCGCCTATCAGCCATGCATCGCAACCCTTCATTCGGCGATGGCCAGAGTAGGAGCAATTAGGAGCAAAACTGAATAAAGAAGAATAGTATTAAAATTAAATGTACCTTATTCTGGTGTCCACAAACGTTTTCAAGATTGAACGTTTGATTTCTTATTCATTTGCGTGATAAAATACGCAGTAATGTAATGTAAGTAATAAATATTCCCATTTATACCACATGACGTACATTATGAAACACTATTTGATTACCCGGCGTCGTCCCAGTATTTATTCACCAAAATAATATATTTTACATTCCCGTCCCTGCTCGACCTGCCTCCCTTGCCCGCTTTTCCCTGTCTTGATAGGTTTCCCCCGGCAATGTGGGATGACGCACATGGAATGCCATCACCTGATGTCAATGCCCCGCATTACAATTTCCAGTAAAACGAACGAACATCGAGGGATTACCAAATGTGAGGGAATATTTTGGGGTGACGAAGCTCTTTGAGGTTATTATCGAATTCTCACAGTACATGTTGGCGAAAAATTAGAGCAATCGCTACGGCTGACAAAATATTGCAGAACTAATTCCCATAGCTACAACCCCCAATAAATACACTAAATAGAAATATAGAAAAAATACATTTCTTATCATGTTGTTTCATAAAAAATGCACATTTTTATTTTAAGCATACAATATTTTCTTCATAACATTTAATGGGCTGCGCTAATGACCCTAACGATATATAACACTAGTGAATTATAAATTCAGACCATAAAACAGTATCTATCTAATCACTTTACCCCCAAAATCCCGCATTTCGATACGTTTGGCCACGCGCGTTTCGTCCCATTTGGGCCCAGCGTGCGCCAACGCGCCTCTCTGCGTCCGCGTGCCTCGGGAAGGTCGCCCCGCCCACGCCTCCGCCCTACTCTTATGGAACCAATTTTGCAATTCTTCCTTCTTCTATCCCCCTTTCTCAGACTCTTCTACTGTACCATCTTCACATTCCCAGGCGCCGCCCACTTTCCCCAGCTCCAACTGCCCCCCCGTTTCTCCGCATCTTCCATCCGGCTGCCTTCCGCCCCGCCCGTCCTGTCGCCACCGTCCGTCGCGACAGAGCCGTCACACCCGCCGGGCGCCCGCCCGTCCTTATCCTCCGCCGCCCCCGCATTCGACTGCAAATACGCGCGGCGCCCATGCAAATGAGGCCTGGCGGCAAGGGGAAAGTGGCGGCGGCGGCGGCTGCCTCCGCGCGGGGAAGGGGCGGGCGGAGGCGGGGCGGGGCTACCTTCCCGAGGCCGCGGATGCAGAGAGGCGCAGTTGGCCGCACGCTGGGCCCAAAAAGGTACGAAACGCGCGTGCCAAACGTATCGAAAGTGCGGGCGAGGGAGTAGTCGGGCAGAGGATGGGAATGTAAAATAGATTATTGTGGTGAATAAATACCGGGAGAACGCCGTATAATCAGTTATGTTTCATAATGTACTTCACGTAGTATAAATGGAAGCAATTTATTACTACATTACATCAATGGCCGTATTTTTTCACGCAAATGAATAAGAAATCTAATGTTTCATCTTGAAAACGTTTTGAGAACTATGGAAACGTTCATTCTGATACGAGTGATACATTTTCATTTTTTTAGTGCAGTATGAAAGTTGCGATGCATGGCTGATTGGTGAATCCTACGAGCGAAAATAGCACGTGTCCATAACCGTATGTTTAGACAGCCTTAACGCTTTCAATTTTATTTTAAATTCAGAACACAAATCACTTAATTAAGGTCTAGCTGATTTGCGGCCAGTCGACACTGCGTTTCTTTGTACCTTTCACAAAACGTATCTGAAACGTGAGCATCATTCTCACTTTTAGCGCTAAACGTCACTGTACATGTATGTCCGTTTGCATCTCAAAATGCATTTTTCGCCAGCATTACATAACTTTCTGCCATACTGCGTATATTAGTCGATATATACGTACGTATACGAGAAAGCCTAAAAAAAAAACGCTATGCAAGACCTGCAAGAAACAACTTTATTAGTGACTTTTAAAGTACATTGGTGCAACCGCGAATTCCGCATTTGGCCCACTGTGCGGCGCGTGCGTGCAGGCCGCCGCCGCCGGGCTCCCCACACGGCAGTCGTGAGCGGCGACGTTACGCACACTGGCGCGAATGCCGACGCAAGGGGAGGGTTGGGTCCGAAATTGCAAATTCCGCCAAACCGTGTTGTTATTTAAATTCTGCGAGATATGAGGTATTTAAAAAAGAAAGCGGATGATAGCAATTCCTTTTCGTGGTGAGAAATGTGAAGTGTGGATGTGTTTTGAACAAGAGGGGTCGAAGAAGAAAAATGTCGTAGCTTGCGAATGCAGACCGAACGTCGTAATTAAAAAAAAGTGGCACCGTCTTTTGGATTTCGACGATTACGGAGATTCCGTACATAAATAATAATTACTGTAAAAGATACGAGTTTATTATGCAAATAATATTCCCCTGTTAGCGTGAAGATAGACTGGTTATATCAGTGATTAACGTTTTCTGGAAACTTGTGTAGTATAAATATAATTACTAGTTTTGAAATTTCATCTCTTTTGGTGACACAAATGTTCTAATAATGGAGTATTCTCGGCAATCGTTTTTCATAACTGTTTTCCAGTTTCAAGGTTCTCATATCCTTCCAGTAAATTACTTCACGTATTCACAAGCGGCAAATATATTCGCGGCCTAATGTACCTTGTTTTGTTAAATGCTTGATGTTCGCAATAGAATGTGTTCGGAAAAGGACAAGTTGGAGGAACCTAAATTTTTGTGTGCCTCCCCTTTCAACTCGCATTTCCTCCGCTGAACAACGACCGCACAGCAAGGAATGCGGCAGCCATGGTGACAGTGGCGCCGGAGGCGGAGATGGTTCTGACGCGGCGGTAGGGCGGCGTACCGGCGCAGCAGCTTCAACCCTCTAATTTGTGCGGCGGCGCGGGGGCGGTCAGCCCGGCCGTAATTACGGAAAGGGGAAGGGAGGGGAGGGGAGCGGTCACCGGGGTTGCGGACGTGCTGCGGACATTGAGGCTTCTCCTTCGCCTTGGTGCGTGTTCCGGGATCAAAATGGCGCCGGCAAGCGCCGCCGCCGGCGGCTGCGAGAAGCGTAACTGCGCTTGCGGGATTCCCGGAGCGCGCGCGCGCCGCCGGGGAGAGCGCGCTCCCCCCCCCGCCCCCCCCCCGGCCCCCCCCCCTGGTCACGTGGGCGCGTCCCGGGGATTGGGATATCGTGCCTGTTGGCGGTGGGTTTTTTGCGCAGTGCTGCAGTTTTTTCGTTGCTTTCCTCTTCAGTAAACAGCGTTGCGTATGTATAAAATTTACGCCAATAAAAACATACATTCAATTTAATTTCGAGACGGAAATGCCAGAAAATAGTTCACATGCGTTCACTATGGAAGGAATTTTTATGATCGTGATACTTTAATACATGTGCATGCGCCGGAATTATACATAGACTGAGTATGACCTGAACCCTGTTCCATCGCTGACCAAGGAAATCATGGTTAAAGTCCCTGTTCCATGTCGTACATACGAATTCATAGATTTAATCTTTCAAGAACCATGGGAGTGATTCAGGACGGTATTGTTTCGGATTCTCTGCTGCGTTTTCGCAGTTAATATCTTGCTATGAACGTCGGATATGATGTCAGCCGCAGTTACTTTCGCGATACGCAGTCCCCTATTGCGATGCCGTCATTACGATGTTCCGTGGCATCATAAGGCATTAGTGCGATAGTGGATTCTTCACGTGGTGAACGTCTCTTTGTTCAGAGGCAACTCTCCCACGTATCTGTTCCCATCGCTATCAAATCAACTTCATGCGCTCCATTGTTTCAAACATCTTACAATTATGAAGTTGCCTTCACTAAACGTAACATATTTATTTACATCCCGATCTTATATAAACGTTTATAGTTTCGTGTGGAATTGACCAGAAGAGAACTAGTAATGAGTGTATTCGCTAATTTCATGGTAGGAATGCTGAATACTCGTGAACCGAAAGAAATCGCAGTTTCTGATGGCAGTGTGATGTTCGTTGATTTTAGTTTAATACCAATATAATTTTGAAAAAAGTCGTTGAAAATACTTTGCCCCAAAGATACCGCTGTTCTTACCCAGATACTGTTTCCCGGCTACTTGACGCCAAAAGCCACTTGGACAACTTAAAGTTGTATTTCGTTTGACCGTAGCAGTAGTAATACTAATGTTCGTAGATCAAGTTGAGATATATAGAGATTACACTCGTTTTTGCCCGTGCTTCGTTACAGTTCGCTCTTTTATAAAATGGCTGTATCACAATCTCTTACGAATGTCATCCGCCCTCCCATTTGCGTTCATTGTTCCCGACCTGTCAAAGTGATCCCTTCTTGAGTAAGCCTCTTTACTGAGACTTTTGGAGAGCATCTTCTGCGAATGATACGTGCGTATCGCTGCGTTTGCTATTCCACTTGGAGGTCATGCGACGTCACCGGCCCGCAATGACGTCACAGTGTGCAGCCTGCCCTACCGCATGACAAGGCTGGGGGGGGGCGGGTCGCGGGCGACCCCACGCCCCCATGCCCACTTCGGTTCGTCGTGCGCTCCCCAACTGAGCCGTGCGATAGGTCGTGCGCCTTGCCGGGGCGTGCCGCCATCATTCGAGCAGTGCCTTTCCTCAGAGGAGGAAGGGAGACGTGTCCTCATCAATTATGATACGTCTTCCAAATGTGGTTACCGAAATAAAATATTTGCTTTGATGCTTCAAGCAAAATGACATTTTTTAAAAAATTTGATATTATTTTTGAAATTGATATTATGATATATATAGTTTTTATACTAGCGCGTTTAAGGCGACGGCGTGAAAACGATCGAATTCGATGTTCCAGAACAACTCTTTAGCTTTCATGTGGAATCACCCTCACCTGCTCGACCCGTAGCCTGTGGCCAGAATAAATACACTCATTTTTTTGAACGAACCCGAGAAGCCGTTCAGGACAGCGCCAGGTACCGCGCGAGGCGCCCATTGGGGAATCAGCCAATCTAAGGAATGTGTTTTCTCTATTGACACTGACAAGATATGACAGTGTCAATTTGAATCAGTAGCATTAGAGTGTAGTTTTTACCGAACTTCGTATCAACTTCACGCGCGTACCGCCTTAATTTCTGTCTTTACGTTAAATTGATACGCGTCTCACAATAAAAAATTCAGGGCAGAATTTTAATGTGCGTTCTCGGCCGAGGTTGTCCCTGCGCCCGCGTCGCTATTCATTCATATCATGCTTATAATCATGTGTACGAGCAATCATATATAGCTGAGCACACGCATTCCACCTGGCACCAATATTGACATGAAGGTAAAACGTCTTAAGAGACCTGATTTCAATTCCTGAAAATCTTCTTTCATTACAAACCGATTTCTAGACCAGACCGAGGTCGCGCGAACGAGTTACAACCCGACTGATAAGCTAGTACTTATTGTGTCACCCGACGAATATTTAATCTCTCATAAATTTAATGCGCGTTTTCTATCAGTTTTAAAGTGGGGGTAAAAAGGTGTCGCACGGACTTGCAAAATTTCACATTTATCTCTTCCCCCGGAAAAATTAACCGTTATGGCAAATCTCCATATGCCAGCACTAGTAAGGGAGTTCCACTGTAGACTCTGTACCGACAATTTCAGCCACAAGGGGTTGGGGGGGCTTCTTGAACCGGGATAGTCGCGCACGAGGATTGGAATCTTACGACCGAACTAGTGTAGGGTCAGCCTAAAAGCTCCGAGAAAGTCAAGCCTCTAGCTGTTCCAGGGTGGTGTTTCGGCGAGAACTGTCTAGGCGCCTACCTGACTTCTTGGCAATCACCTGTTTCTCTGGTAGTTCGTTACACTGAGTCGGAGGATTGGCACAGCCGGTACCCTCGCTGGCATTCACCTCCGGCGCACGAAGATATGCTTCCCCTGAACTCAAGGGTCTTACGTCCCGCAGGTGAGGGCCGCCCACGCGTACCAACTGTACACACAGCGCCGGGCGTATCACGGACCGCATGCCAAATCGCCTCTTACACTTTTCCTCGTCCTCGCGACCCGGTGATTCTCCCCGGTACAACCATTGTGTTTACCAAGCATGGTTACGTACATGATATCAAGCATCTGCCAAGGAGTTTTTAGGTACACGAGATATGACAAGGATGAGGCAGCGAAAGGATTATGCGCGCAGTACCACACATGTCGGTCCGGTATATGGACCCGTATGATCGTAAGGAGGGCTTGACCTGCGTTCCGGCATGGGGCGGGTGCTTACTCTGCCTAATTGCGGGAGCATTATCATCCCTTCTGGTTGGGGATAAGGTATATGTGTGATCGGGGACACATAACAAACGCACGGTAGATACGTGTAAAATGTTCAAAGCTTACTCATGGCATTCCCTAAAATAGCTGCAGAACTTGTAAACGCAAGTAACAACTCTTATACAGCAGAACCGAAACAACCGCCGTGTCCGCGCCCAGAACTAGTACCCCCCTCAACAAATGTGAACAACGTATAATTTAATTTTATAAATGAAGCCCTGAATTTTACGTATAGCTGGCAAAATTGGTTGTCACTTTTATAACAGAAGAAAAATGATTCGAAAACCGAAGTCCGCACCAAACCACGTCGAAATCCCTCAATTGCACGGAAAGAGTCCTCCTCGAGAAAGACTTGCGCGTTTACTAGCTTCGAGAGCGATCGAGACCTCCCGAAACGACATTCGAATTCACAATTGCAACAAGCTAAAGAATGAATCTTCACCCTCTCCGCAAATGCTCCTCACCACAGAACGGTAAGGCAGCAAAACAACAGGGAAACAGGGGACGCCCCCGTGACGGGGGCTTGCGTATCCATGCCCACCCCACTTTCCCTGTCATCTTCGACAACAGGAGCGACCACCGAGTGCTCTCGACGTGCAGGGCGCTCCAGCACTCTCTGCACACCGTGTTGTCTGCCAATGGTGCAGAACATCAGAAATGTGCTGCAGTGCGTTGCCATATATCCCTGATGTTCCGATGTCCAATTTATCTTCCCGTCTCGGGTTCGAGTTCCAGGAAGTCCCTCCAGTTTGTGCTAGAGATAACCTCCAATCTAGCGCCTTGTGAAACTACCGTCTGGCGGTACTCCCACCGCAGCCGTCTACCGGGTCTGTCGGCCGCGTAAGCACGCTTCCATTCGTGCGGTGTTTGCCCACCTGGAAAACGCGTCACTGCGCTAACGACTGCTCTTACCGTGTCGTGCAGTCACAATCAATACAGATTGGTGGACACGGAACTGCCAGCGCCGGCACGGCGGTGGACTCGAGCCCCAGAAGGCGTGACAGTCTAACACACGTTATCAGCGTGCGGCGTGTCTTTTTAGAGTTTATGTCTGTCCCCGATGGTATCGTATCGTCCCGGACTCGTTAGAATCGGGTTCAATGTGTTAGTTTTGGTTGTATTAAAGAATTCACTCCGGATTGGAGTATTACGGAAAAGTGAATCTAGCAGAGGGAATAACCGAAAGGCGGCGAGCATGTAGCAAAAAAAACACTATTTATATGTTGCACGTTCCGGCGGTTCAATAAATGAGAGAAACGTGCCGGACATATGCAGATTGTTGGATGCTGAGCGGCCGACTACATTTTATTATGTATGTTTTGCTCCATCGCCCATCGGTTGGCTGGCGAAAAGGACGGGAGCAAGCTCCAAATGTAACTTGACGAGTTTGATAAGGGATAATGAACTCGGGATTATGGAAACAACCTTAAACTAATACCCGTATTATTCTACGGCTGAGAGAGTGGAGAGTTTGACCTTCTCTCATTCGTAATTTACGCTTTTTTTTAGAACGCTACAGGCTGAAAAGAGAGGGCCTACTCGTAGAATAAAAAAAATCTATCCTCAAGGAAGGCACTCGAAACCACGGGTGATAGACGAAAGATGTAAACTATACCCCCAAGCAGATTGTTTATTTATGCCTACAATGTTTTTGAAAACACTAAGTCGTAGTCTGATCGCGTAACTAAAACTTAAGACTCTATAACTGAATAGCTCGCGCTGGAAGAAAATCGTCAAAATTAAAATTATAAGGAACATTTTGGATCATCCATTTATTGTTGCACATGTTAACGCGTTGAGATCAGTAAAAACGCTGTTGTTTTGTCAGGTGGTGTTAGAGGCAACTAAAGGCACACACAACTTGAGAGAGGCAGTCCGTGTATCAAAAGAGCACAGGAAGCGTTACGTCCCAGTTTTTTACGGCAAAAGGCCTGGCGAGAGGTGAT
>BOPP01000047.1:3801433-3811677 GCA_017312745.1 Gryllus bimaculatus | reverse complement strand
GCAGAAAAGTGCGCATTGATGTAAATGCACACTGGCAAAGCTACTATACTTTCCACATAAGAAAGAGACACTCATTCCTAGACCATCATTATTTTTTCTATTCCAGTCATCATTGACCACAAAGTGTTATCGTTAATTTTCAACGAACTATTCGTTATCCAGTGACTTCATTTTCATTTCCTCGTATATTGAGATATTACATATACAGTTACGTAATGCTGAAAAAAGTATATGTTTATATTTTGACGGAAATACACTTCCTGTAAGTTCCTGATGTAGAAGAAGGTTTTTGAACGTGTGAGGGCATCTCTAGCGCCTTCATATTCAAAGAATTTTCTTCAACAGGGATTTTCTCCTCTAAATTTCTCTTTGCGAGAAATAAGGCAATTTTAAAAACAAGATTTTCCAAAACAAAACTGCTCCAAATTTTTCCTTGAGACTTTTTGAATTACACATACTGAAAATGTAAAGGTCATTTAGATGTATTCTTTAGATTTTTCAAAAATTTCACGAATGTAATTTTTTTGTCACTCACGTACTTACGAGTACAATCAATTAAGGGTATTTTAAAAATGATTGCATTGGTGAACACGAGTGCTTCAAATGCTTTCTTATGGAGTTTCTCGTAGACACAAAACTTTGAAAATGAACTCTAAATTGCACATTTTCAGAAACACTCAAACGAAATTTTCTCAAGAAAAGCGTCAAATTTTCCAACGAATATTTGGATATAAGATTATGTTTTATTATTCTAACATATTCTTAAAGACACGTATTAATTCCACTGATTCCACAAGTCCGAAAAAATGAGAAAATGTGAAAAAAGTTGTGAGGCGGAAACTGGGGAAAGGGTGAGGTAATAAGAAAGAGATAGCCCGTCCTAAAGAGATAAAAAAGCTAACTACTGCATGAAAGTCTGTGCAATCATAACGTACCATTAGTTTTCAAAGACAGAAGACAATACATTGATAACTCGTGGCATTTTCATTAAAACTATTCCATTTTCAAAAATTAAATTTTATTTTTAATGCATCGGGCACGCTGAACACTCGTAAAGATTAAGTAGAGTCTATGAAGAGATCACCAAATGAAGAAACCCGTTGCCGGCCGCAATCTATATCACCATATCGGTGAATTTTTTGTTGCCTTATTACGTAGAATATTACGTAACCGTTTCAAATAATATGAGAAACAGTTATAGGCCCAGCAAGATAAAAATTGTGTTATATTGAGGAAATATATTTCAGTAATTATTAATAAAGCAAATAAAAGTATGCAATAATTTCCGTTGTCAGAACGAAGAACTGATACCAGAAACCTACATCGTTACGAAATAGAAATAGAATTCTGGTGTCAGCTGAACATTGACAAAACAATAGCGGTGATAATTATCACTCAAACACAGCTACCAACACGTTTACTGCACTACAATTCTCAGGCAGTTATTAGTATTTCAACAACAGTCACTATTTTTGAAAACCACCGATTTCCCTACTCCAACCTTCGCCATTTCCACCGACATTTAAAACAAAGATTTTCTTTGACGATCCAGTGGCCGAGGTCGCTAAGGCAGTAGTGCTGTAGTGATCTCGGATAGAAGGATCGCGGTTTCGAGTCCCGCTCCGGGCATGGTGGTATTGTGATCGTCCTTTCACCTCATATCATCATCATATCCTCACATTTACCAAACCGTTACAAGCAGTAGTAGTTGCTAATGACGCAACCTTAAAGAAACAAAACAACAACAAAAATCTTAACTTCCACAAACGCAACATGGTCTGCACAGCGAAGTCGTCTCCAGGCGCGAACCTGACGCTATTCGCAACTTCCGTCCGTCTTGGCGGGAGCGGAGGAATCGAGGTCGGGTGCGGCAACGAGTTCACGGAAGAATTGCGAGGCCGCGCGCCGCACTTCCCTCGGCCGGAGAGGGGAGTGGGCGTGTTTTAAGAAGCGTAAAACCCATTACCTAAAGTACAGAGAGCGGCGACGTGACGGCGGCAGCGGCGGCGCAAAGCAAGGACGCCCGCGAAAAGGTAAACGCGCGCCCCGCCACGCCGCGCCGCCGCAGAAAAGCCGGGCCGCCGGCCTCGACGAGACTTAGCGCCAGATGAGGAAATAAACAGCGTCTGCCGCGCGGCGAAGTGAATGCTAGCGGGAGATAAGCGAACAGAAAAAGGAAAAAAACTCGGTTATTGCAGGGTTATTCAAAGAGCACTTGCAGAATGAAAAAGAACCACGAGAAACTGAATACTCGCAGCGAAATCATTGTCGTAGGGCTAAGGAAGAAACATACATAGAATTTTACGTCATTTAGAATGTTTATTAAGAAACAAGAGTCGTATTGTTTTACTGAGGTTTTTATCAGCTTATCTTTAAGTGATACAAAATAACTTATGTTTTTAAAACTCAAACAAGCCTTTAATGACATTCGAACTTAAAATGTAGCTTAAGCCTTAGACATATGTTTATTCACTCGCACGATTTATCAAACATTTCTCACGAAGTAGATCAAATTTCGAATTGTACGAACAATAATTTTGATCATACTTTAGGAAGTATTTTCAACGAATTTCCAAAAAGAAAAAAAAATTGTAAGCAAAAGAAAAGTTGTACGGCATATTTTTGTTTTCATAGAAATGTTACAAAAATGTTCTTCTACTCTCTACTCAAAAGCAGACGACTTATTCATCAAAGGCTCGTATCTAACTCTTTACTTCAGGTATCTCAAAGAACCTTCTGCAACAAGACCTCTTCTCCTTCTTCTTCGTCTTCAATCATGCAAAAAGCCGCCGCCAAATAAACACGTCCTCTCGCCATCGCAGACTGATGACGCAAAGAAAGGGCCAGGTGACACACGAGCCTTGACGAGGGCTTTCTCGAAGATGGGGCGGGGGAGCGGCCCTTGGGGAACGCCGGCGCTCGCTCGCTCGCGCGCGCGCGCGCGCGCGCGCGCAGGGCGGAGAAGCCCTACAAGGGCGCAATTTGCAAACGACCCCTCGCCTACGCCCCCGTGCCCCTACTCGCCCCCACCGCCGCCGCCGCTCAGGTTACCGTCGTCTGCAGGTGCGAGGACGACGCAGGCACGTCGTAATATATCGCCCCAAGTGAAGGCTGCGCAGTGCGCGCGGGCCGATAACGAAGTCACGAAGAGGAAAAGAAAGGCGACCGCGGGCGAAGTCGGAAAGGAATCAGGAAGGCCCCAAGGACCGTAAAACGAACGTAAAATGAGAACCGTAAAAAAAACGAGAATGAGATGAAAATTTTGTTAAATTAGAAGGGAGAAGGAAAAAAAATTGTACGAAATAAACTCAGATGAGAACGAAATGCGCATACATCTGAAAAGAAGCGGACATTTGAAACACACAGGAACGAAATAGCTACGTAGTGCGTAACTAACAAAAAAATATACAGAACATTTGAACGAATAGAAACCGTGAAAAATAGAAAAGTAATCCTAGACTCAAAGGCCTGTTCAGAATTAAGTCATTACAATAGCATAAATATTGTGCAATTTCTCATTCACAATATTTCAAGAATTTAATACTTACATTGTTGTTAACATTCTCTTTACAATTGAAATGTTTCGGAATCCTTAGAGATTCAAAAGGAAATAATAACCTCTGCAAAAGTAATTTATCATATGCAGAGAAATATTAAACAAAAAAAAAGGCTTAGTATGTTCTGGAAATAATTAAAACACACGTACAGGCTACCTTTTTGTGACGTCGCATTGGAACGGTAGCTTATTCAAAGCGCAATTGGAATGTTTGACCAACTTCAGGAATTTGTAAAAGGAAATACACATTACACGGCTGGAAAACAGTGTGTGCCGCCATCTATATCACTTTCACTGTACTCGAGCGACTAATTACCTAAATAGTTTACGCAGCAGTAATCACAAAAATACTCCCTCACACAAGAGAGTGATTATGATCTCTTTGATCAATGTGAATGTGATAGTGAACCATTATTTAAAAATTTTCTCACTAGCAAACCCGGAAGAAAGAACGAAAGAGGGAAGGAAAGATAGAAAAAATGAAAGAAATATTGGAAGAAAGAAGGCAAGGAAGGTAGGAAGAAGGAAACAAAGCTAGTGTGTCGAGGACAGAGGGCAGAACCGGGATAAAAAATAATTTCCAGGCCGGGCACAGCGGGGCAGCGCGAGAACGCAAACAGGACGGAGCCCCGCTCGACGCCGTCGGGCGAGGGCTGGGGCGGGGGGTGGTGGATGCGTGGGGGGGAGAGTGATCCATCAGGCTCCGGTGCAGACGACACAAAGGCACTCGCGGGCCTTCTTGCGAAAGCGAAGGCCTGTGCGGGACGCGAACGGGGGCGTCAGCCGGGGGCAGGGGCAGGGGCGGGGATGGGGGTGGGGTGGGTGGGAGGGGGGCGTGGACGTAACGAGACGCCGTTGCTACCCCCGCACTGAAAGCAGCCTCTGTCCACTGCGCCCGCCACTTCCTCCACCCCACTCCCCGCCTGGCCGCCGTCAGGGCTTTCGTTTAAAACCGCGCTCGGTGGCTCTCGTTGCAGGGGCGCATGCCGGACGCAGGGAACGGCGGGCGATTGCGTCGGAGAACTTTCAAGTAGCGTTTGTGTACCTGGGCAGACCTATAGCCACGATTTCATTTTATGCTTCCGTATATACAGGCTATTCGCAGAACACTGGTAATAACATACGCTAATTGTTTAAGCGGAATACATTACGACATCAGTCGAAGGAATTGTGCTTCAATCAACCATGTATACATGTTATTGAAACAAGAGGACTCTCTGCCTGGTGTTCCTTACCTGGAACTTTCGCTGGTATAATTGAGATATATGTCACACCTCATTTCGTGACTTTTGTCAAATTGAAATTTCACAATCTCGATAGAAATAATGTTTTCTACCGTCTCATCGCCTTTCTCAATACTTTATTCTTCGTATTTGACCTAATCGATTTAATTTGATTACGTTGTACATTATTCTTCTACCAATGATTCAGTGACAGATTGTCTCAATGTTCCACGGCCTTCTACAGTCTCTTAATTTGGAAGGCAAATAGCCGTTTCGCTGTTTCTAATCTTTGTCTCAATTTACCGTAGCTGTTCAAGTAAATTAAACGCTCTAAATCAATATGCATACATATATCTCGCAATAACTTTTACTTCTTTGTGAAATCGCAATTAAGGTACAATTACTGAATGTAGATCAACTCATTTCCATACCAATTATGAGCAAGTTGCTGGCGTTCAGCAGCCGAAGAGAAAAAAAAACATAAAAAGAAATTACTTCATCGGCCAAGAACACAATTCGTTTTCGTGTATTTTCATCAGGAGCAAAATGGAAACATTTTACCAGCGGCCATTGCTAAGCGGATGCCATTGAAGTGATTCAGGCAGTTCTCGGCGACTCAAACGGCGAATCAACTCACAAAGAATGCAAAGCAGAATGATCCAGAAATTTCTAGGATATGAAATTCTCTGGAACGTTAATAGCGTAGTATACACTCTTCCAAACCACCTAACTTCCTGGGAAATAGCATGCATTACACTTACGACTAACGACTGAAGTCGTACACATACCCGAAAACACTAATTAATGCAATAATATTAGAATGAAGGAGGGGAGCACCAAGGTTCCCTTTGCTGATCCAGTGGCCGAGATCGCTAAGGCAGTAGTGCCGTAGCGATCTCGGACTGGAGGACCGCGGGTTCGAGTCCCGCCTCGGGCACGGTTGTATTGTGTTCGTTCACACTCCCTATCATATCGTCATCCTCACAGTTACCATACCGTTACAAGCAATAGTGGTCGCTAATGACATAGAAGAAATAAAAAAAAATAAAAAAAATAAAAAATTCCCTTAAAGAGAGAACATGTGACACGTGACCGCAGCACGCGCGCCGAGGCAGCGCGTTCGCAAACGCGCGTTGCGGGAGGATAAGGATGCCCGCCGACGAGCGAATCCGATTCGATCGAAACTGCTTTCGCCGGGGCGTTGAAGGCGCGCAACCGGAATGTACACCCGCCACCAGAGATCGTAATTGCAATATGCTAATACCCAAGCACGCCCTGTTTGCGCAGCACGTCGCGGGAATGGAGAGCTGAATCGCAGGCGATGAGATAGACAAGGTCGCCAACATACGGACAAGGAGAGTGGACGTACAGAGCCTAAAATAAGACAAATTTAATGAAACAACAGAATGAATAGGAACAACCTGTTGCACATGTACAAGGCATTGAAGAACGATATACCTGAAAATTTGTCACAGAATAAACATTAATGGAAGATTATTTTCTGAAGACCAACGTTTAAAAAACGAGGTCAGGGGTAAAAAAATTAATGTCAAGAGAAAAATAAAATCGAAGAAGAAAGGGAATACGACAAAAGAAATTAGTTTGTTTAATGATAGATGGAACAATGAGAAATGTAGGAAATAAAATTATCTTTATTGACAGTTCACGTGTAGTACAGACGTCGTAGAGCTCCGTACTCGTTTCAACGAATAGCGTTCCGCTCGATTGCACTCCAACATTCGCTCCGCATCCACGCGGCTCTCGAATGCGCCCAATGCCGCTGAAGCGTTGGGCGCCTGTGATCTCGCTCCGTGTATGCGACTGCACGGTCTTTCTCCCCCTCACAGCTCCTAGTTTCAGCGGCGCGGCTCTCCGCAGTGCTTCTCTGAAATGCGGGTTGCATACACGATCGGTTCCCAGGCGCGCGCGGTCCGTTCCGAGCGGGGATGCCCGTGTCCCTTTACATTACGGATGAAACGTCACTGGGACCGACCATGTGTGGGCTTTCAGGGCCCAGATAACGAAGCAATTAAAGGCTCTGAAGTGGTGTGCAATCGAATTTGTCATTCACAAAGAGGAGTTAGAGACACATGGCTTAACATATCTTTGTTCATCATCTTTACACATCACGAAATTTGCTTCGGCAAAGGAAAACATGAACCAATTGTATGTAACTATTTCACGAAGAATCAGTGTCTAATCAATGTGCTAAACATCAAATATTCATGTTATAATCGTGTATGAGATAATCTCTCAGAATTTGATGATTCTTGAATGGAGGAATAGAAAGTTATTATTTCTTCGACCAGCGCTCAGAATTTTTTCATGAACACACTTAACGTTCTTCACCTGCACTAATCTTGTTCACAAAAATATTTACATGCACATAAATTATATGAAAATTTAAAAGAGGCTATTATGATTTTAAGAGAGATTTAATAACGGATCCAACATCAAATATCACGAATGTCGCACCAGTCTTGATTCAACAAGCAACGAGGCAATGTTCTCGAGGTCTTAGGTCCATAATACGTCTTACGGGGACACGTTGCGTGCACAAACAGCGTCAGGGCGTGCAGCCGCTTTCCTGACAGGGCACACTCAGCAGTCACGGGGCCCCTGGGAATCCCCGCGTTGCAGGCGAGGGCACGGTCACGTGCACCCAACAAGGGGCGCTCCACGTCACAGAGGGGAGAGAGCTCAGGAGCAGGGAAAGTAAGTAGTTAATAAGGAGATCGAATGAGATAGAAGGAAAAGTAGACGAGTGGAAACGGTAGAAAGAAGCACGTTCATTTATACACGGTTTAGCAATAAAAGTAAAGCTGATTTTTTTTTAAATCTAAAAAATAAAAAATTGACAGAGCGAACAAAAGAAAGAAAGAAAATGAAGTAGAAAACAAGATTCATTACAGGCAGTGATGATATGATACGATGAAACGACAAGACAAATGCAGATCAATGCACGCAGGACAAAAATGAAAATTTGTGAAAAATGAACAGAAGGCAGAAGCCACAGCCTCGAAATATTCAGAAATGAATAAATAGGTTAAACGAAGGAAAAATGGATAGGCTTTGCACAAAATTATTCGTAATTATTTAACAAATACCCTTCATTTAATTCATTACTATCTCACTTTAATTGTCATTTACACTGAAGGTGTGCATTTTTCACTCATTCTCCAGACCTGGTGAGAAGCCAAGTACTATTTTTGTGATTCTGTTCAATAATCTTTCCAACGTTGAACCGCAATTTTCAGAAGGCAATTTTCTGCCAGAGTTAACGAGAGGTCAGTGGGCGTGAGCGCCGCAAAGGACAGGGACGGAAAGAAACGTAGAAGGAGAGAGCAAGGAGCGAATGACGGAGAAAATCGATATGAAAGCCAAAGCGACCATTACGGCATGCAACATTCAACAAGCACGTCACGTGGAAACATTGATACGTTGACATTTCACGATGTGGAACGGTCGCGGACCTAGGATGGATGGGGAGGGGGGCAGAGCGGTGCAATGGGGGGGGCGGAGCAAGGCCAGGAAGGGGCGGAGTGTGATAAAGGGGACGCGGGCGAGGCGGAGGGGGGGGGGTGGACCCAGGCAAGGAGGACAGTGTGGTTCGGAGCGGAATGGTGTGGGGCGCAGCGAGCGGGGCGCGACCGGAGGGGCAGAGTGTTGCGAGCGTGGACGGGGGGGGAGGGGCACAGGTCGCAGGCGGACGGGGGCGGTGCGGAGTTTGCGGGAGCGTGACGTGTCGGGGTGGAGGAAGCGGCCGGAGGGGCGGGGCGGAGCGAGGTGGTGTGGGGCGCAGCAAGGAGTGGGCCCGAGGGGCCAGCCGTAGTGAGCGGAACGGACCGGAGGGCAGAGTGGTGCGAGCGGGATGGGAATGGCGGGGCGGCGCAGCGAGGCAGGCGGGGAGGGGCGGAGCGTGACGTGCAGGGTGGAGGGGGCGGGCGGGCGGAGCGGGGTGGTGTGGGCGCAGCTAAGAATGGCGGGCCCGAGGGGGCAAGGCGGTCCGGCCGGAGGGAGCGAGGCGGACAAAAGTGCAAGTGGTCGGGACGAGGAGGGGCGGGGCGGGCCGGCGCGAGGCCAGGCGGGAGGATGGGGCTGGGCGGGTTGCGCGGAGCGTGATGAAGCGGGGTGGAGGAGGCGGGCCGGAGGGGGCGGTGGAGCGAGGTGGTGTGGGGCGCAGCAAGAGCGTCGGCGCGAGGGGCGGGGGGCGGAGGTGCGGGCTGGCCGGAGGGGGCAGGGCGGGATGGAGGGGGCCGGCCTGCGTGGGCGGAAAGCCGCAGGCAGGCGCCGTTCTTTTCGCGAGAGCCTCGTCACGTCACGTCACGTCCGGCCGACGCGGCATCCAGAGCGCGGCGCGGCGTAGACAGCCGTCACGTCGCGACGTGCGCACGGGAGACGAAGCGCCAGCCGTCCGTACCAAGGGGCAGCAACGCGCGCCAAAAGTCACGGCGCCTGATCGTGCCAGAGCTAAACGCGCACTCACGCGGAGGGAAGAACTTGGACCTTATTATACCACGAATGTTACACACGTCAGGGGTTTCCGTGTAACAAAATGTTGCACTGTTCACTGAATCATATTTTCATTTTTCAGACGTTCATGCTCTCAATGCTGACAATGTACATATTTAAAATACCTAACAAATACAATAGTATGAGTAACCGCATTTGATTCCAAACATCAGCTTTCAAGAGTTTAACCACTCTCGTAAACAAATTTGGGCCAACCTAAAAACTATTTCATTTATAGAATCTCTTCGGTCATTATAAACGACGGACAGGTTGGTACAGATTCAGCCCACTGAAGACCAAATGTCACATATTCCTGCTAGTCCGTACGAGCACAGCTGGCTGGAAACAGCGCACCCCGCCCACGCGGGTGGCCGAAGGAAACGGATGGACTACGGAGAGAGAGCGGAAGAGGGGCGAGCAGGCGCGGGAGAGGAGCAAAGAACGTAGCAACGAGAACATTACAGCGATCACGAAACAGCGATATTTTTTGTGTGATATATTGCACAATTCCTATATTTACTCTACACAATTCTAATTCGAACAATTCGAGCGAAACTGTTCATGGAATAGGGATCACGGACAAAAGATTAGAAGGACAATTATTAAAGACAAAAAAGAACAATAGGAAGACAAGATTAAAGGAAAGATCCACAAGAGAACAAAGATGAGAAATGAATTGGTAGGAATGAACCGAACAAATTATTAAGAATTATTAAGTACATGGGGATAATATGAACCTAGTTAACAAAACCAACGAGAGCAGCCAAAAACACACACAAATAAAATACAATACAACTTCTGGTATGTCTATAACTTCATTGTGTGAATTGCGATCGCGAATTCTGATCGCTAGAGACGACCATCATTTTACACCCGGGATGCGAGGTAGCAGCCAACTACGCCGCCAGCGCAAGAGTTTCGTTCGACGGAGCGGAAAAGCGCGAAAACATCCC
>BOPP01000047.1:3785279-3801408 GCA_017312745.1 Gryllus bimaculatus | reverse complement strand
TTTACCGTAGCTGTTCAATAAATTAAACGCTCTAAATCAATATGCATACATATATCTCGCAATAAGTTTTTCTTCTTTGTGAAATCGCAATTAAGGTACAATTACTGAATGTAGATCAACTCATTTCCATACCAAATTATGAGCAAGTTGCTGGCGTTCAGCAGCCGAAGAGAAAAAAAAACATAAAAAGAAATTACTTCATCGCGCAAGAACACAATTCGTTTTCGTGTATTTCATCAGGAGCAAAATGGAAACATTTTACCAGCGGCCATTGCTAAGCGCGATGCCATTGAAGTGATTCAGGCAGTTCTCGCCGCGACTCAAACGGCGAATCAACTCACAAAGAATGCAAAGCAGAATGATCCAGAAATTTCTCAGGATATGAAATTCTCTGGAACGTTAATAGCGTAGTATACACTCTTTCCAAACCACCTAACTCCCTTGGGAAATAGCATGCATTACATTTACGACTAACGACTGGAAGTCGTACACATACCCGAAACACTATTAATGCAATAATATTAGAATGAAGGAGGGGAGCACCAAGGTTCCCTTTGCTGATCCAGTGGCCGAGATCGCTAAGGCAGTAGTGCCGTAGCGATCTCGGACTGGAGGACCGCGGTTCCGAGTCCCGCCTCTGGCACGGTTGTATTGTGTTCGTTCACACTAACCTATCATATCGTCATCCTCACAGTTACCATACCGTTACAAGCAATAGTGGTCCGCTAATGACATAGAAGAAATAAAAAAAAATAAAAAAAATAAAAAATCCCTTAAAGAGAGAAACATGTGACACGTGACCGCAGCACGCGCGCCGAGGCAGCGCGTTCGCAAACGCGCGTTGCGGAGGATAAGGATGCTCGCCGACGAGCGAATCCGATTCGATCGAAACTGCTTTCGCCGGGGCGTTGAAGGCGCGCAACCGAATGTACACCCCCACCAGAGATCGTAATTGCAATAGCTAATACCCAAGCACGCCCTGTTTGCGCAGCACGTCGCGGGAATGGAGAGCTGAATCGCAGGCGATGAGATAGACAAGGTCGCCAACATACGGACAAGGAGAGTGGACGTTACAGAGCCTAAAATAAGACAAATTATATTGAAACAACAGAATGAATAGGAACAACGCTGTTGCACATGTACAAGGCATTGAAGAACGATATACCTGAAAAATTTGTCACAGAATAACATTAATGGAAGATATTTTCTTGAAGACCAACGTTTAAAAAACGAGGTCAGGGGTAAAAAATAATGTCAAGAGAAAATAAAAATGAAGAAGAAAGGGAATACGACAAAGAAAATTAGTTTGTTTAATGATAGATGGAACAATGAGAAATGTAGGAAATAAAATTATCTTTATGACAGTTCACGTGTAGTACAGACGTCGTAGAGCTCCGTACTCGTTTCAAAACGATAGCGTTCCGCTCGACTTGCACTCCAACATTCGCTCCGCATCCACGCGGCTCTCGAATGCGCCCAATGCCGCTGAAGCGTTGGGCGCCTGTGATCTCGCTTCCGTGTATGCGTCTGCACGGTGTTTCTCCCCCTCTACAGCTCCTAGTTCAGTCGGCGCGGCTCTCCGCAGTGCTTCTCTGAATTGCGGGTTGCATACACGATCGGTTCCCAGGCTTCGCGCGCGGTCCGTTCCGAGCGGGGATGCCCGTGTCCCTTTACATTACGGATGAAACGTCACTGGGACCGACCATGTGTGGGCTTTCAGGGCCCAGATAACGAAGACAATTAAGGCTCTGAAGTGGTGTGCAATCAATTTGTCCATTCACAAAAGAGGAGTTTAGAGACACATGGCTTAAACATATTCTTTGTTCATCATCTTTACACATCACGAAATTTGCTTCGGCAAAGGAAAACATGAAACCAATTGTATGTAACTATTCACGAGAAATCAGTGTCTAATCAATGTGCCTAAACATCAAATATTCATGTTATAATCGTGTATGAGATAATCTCTCAGAATTTGATGATTCTGAATGGAGGAATAGAAAGTTATTATTTCTTCGACCAGCGCTCAGAATTTTTTCTGAAACACACTTAACGTTCTTCACTGCACTAATCTTGTTCACAAAAATAATTTACATGCACATAAATTATATGATAATTTAAAAGAGGCTATTATGATTTTAAGAGAGATTTAATAACGGATCCAAATCAAATATATATCACCGAATGTCGCACCAGTCTTGATTCAACAAGCAACGAGGCAATGTTCTCGAGGTCTTAGGTCCATAATACGTCTTACGGGGACACGTTGCGTGCACAAACAGCGTCAGGGCGGCGTGCAGCCGCTTTCTGACAGGGCACTTACTCAGCAGTCACGGGGCCCAGGGAATCCCCGCGTTGCAGGCGAGGGCACGGTCACGTGCACCGAGCACAAGGGGCGCTCCACGTCACAGAGGGGAGAGACTCTCAGGAGCAGGGAAAGTAAGTAGTTAATAAGGAGATCGGAATGAATAGAAGGAAAAGTAGACGAGTGGAAATGGTAGAAACGAAGCACGTTCATTATACACGGTTTAGCAATAAAAAGGTAAAGCTGATTTTTTTTAAATCTAAAAAAATAAAAAAAATTGACAGAGCGAACAAAAGAAAAAAAGAAATGAAGTAGAAAACAAGATTCATTACAGGCAGTGATGATATGATACGATGAAACGACAAGACAAATGCAGATCAATGCACGCAGGACAAAAATGAAAATTGTGAAAAATGACAGAAGGCAGAAGCTAAAGCCTCGAAATATTCAGAAATGAATAAATAGGTTAAACGAAGGAAAAAATGGATAGGCTTTGCACAAAATTATTTCGTAATTATTTAACAAATACCCTTCATTTAATTCATTACTATCTTCACTTTAATTGTCATTTACACTGAAGGTGTGCATTTTTCACTCATTCTCCAGACCTGGTGGAGAAGCCAAGTACTATTTGTTTGTGATTCTGTTCAATAATCTTTCAACGTTGAACCGCAATTTTCAGAAGACAATTTTCTGCCAGAGTTAAACGGAGGTCCAGTGGGCGTGGAGCGCCGCAAAGGACAGGGACGGAAAGAAACGTAGAAGGAGAGAGCAAGGAGCGAATGACGGAGAAAATCGATATGAAAGCCAAAGCGACCATTACGGCATGCAACATTCAACAAGCACGTCACGTGGAAACATTGATACGTTGACATTTCACGATGTGGAACGGTCGCGGACCTAGGATGGATGGGGAGGGGGGCAGAGCGGTGCAATGGGGGGGGCGGAGCAAGGCCAGGAAGGGGCGGAGTGTGATAAAGGGGACGCGGGCGAGGCGGAGGGGGGGGGGTGGACCCAGGCAAGGAGGACAGTGTGGTTCGGAGCGGAATGGTGTGGGGCGCAGCGAGCGGGGCGCGACCGGAGGGGCAGAGTGTTGCGAGCGTGGACGGGGGGGGAGGGGCACAGGTCGCAGGCGGACGGGGGCGGTGCGGAGTTTGCGGGAGCGTGACGTGTCGGGGTGGAGGAAGCGGCCGGAGGGGCGGGGCGGAGCGAGGTGGTGTGGGGCGCAGCAAGGAGTGGGCCCGAGGGGCCAGCCGTAGTGAGCGGAACGGACCGGAGGGGCAGAGTGGTGCGCAGCGGGATGGGAATGGCGGGGCGGCGCAGCGAGGCAGGCGGGGAGGGGCGGAGCGTGACGTGCAGGGTGGAGGGGGCGGGCGGGCGGAGCGGGGTGGTGTGGGCGCAGCCAAGAATGGCGGGCCCGAGGGGGCAAGGCGGTCCGGCCGGAGGGAGCGAGGCGGACGAAAGTGCAAGTGGTCGGGACGAGGAGGGGCGGGGCGGGCCGGCGCGAGGCCAGGCGGGAGGATGGGGCTGGGCGGGTTGCGCGGAGCGTGATGAAGCGGGGTGGAGGAGGCGGGCCGGAGGGGGCGGTGGAGCGAGGTGGTGTGGGGCGCAGCAAGAGCGTCGGCGCGCAGGGGCGGGTGGGCGGAGGGTGCGGGGCTGGCCGGAGGGGGCAGGGCGGGATGGAGGGGGCCGGCCTGCGTGGGCGGAAAGCCGCAGGCAGGCGCCGTTCTTTTTCGCGAAGAGCCTCGTCACGTCACGTCAACGTCCGGCCGACGCTCGGCATCCAGAGCGCGGCGCCGGCGTAGACAGCCGTCACGTCGCGACGTTGCGCACGGGAGACGAAGCGCCAGCCGTCCGTACCAAGGGCAGCAACGCGCGCCAAAAGTCACGGCGCTGATCGTGCCAGAGCTAAACGCGCACTCACGCGGAGGAAGAACTTGGACCTTATTATACCACGAATGTTACACACGTCAGGGTTTCCGTTGTAACAAAATGTTGCACTGTTCACTGAATCATATTTTCATTTTTCAGACGTTCATGCTCATATGCTCTCAATGCTGACACAATGTACATATTTAAACTACCTAACAAATACAATAGTATGAGTAACCGCATTTGATTCCAAACATCAGCTTTCAAGAGTTAACCACTCTCGTAAACAAATTTGGGGCCAACCTAAAAAACTATTTCATTTATAGAATCTCTTCGGTCATTATAAACGACGGACAGGTGGTTACAGATTCAGTCCACTGAAGACAAATCGTCACATATTCCTGCTAGTCCGTACGAACACGGCTGGCTGGGAAACAGCGCACCCCGCCACGCGGGTGGCTGAAGGAAACGGATGGACTACGGAGAGGGGAGAAGCGGAAGAGGGGCGAGCAGGCGCGGGAGGGAGCAAAGAAGAGAAACATAGCAACGAGAACATTACAGCGATCACGAAACAGCGATATTTTTGTGTGATATAGTTGCACAATTCCTATATTTACTCTACACTATTCTAATTCGAACAAATTCGAGCGAAACTGTTCATGGAATAGGGATCACGGACAAAAGATTAGAAGGACAATTATTTAAAGACAAAAAAGAACAATAGGAAGACAAGATTAAAGGAAAGATTCACAAAGAGAACAAAGATGAGAATGAATGATTAGGAATGAACCGAACACATTATTAAGAATTATGTAAGTACAGGGGGAAACAATGAACATAGTAAACAAAACCAACGAGAGCCAGCCAAAAAACCAACACACAATAAAATACAATACAACTTCCTGGTATGTCTATAACTTCATTGTGTGAATTGCGATCGCGAATTCTGATCGCTAGAGACGACCATCATTTTACACCCGGGATGCGAGTAGCAGCCAACTACGCCGCCAGCGCAAGAGTTTCGTTCGACGGAGCGGAAAAGCGCGAAAAACATCCCCCACCCACCCACCCACCCACCCGCGCGCAGCGGGGGTGGAGGAGGGAGGGGGAGGACGCGGCGCATCGAGAGGCGTCCGCATGAAAACGCGCCCAACAATGCGAGCAATTAGAAGGCAAAGTGGCGCCGAGTGCGCAGGACGCCCGCTCTGCGCCTCGCCTCGCCCCTCCGCTCCACTCCGCTCCGCTCGCGGCGTCGCGCACGGACGGGCGCGACGGAGGACGGCGAGGACAGCGAGGACGGCGGGGCAGCGCTGGCGCCGCGCCAGCCGAGTCAACGCCCGCCGCCCTCCGGGGGGACCCGCGCACTGAGGGGACCGGACGAGACATTGATTAGTCTATTGATTAGTGTTGCCGGACACGTCAACTGTTATGGCAATTAGTCCCATAACTATAGTGAAAGATCTAAGCACGGGATCTTGCCCCCCGCTGGACGGTGAGATCCAGCGCCGACCTGCTCGTCTACTCTCGGGATATTCCCCAAATCAGAATCTTCCACCAATGGGGAACCGCCCCAGCCGGGACAAGCTCTACGGTACCGTCGTGTGTGAAGTGTTGTGAATTTTAGTGTGAGTGTATGTACGGGGAAAAGATATGACAAAAGAAGAGGCAGTAAAGATCGCAAGCGGTCCGTCGCTCGTTTGTTGGAATTTTCCTCCGGAATTCGTCCGAAACCGTGGAAAACTACCTACCACATAGGCCGACCGCTAAAATTCTCTTCCAAACATTAGTTGAATTCGACCTAGCTCTATACTTAGTGAAAAAATCCACCGCCGTCGAGAGCGACACGGGTTTGTCCGCCTGCCAAAGGGGTTGGCGACAGTGAGACTGCTGAGGAGTAGATGTGAATGGGGGGGGGGGGTGGCGCTTGATGGAGTGGACGGTCCCCACGAACAGATGGGTAGACCAAGTGGGTATGCTGAGATACGGTGGAGCAGTCAGAGCGAAGAACAGCCGAGAGGAGAGGGTTTGATGAATCAGTCTTAAGAATCAGAAGAGAGTAGGAATAAGTAAAAGAACAACGGAATGAAAAATGGGGAACACGCATGTAACGAGTGGTGAGAGAGTGAGAAGAAAATGGCAGCAGGGAGCAGGGTTGAGGATTTGCATAGAAATGCAGGGAGACTACTGACATGTAGCGCTTGAATAAGAGGGAGGAAACAGATAAAATAATTTTGACTTTATACATTTGTTCACTTTACTGTAGCAATTTTACACTTCGGTGATACTGAATACTTTCTTTTATGGGGAGAGACATTAGGACGCAAAAATAAAAATATGAAGATAAATGTTTTGCGTGGTATCGATAGACAGGTGTCAGGAAACTTTAGACATACAAAAGAAATCAATCAGATCTGTTTGTTCTACACCAGTTCAAGAAACGCATTTTTCAAAGTTTTGTGACAAGTGATTGAGCCATTTTTTTTATAGAGAGATTACTCTAAGAGGCCGCTTTGATAGTTTCTGCAGGTTATGGGCATATGTCAAATGAGTTAATGCATTCGTTTGCAATTTGATTGTTTGTAAATGCCTTCGACACACTTTCTCTTAAGGCCAGCATGACTTTCTTTTGTTGTCCGACCCGTAAAGTGGCCCCTTCTTACGCGTACTTCTCTATGACAAGTAACGCCTGCGTTAGACAAAAGTGGGAGAGAACTGCACAGAATTCCTCCGCACACTAGTCTTGCAGGACGCTGCAAATCCATTAACTGCTCCATTACAACTTACTCGCACAAAAAGCACGCATTTACAAGAGCGAGTGCAGCGCGGTGCTGTTTGCCAGCTGCTTCCGAGCCATGGCGTGTCGCACCGCCCCGCCAGCCACGCGAACAGCGACCAGCGCTCCGATATTTAATGCTTAATTGACGGCCAATACAGCCCGCAAGCTTCGTCGCGAGAACTGCTTTTTACCAGTAATCAGAGACCGCAACTCGCCAGCAATATTTTATGCGACACAAGAACATGTGGAAAGTGAAGTCGCCTTATAATTTCTGTTAATCGAAAGAACAGGTTTTCTGTATTCCGCTTTTGAGATTAAGACGTTCGACATGGAGATGATATGTTACTACCGTTCTACAACATGAAATTTAAAAAAAAATTAAAAAAGGAGCATTCGGTACATTGAACGTGTTATTAGAGGTGGGAGACAGAGGTGGGTATTAGAATGTTGTCATGAATTTTTACTTCATTGTTTTGTTGTTTATTGTAGTTACAAATGAAACAGTATGCAGAACACGTTATTCGTGTACCTTCTCATCTATTTCGAATTGTCATGTCGAGAGATAAAGTGAGTTTCCATTGCCCTTGAAACTGATTTTTCTTTCGCAGAAAGTACGTTTGCGTCCACGCCATCACTTGTATATTTTCACAAATGAACTTAAAATAGAAAAATTTATAATAATCGTAACAGGGAACCGTACTGTTGAATAACAGTCATAAATAAAAGATTGTTCTTCGATCATATAAAAGAGTGAAGAACAAACAAAATGTGCGAATTCCCACGTCAATACAGATAGTTACAAAAATTGTATTAGTAATCATTAAATATTATTTTGTAATAAATTAATTGAAATGACACTGAATATTATTCTACGTTACGCCTTATCACGGCCATCCACTTAATGGACCCCGTTCCTGAGTCCCTGAGGCACACCGCGTCGTCAGGCGACCTCCCGGGAGGATCTGATCGCCGGCGCCCGATTAGCATAGAGAACAATCGGCGGCGCAGCGGGCGACCTGCGCCAGGAATGCGCGGCCCTGGCGGCTTGCGCGTGACTCACGCGGTCCACGCGCACGCAGCCCGCCGCCGCCGCCAGACAGCGCGCGCCGCGTGGGGTGCGCCCGACGTGGGTGCCGGGCGCGCCCTCTGCCGCGTTAATCACTCGTGGAAACGCGACCTGGAGGCTGGCGTTGCACTTGCAACCTATCGGATTAGCTTGCTGCGTCGCGAGAACTGCTTTTCACGAGTAATTAGATCCCGTAGCTCGTCATCCATGTTGTACGCGATATAAGAACATACAAAAAGTGAAGTCGCCTGAGGACAATACTTGATTTTCAACGGTGTCGATGCCCAGATTATGCAACTGGAGTCGGTCTTATTCTATGCAAGGGGTAGATGCAGCTGCACATACTTAGGTAAGGAAGAGTTTGAACACTAATCCGACATTATAATAAAGATGGGCTTTATTATTTGTGTGTGGTGTTAATATTCACGGTTTAAATTATACTGAGAATATTCGCGGAATAGGTAGTATTTTTTTTTCTTTTCTTCAATGCCTTTCACTTGTGTTGTTTTTAATTTCTAACTTACTTTTACGTGGGGGAACATTTTTGCCTGGATTTTATTCGAATATCGTAGTTTTTGAATTAAGATTAATGAGAAAGTTTAATTATTGATTTTTGTGCTGTTTTTTTTTTCTTTCTACGGGGATTGACTGGTGTTACACTTTTCGTTTAATTTATTATGTAATGGTAGGTGGATTTAATGAACTACGAATACGTATCACCTGCCGTGAGAATTAATGATTATTACGAACTTAGGAAGGTAAATCTCGAATTCGAAAATGAAATAGAGGGTAATGAATTGTATAGAAACAAATCACTTGCAACTTAAGATACCAGCAGGCTATTTCGAAATTATTTTAAAAATGTATTATCGAAATATTTAGATGAAAAACGCTTCGAAACAGCATCATTTTAGTTCTTCATTTTAATTGAACTGCACTATATTCCAGTAGATATAATGACGTTTAAGTTATCTCTCTTAGGTCCAAAAAACGTTACTCCTAAAATCAATTATTAGAACGAAATTTCTCGCGCAAGCACTCCTAATAAGGTGTTCACGGACTGGCGATAAACGAAAAAGCAACTATTAACAAGTGCAGTTCACGTTTTCATAATACAAACAGGTGGAATGACCTAAATTCCTCACTTCCCAAAGTGTGATATAAATATCACGCCTCGCTCGTTCCGAGTCCCTCCACACCCAACGATCTTTGCGGCTCGCTGCACTTTATGCGAGCGGCTGGAACTCAATATTAATTCACGCGGCAGCTAGTCTCTCCGGGGCATTCCAATAAGCGCGCGGCCGCGCGGCGGGGCGGGGGCGGGCGGGGCGGGCGGGGCGGGCGGGCGGGGCGGGGCGGGGGCGGAGCTGAAAGAGCGCCCGTCGGAAAGGTTAATATCCCCTCCATGTGAGTCACACGGCCGCGCTGCGCCGCGCCTCGCGCCGCCGGACGCGATCGACGATAGCGCGCGGGGTGGGGTTGGTGGGGGGGGGCGGGCGAGGAGAGGCGGGACGTGAGGAAACGCGAAGGCTGTGGGCGCGGCGTGGGCGGTGGCAGAGGCGGAGGGAAAGAAAGGCCACGGGCTGCTCCGCGAATTCGCCATTCTGGAGGAAGACCATGACCACGATAGACCGACATTTTTTTTACAGTTGGATTGTACACTTTCACTTTCCATGCATCTATGGAACATTTGTTGAAAATTAAAATATGAGTTTCATTATTGTTTTTAAACAAATGAATATGGAAATTTAAAAATATTAACTGAAATTAACATAGAGAACTGAAAAACACTGGATGAGATTTTCTACTTTGAATATCATCACAAGACGTATGTTTCTGTGGTGCATAGTCGCTAGTCGATTGCGGTCAAGAATCCGAAGTGTAAAATATGAGCAATTATCCGTTAAATTCCCGTTATATAATATTGATTATCCATAAACAGGTAAGTATCGGTATTTTCCAACCAATATGTCCAGTAACCCAAGGTTTTGAATAAAACATCGTTACGCTGAAACAGAAAACAGAAAGTTGCTACGTTAATAGTCGTCGTGGCATTCATTTATTGATAATTAAAATGACAGGTGTGCCGAATTAAATAGTTTCTTCACTAATTCTTGTTTCCAAGCTGGGAATGGTATGCAGAACTCGTAAGTGCATCACGGTTTTCTTATGTGATCTCGCACACGCAGAATGTAAGTCTAAATCAGATGACTAGAAACACAGCAATTAAGTAGGCAAGACGCGAATGTTTGGAAACAGAAAACAGAATGAGCATTAAGCATTACTATATTAATAGAACACGACGTTCATTGAAGCACTCAGCCCTAACCGCAGCGACACGCGATTGATAATGACCGTTTCCGGGCGCGTCAACAGCTAGTCATTCGTCCCGTAAGCGTAGTGCAAGCGATTTCCTCGTGATGTGACAATTTTCCCCTGCAGGATGGTGAGATCCGGCGCCGTTCTACCGAAGGCTAACGGGGATTTCCCTAATTAGGTATCTCCCTCCAGCGGGGCACCGCCCCAGCCGGGAAAGCTAGTAAGTCCCCGACCAGTCTCCCGGCATGTGTGATAGCGTTGTACATGTAGGAAAGTAAGGGGGTGAGGATAGAACGACTACAGGGGGAGCAGTAATTGATTGATTGATTGATGTTGCTGGCCATGTCAACTGCTACAGTCATTAGTCCCATTAGTGTACCGAATGTTTTATTCACGAATGCGGCGATGTTCCTTCCCCGCTGGGTGATATCCGGCACCGACCTACATGACGGCTTGCATGCGAGTTCTCTTGCAGGTCCCCCACCGGGACACTGTCCACGGCATCTCAACCGATCTTTCGACATGGGACATTGTGAATTGGATTTAAGTACGCGTGAGTAACGGAAGTAGAGAGGATAAATAAGAAGAAAAAGAGAGCGCGCGCTGTCAGTGGCCCATTTGTTAGAGTACTGCTCTGGCTTTTACCTGGTGTTGATCTGAGAAACGAGAAAAAAAAACTTCCGATCAGAGCAGCCGGCCGCTAGGATTCTCCTCCGGACAGCGACTGAACGCGACCTAGCTAGGGTCAAAAAGTCCTGCCACCGTCGGGGCTGGAACCTATCGGCCCCAAGGTCGCTCAGCCATTCTCCTGGACGAGCTGTTGTGCTTGCGGGAGCGCCGGTCGAGGCGAGGGCAGGCAGTGGGAGTGGCAGGGAGGCGTTTCTTAAGAACGCGCACTTTTCCTTGCTGGGTGCGCCGTCGAGGCGGTCTACATCGCCGGGAACTGCCTTCCACTGGCGTGACTAACGGCACTACGAAAGAGAAAAAATCCGCAAATAAGCGCCGAGGCGAATTTTGCTTCCTCTCCTTTAGCTCATTAACTTTTACTTTCGAACGGACACCCAGAGAGCTTATGGAAGGACAAGCAGAGATATGCACATGAAAGAAGGCGGTTCTGAAATGTATTGCAACACGTAACGTCTCAATTGTCTATGATTATACGAATGCTAAATAACTGAGTTCGAATCAGAAGACAGTTTCAGAACTCTCAGGAATTTTTCTTTAAGTCTTCAGGAAGGATTTGATAGTCATTTGTCTATGCCGTAAAGACACTGAAATGCCATTCTGAGATTGTAACAGTCTTCTTAGCTATATGACAGGAGTTTCTATGGCAAATGTTTTTAAACTTTCCACCGGCAAAACTTGAAGTCGGGGCTGAACGCAATATTCGATAGCACTTGTTTACAGGAGATTTGACCACACAAACCTACATTCGCCCTCTCAATATGTAATATAGAATACAAAAAGTGTTCGTGGGTTCGAGTATACTTTGAAAATCATCAAAGAACATAAAACTATCGGTCGTTGGTCTGCGCTCAAACATTTCAGTCACAATAAAACGCACAACATTTGCAACTTAAGAAAAAAATAGAATAAAATTTCCCTTACTCGCAGAATAAAACACAATTCTTTCTCACAATGATAATGAAAGTATGTTCACACTAGGCTAATGATACTGCGAACTCATACATTTTCCTTTATAAAAGAATGTCATACGCGCCGGCAAGGCCTGTACAAACATGATATCCATGTAACTTTTAGACTGCACCTAGTTCCGAGTTGGTAAAAACATACGACATCGCTTGGCGACAAAAGACCATGATTTAGAGATCGGAGCTGTCACCCACGTGGCGACCAAATAGACTGGGGTGTCACAAGAGGCGCGACAAAGTGACAGATCGCTTTGTGAGCGACACAAAGCCAGGACGCGCGCAGGAAGAGGAACAGAACCGCGGCAACGCCCATTGTTTCAGCTACGTTTACACTCCCTCTGCCCGCCGCGTACGTCACGCAGGCCTACCAACGCCGCCGCAAACTCCTCCGCGCTGCTAGCACCGGTCCCGCAGCTTAGCGCCAGCCGACCAATAGGAAGAGAGGTATCTAGGCAACGACTCGGACGCGGTCGCCAGCATTGTGAGCGCTTTGGCATTGTGAGCCACTAACGAGCTCGGAAACGTACAACACGCACCTTCCTCTCTCGCACTCCCTCGAACACCTGGTCAGGAAACGGCCCACCTAAACGCTCGCAACGCCAGCCTCCACTTTTCAAAAAAAAGACAACACAAAGTGGTCAACAATGCGCATTATCGCACACGCCGTACGACCTTGGACTCGAAAGCAGCGTATGACGCAGTGACACATCCTGCATGTAGCGTGTCACCACCTGCCGGTCTGCCGACTCAGCACAGGGCAAGCCATGAATCCGGGCGTATTAGTGGGTGGCCTGTGTCAAGTGTTTGACATGATCAGCAGCGGTGTTTTGACAACCCTACCGCAGGTGGCGAATCAACAACGGATCCGAAAATGTTAAGCCTGTCATATAAATACGTAAACGTGCTGCACCGGCTAACATTCACTTCGTGTCGCGGTTATTATTTTGTGGATTAAAAAAAAGGATATTTTGCCTTCGTGGAAACTAAGCGAGGAAAGCCATTGACTGGAATTATAAAACCATCACCGCAAGCGAGTACAAATAATAAATACAAATCCACGAATATCTTCCAGTCATGAAATTAGTAACGAAATGTTGTTGCAGTCAAGTACATTTTGCAATGTGCAATCTTGTATTCAGCATGCCCACAAATCAAGAACATTTCTTGGGTGGTTAGACACGACACGAATACAATGCAATTCACATGGACTGACAGTATCGCGTTGAATCAGCAAAAAAGGTGAAAGAGAAGATGGCAAATTAGTGAAGATATCAGAAATAGAAAATGGCTCATTGGCTGCGTGTAGGATAAAGATGTTATTTATAAGAGCTAAAACACAGAACTAGTAGATATCACAATACGATAGAAGACGAAGCAAGTGCGAATAAAAGCGACTATTGTCCTAGAAAAATACATACTGAGTGGCAGAGATTCTGAAGTTGACATACAATGGAGAAAAACTCCATCATTAGTGCCCGAAATCGTTATAAAATAGAAAACACGGATGGGAAAAAAGAAAAACGTACACAAGAATTACGGCTACGTTGAGTGACTAAAGCGTTCGAATATGTAAACAACGGGGGCCACACTTCGACCAAGCTACAACGTAGCAAGGGTGGACATTGAATGGTGCGGTTGGCAACGTTGAAACGACGCCGAGAAGGCAAACGCCAAGTCTACAGTGGCGCAATGGAATCTGCAAACATATTTACAGACGCAACGAGCGCCCCGGTGCCGATACCGGAAGACCAGGGACAATTATTGCTAATCGCAACGCTCTAAAGCAACGAGGCTAGTAATCAGCCACTCTCTCTCACTCTCTGTCTCGCCAGGTGCCTTGTGTAATGACACGTGACTGCTCGACACAGAATTTGACACGATGGATGTCAGGGGGGTATGGAGTGGTCGGTCCTTCCGTTTCGCTAGCCATGTTTCAATTAACGTTAAGTAGCAAAATGTTTTCTGTCACAGGAAACGACATGTTTTCGTACCGTTCCAAATCGTATTATTTTAGTATCTTAGAAAGAGACTTATAATAGTGTTTTGTATCTGGTAACTTTGAGGGGAGAATCCCGAAATTTACTAGTTTTCATAAGAGTAAAGGAACAAGTTAATGTACAGTTAATCTCCGCGTCATACTTGCATACGAAACAGACAAGCATTTTCAACAAGCGAATGAAATTGAAATTGAGATTCACACAAACGATCAAGATTTTAAGCATCGGCGTACTCAGGTTTTGCAAAATCGAACACATTTCCAAAGGCGATCCATAGCGTGTAATAAAGCAGCCAATTTTCCAACTTACAAAGAACATTTACAGACAGACGAATAACAACAAGGCATCTTGAACAAAGACCGTTCTATACCTGCTGCACACTTCAAAAGGAGAGCTGCGACGCAGCGCGAGGTTAGAAACAGCGATATTCAATTCGCTCCGACACAAAGGAGAACGTGACTGTCTTGTCGAGAAGACTCCGTTAAGAAACTTCTCTCTCGCAGGCCGCTCGAAGCAATTTCGCCTATGGAAGAGGAACGTTGCCACCTGTTACACGGTAATGCCTTCAGAAATATCCACCTATTTCTGGAAAAGAGGCGAGCGCCCGCTGCATACGAATAAGCCCGCCAACTCGTGATTTTGTACAAGGCCGGAACGGCAAGCGGGGCCGAGGGGCAGAAGTGGGGCAGCGATGGGGAGGGAGGGCTGGCGAAGGAAGCCGAGCCACGTGCGGTGCCCCAGCGCTTGGAAACTAGGAATCCGGTTACGGGAAGTACCGGGACCGGCGGAGGGGTGGAGTGGGGAGGGGAGGGGAGGGACCCTAGGCGGAAGCTGGGACGCGGGCTACCCGACTCGGCCGGGGCGTGCGGCGACGCGGGCTGTGACGTGCACGGAGACGTGTTGGCGAACACGTGAGCGCGACGGTGGCGCTATTCGCGTAAGGCGGCTGAAGTCGCAGTCACAGGAAAGAGCGTTCAGGAGACAAGAGGGAAGAACCTTTACGAAAAAGGGTGCGACGACGGCAAACCTAACGCATAAAAACAGAATTTTGTACTGTAAAAGGAAACTATACAATGGTTATAACATCGATTGAGATTTACGTTGCATGAATTCTCCAATATTAGAGAGCAATAGAGCAACAAACCAATAAACGATCAATCGAGAAACTGCCAAATGTTTAGCAGGATAGATTAAATCATCTTGTTGGCAAAACTTAAAAACTGCAAGCTGAAAAACGAGAGATCATATGGTACTGATATTAGTCAGAAAAATGCTAAACTAATAATTCACATGACTTGATAAACAGTTATCACGGATGGTTGTTTTTTGAAGGACTACATAACAAATAAGTTATTTTTTTCTGAAATAACATCTGAAGATCAAATCTCATTAACATTGTAGTATAGCAATGTGAATGTTACGACGCAATCTGCATAAAAAATAAGGGTAATTGGATGCACTTCCGTGAGATGAAACAATAATCGTCAACGCTCGTAAATACTGATTATGACGAATGACCACAAGAACTGCAATCTGGGCAAGCGACAATAAAAAAAACAACAGGCGCAAAGCTGTTATACATTCCGTACTACTATTTACTTATTTCTGAATGACACGTCTCATCAGATTACTCTGCAATGCTCGAGAAGTTGATGAATGAATGTGCTGGAGTAGATTGCTAAATGCCAATCAGGAGAAAGGGCTAAAGTCTCAACAGAACTCCCGCAAGACCGTTTTGCCTTCCCCCACTGTTCATTAAGCCCCCGACCCAGGACACCGGGGGCGCATGCTGTACGCACAGATCGCTGCGGTATCTCTGCCGCGAGCGGGGCGCGAGGAGAGAAAAGAGGCGAGGCGAGAAGCGGGGCGGAAAGGCAGGGCGAGGGGGAGAGAGACGAGGTGGAGCTTGAGGAAGGGCGAAAGGCGGAGCGAGAGACAGAAAAGGGCAAAGCGGGAGTTGAGTCCTGAGACGGAACGAGGAGCGGGGCGTGGGGCGAAGTATGTGGCGGGGAGCAAGTCTAAGCGAGAGGCGAGGCGAAAGGGGCCGAATCGGGCTGAGATGTAGGGTGAGAGGCAGGAGGCGGGGTGACATGCGTGACCGGAAGAAGGCGCAGAGAGCGGTAAAGGCGTGAGGTGTGACGC
>BOPP01000047.1:3726104-3739900 GCA_017312745.1 Gryllus bimaculatus | reverse complement strand
ATGAGACAGCCGGCTTTACTTCCCCTCCGAAGGAAGGCGTACGAAGGATTCAGTTTCTTACGGCAAAAGAAGATGATCAATTTTGAAGTTTCTCTAAGTGAAAACTGTTGCTACTGCTACTTCTAATAATGTGATCTACACCATAGTTAATAGCGCAATAACCGTTTAATTTCGACAACCTGTGTTTCGAACGTTAGTTATTCAGTTCTACAGCAATTATAAAATCCTTTCTTTACACTACTAATAAGCCTTTCATTTATTTTGAGTATTTTTCCTCCATCCCGATTTTATTCGCATTATCGGATTGGCGGGGTTCCGACTAAGGAGGTTCTCCTGTATACTAGCTAGCATTCGCAGCCCGTCAGTACACTTCTACTCCCCTCCCCTCCGGCACTTTCCCCTCCGCCGCCCCATTCACTTTCCATCGCGGCGATTCTCCGCAGCGGCGGTCGACCTTGGCCTTGGCGGGCCGCGCCGGTCGCACGTGCACGGCTGCGCGAGCGCGCGCGCGCGTCCCGCGGAGGCACGTGAGCGCACGCGAGCGAGCGAGCCAGCGAGCACCCTGACAGCGCGGCGGCATCGGCACGCGAGTGCGGTGGTGGCGGCGGCGGCGGCGGCGGCGGGCGAGCGAGCCTCCGGTTTTCCAGGAACGGCCGAGGAAGTTCCGCCCATCGGAGCGCGCCGGCGGCACGCGCCAGCACACAGATGACGAGCCGGTGACGTTTTCATTCCCCCGACCTACGGAACGTCAACACGCAACTGCTCGGTCCGGGCAAGACGAGTGCTGCTTCGCAAGCCGTTCATAATATTTTGTTTATTTATTATTTTATTTATTAATTTATTTATTTATTTCAGCATTATAAACGACCTTTTCTGCAGCAAGAAATATTTCAAAACTGGTCATTTTACGGCACAAATGATGACGTATTACATTTTACGGCATGAATGATAGTGTCGTCACACATTCAGCCAAAAGCAGAGAGAGAATCCTGGGGAGGTAAACGGAATAGCCGTCCGTTTTCTCGCACAGATGTCAAATACACGCGACGTCACAAGAAAGTTGTTTCGCAAAATTACATTTGGTTCTCTTGTGAATTTATAATGCTGTCATAAAAATAGCGTGTGCAATTCGTTTATAATGTTGCTTTATGGCATTCGTACAAATTTGAAAACTGTCTCCTAACGTCGTTCTTTTTTAAAACATGTACTCAAGCAATAAAGCATAACATTATAAACCAATTGCATAAACTACTATTTTAAATTTTATTTATAAATGTCGCTTTTCAACTACTAAGGTCACGTAGCGACCACTATAAGTAACAGTGGTGGAAACGGGAACGGTAAACGGACACACACAAACATTCATACCCCAGGCGGAATTCGAACCTGCGACCATTCAGGTACGAGGTGGTTCTTAAGCCTTACCGCAGCCGCGACCCGTCAGACCTCGAGTATCCAGGCCGGCCGCGTTCATAATATTGTAAATGAGTAAATAGATGGTGAGGTCAGGGATGTCGATACGAGGAGAGGCCGATGTGTAGGCGTCAGTCTAAGAGCAGAGGCAACTGCAGGTTAGCGCTCTCAATACTTCTTCTACAAACATATTCATCGGGTGAGTCTTGCGGGGGAAAGGAGAAATGGGTATTGAGGCTCAATGTCTTCCTTCGATTCAATACTAATAGAGGGAAAATTATGAAATGAGCATCATTCTTTATTCACAATGTTTCAATTTTAACACCAAATAAAACCGGATTATTGTGTTGTTACGAAGAAAATAATCCTGAAAATATTATCAACGATAACTCAGCATCCTCGGCATTCCTCCATTTCAAACGACGACAAAAGTTACCAACTCCGCAGGACGGTTCAGCCAGGGGAAACCAAAAGTTTCAATTCTACCCCCCTCCTCCCCCACGCCGCTGGCAGCGTCCGCAGCAACTCCCCGGCACATTCCACCGCGTCCCACAGCGCATCAGCGGCCGTGAATACCTCCAGCGCCGTCTCTGGAGAGCGGGGGGACGGCGGGACGAGACGAGGGAGGAGGGGGCGAGAGACAAACGACGAGAGACGAGGGACGGCGGACGAGGACGGTGAAACGGGGGCGAGGGACGGACGCGACGAGGGACGGCGGCGATGAGGACGGGGACAGGGTGGGGGACGGAGACAGGGTACAGCAGATGGGGGGCCGAGGATGGGGGGACGGGGGACGGGGGACGTGGGACGTGGGACGTGGGACGTGGGACGTGGGACGTGGGACGGGGGACGAGAGACGAGGGGCGAGGCGTCCCTCAGCGCTTAGGACTCACCATCGCGCCTCGGGTTCCATATTCTCCATAACACTTCAAACAATAACAGTGGTCGCTATATGACCGAGACGCGACAAAAATAATCCTGAAAATATTACCAACTATAGTTCATCATTTCCTCTCGGCTTCTGGGGTCACCCTCCATTTCGAAACGACGACACACGTTACCAACCCCGCAGGGTTGTTTAGCCACGGAAGACCAAAACGTTTCAATTCCGACTCCCCCTCCCCCTGTGGCGAATCATCCAGTAAGGGGCCATACCCCCCCCCAGGTGTAGATTACTTTTAATTCCTTCTTTATTTGCCAAACTTGATTAAATATTAGTGTTATATTAATTTATGTAAACTATTTTAAATAAAAATTGTGTAGCATCAATATAATTACATTACTCTATACAATATGCAAACAAATATTTATTATTTAATGGCCCCCTCAAAACGATCGGGGTAGATTCGGCCTCTGCGGCCTTCCCCGTTGTTGGCGGCGTTCGCAGCGCGCCGCCGGCGCAGCCACCGCGTTCCCCAGCGCCGTCAGCGGCCGGCGGTGAAAAGCCGCCGGAGAGCGGGCTGGAGCGAGGAGGAGGCGCCTCTCTCGGCGCCGCAGACTTCGTCATCGCGCCTCCCCGACAAAAGCCGCGCGGGCGCGGGGCGGTCCCTCCGGCGGCGGCGACGGCGGCCACGCCCCGCCCCAGCCCGCCACGCCCCGCCGCACACTGGCTCCAACTGACCCCAAACCCCGGCCGGAATTAGCAGCTCTCCATAAACCTCTACGAAAATTCCTATATTACGGTGTCTGAGTGATCGCTGATGGCGAACTTGATGTCAAAATTGGGGAATTCAAAATGGCGGATCAAATATTTATTTTTAATATTTATTAAATATAATATACATACACACATCATTATATTTTATTACATATAATTTATATTATAATATATTATACATATTTATTATTAATAATTGTGTTTATTATTAAAAATATAGCAGATTCACGTGAAACTGTATATTGAAGTATTTTTGGAAAAGTTGATTATGAATTTGATGTCAAAATGTAAAAATTCAAAATGGCGGATTAAAAATGACTCAATTATTAAGTGGATTCGCGTTAATTTAAGAAGTTACAGAGTTTCCGATTACGAATTTGATGTCAAAATTTAAAAATTCAAAGTAACTAATACCGACTGTATTTATGACGTTATAAAATACTAAACCATATAAATTAATGTTATATAATTATTTGTCACTCTATACATGACTGTGTTTTATTTATTTTATTTACGTCAAAAACAGTTAAAAACTGTGTGTGACGTGCTATGGGGAGAAGTTAATTTGAAGTTACATTCATGTTCAGAAGCAAAACAAGAGGCCATCTCAGCTCGAGGATCAGGGAAACTGGACGAAAGCCTAATCGAGATGGGGGTCAGTGTAAATTCGAGTGCCAGGTACAGCTATCAAAGGTAAACGCAACGCCATGCGACATGTAGCCGTCCGCGGTCGGGAGGCGTGGGCGTGCCGTAACGAGACAGGCCGGTGAAGCACTCCTGTACTTAAACGATGATATAACAAAAAGAAGACAAAACTGTGCAGCTGTAACTTAGTATATTGATATAGAACAGTCGTGACATTTAGACAAGTTAAAGTTGAGAGCGGTACAGACCTCAATTTGTAAAAAAAAATGTTACTTGTAAAAGGTTACGGTACACACGCCTAACTCGTCAAAATCTACATAAAAGTAAACTTGTCTTTTATTTACCTTCAGATGTCTTATCCATTTGGCAATACAAACAATCCAAGCAAATATATAAAAAAATATACCATTTTTACTGACGGAAATGTGCTTCAAAATCTCGCGTATTTTTCGACGTTCAGACACCGCCAACTTTACCTTCGAATATGAGAAGGAAATAAGGTCGGAATTTCTCTGACTCGCTGGAATATGAAGCACCAAGTACATCTGTACACGAATTGATGGGACTAACCTATACGCGCAAAGTTCCATTTCTTTAAAAAAAATTATGGCCCGGTTTTGGGCCAGTTGGAGCCAGTGTGCGCCGGAGGGCCGAACGGAGGGCGCGCCTCCAAGGGCCGGATCAATACCGCACGTACGGCCAGCATTGTACTGCTCCCTCCGCACGCCGCCTGTCGGGAGGGCTGCAGGGCCGGGGAGGGCCCTGCCCGGAGGGCCCCGCGAGGAGCCAGGGGAGAGCGACGTAGGGGGCGGGGCTTTCTGCGCGATGTGGCAAAAGGGGGAGTTCCGCAGGGATCTATTCTTGGCCGCCGCGCCAAGGGAGTCGAATCGCGGACTCCGCAGCGTACGCGAGCGGAGCAAAGCGACGACGGTAGAAGCAACGCACGATTGAACCAAACAGTTAACGTAATGCTGTCTATCAAACCACATTGCACACTCTTACCCACGTTCTAATTACATTAACCAAAGTCATGGTAAATACTTTCCTGTCGAACATTACCTTCAATCACGTTAAATAACTTCCAAGTTGTTTGTCACAGGATATCATTTACTTGCCTCACGAATAATTACAGAAAGTCAAATTATTTTTCCCTTGAGTATTACTTATGTTACATAATTATCAACACACGCATGTTCATGTCAGAGTGTGATTGCAAAGGCATTGGAAAAGAAAAGGTAAAATTTAATCACAATTATACACTTAAAATAGACCGTTGCTCTCCAGCCACTGTATACTTTGAAGAATAAAATTCCTTAGTAGTAAACACTCTTTCAAAATTACAATACTTTAGATGTTGACAATGTAATCGAGCTATTTCTGTTTTTATTTGAACGCTAGAGGGAAAGTATGTTTACGTAACATTGTTCTTTCCACAAATGCCTTCTTTATAATTATTATACCTGGCAGTTGACAACAATGTACACGACAGGCATATTAAAGCTATTAATTATACAAGAATAAGACATATTTACAACAACACTAGCATTGAAACCATTGCACTGCTCTCGTTATTAGCCATAATCTTTCATTTGTTACCGTCATACATATTGTAGAGCAACCCAAGTGATCTGTCTGTCAAGCTTAAACAGCGGGAGCCACAGAAAAGAAACAATAATCTCGCTAATAGCATTGCATTCAACTCCATGCGAAAAACTTCCGAGAGAATTATTAAATTCTTCCTCTTCCAATTACCATCTGCAAGAGCCCCCCAGCGTGCAACCCGTTCCCTCCAGGGCTGGCCCGCCGCGCCCTCACAGAACCCGAATCGAACACCGCGCCGCGCCGCGCCGCGCCGCGCCCTCCGGCGAGGACTCCATCTGTCCTCGTCCACCCCCTCCCCCTCGCCACGCTCCCTTTCAGGCTCCGGCGGGCGACGGACGGCGCGCTCTCAAAGGGCGAAACACTCGTATAAAGAGATTCGTATCGGGGCCCCGGCGGGAAGGCGGGCGGGAACCGCGGCGCGTGTATTTCTTACGAAAAGCGTAATTAACCTGGAAAGAACACGAACGTGCTTTGCATGCTAATAGGTGCACGTACATCCGTCCCGCGTCGTGCGGGCGCCGCGGGATGGGAGGAGGGCGCTGTGAGGAGGGAGAGAGAGAGAGAGAGAGAGAGAAAGAGACCCTTTCCGCCCCTTGCTGACTTCGCCGCCGCCGCCGCCGCCGCCGCCACCGCCGCCACCGCCGCCACCGCCGCAAACGCAGCCTTCGAGTCTCTCCCCAATTGAGGGCGCCGCGCCAGCGCGCGCCCCTCGAGGGCGTCTCCGCTGCCAGCAGCGCGCGATATGAGGACGGGGGACGCGAGGGCGGGGCCGCCCGCCAAGGACTCCCGTGGTTCGCTCCCGGAAGGGCAGCAGCGGGAATGCAGAGGCAGGAAAGGAAAAGAACGAAACGAAACGAAACGAAACGAAACGAAACGAAACAGACCACAGGAGGGAAAGAAGGCAGACGACAAATAACGGAAATAACAGCGGAAACGCTGGCAGCCTAGCAAAGACAATGCTGCGAGAGAAATTAAAACTTGAAAAGAAGTAGTTGAGATCACAAGGAAAGCAAACGCCATCGGCATGTAATGCAAGAATGTCCGAAGAGAACAAAGATATTGTAAAACGTAAAAGGCGAATAGAATTACAAAGATAAACATAAAAATATTCACCAACTGTCTTAATAATACAAAATTGCCTTCTGAGAAGACATGTACAAGGAACATATAATCAAAAGTGAAAATAAAATAGAAAAATGAGCAAAGACGAAAGGAATAGAGCAGAAGAAATGCATACTACCCTCCACGTAAGAGATAAGAAACAAGAAAATAAGAGTCTACGAGACGAAAATGTATAAGAAACGCAAAATACTAAAACCATATAAAGAAGTCCGCAGAATATAGAGGAAGAGGACCCAGTTAAAAAGGAATAAAACGAGGCAAAGCAAAGTACTATATGAGGCGCACGTCTGCGTGGCGGCGGCACGAAGGACGAGAGACCGCATCGGCGGGGGGGGGGAGCGGGGGGGCGCTTATGACGAGGGAGAGGGAGGCGAGGGGAGGTCCCGTGGTACCACGCGCGCCCCTACGCCGCCGCGCCGCGCCGCCGCCGCCGCCGCGTGTCGCTTTTTAATTGTGCGGCGCGCAGCGAGCGGGCGGGCGGACGGGCACACGACGGGCGGGCGCGCGACTCTATACTGCGACGGTGACTCACTCCCCCTTGCATTAAACATGCCCGTACCAGCGAGCGCCGCCGTCCCTCTCCCCCAACCCTAGGCCGTTCGTGTCGCAGCCACCCACCGCGCGTGGTAAAGCAACCGCAGCTGCTCCCCTACCGCACCCCCCGCCTCCGCCTGCCGTCTCTCTTCGCGGAAGCCCCGCCCCGTCCCCGCCCTACCGCTACGCATGCGGCCCGAAATCATCACCGTCGTGTTACGACATCGTGCGCGCAATTATCATCTCCCCCTCCTGTCCTCTGGTATTGTCGCTAACCATCCGCCAATACGTACCACTTCCTAAAATTACCATTGCCATGCGGTGATCCTTTCCTATCATTACTCTACACTACCACACATGCCGGGAGACCGATCGGGAGCCTAGAGCTTGTCCAGGCTGTGACGGTTCCCTGCTAGTGAGAGATATCTGGTTGGGGAAACCAAGCAGGCCGTCTGTAGGTCAACGCCGGATATCTCCACCCAGCAGTGGGATCACAGCCACCTCCCGAGGGACAAAAACATGCACTACGCTTACGGAACGAATGACCTTAGCAGTTGACGCTCCCGGAATCACTTAACAATCAATCAATCATAATCATTTTTCTTCTTTCATTATCTCACCCCAGAACGCACCCCCCTTCCCTAGCAAAAGGCTATTTACGCATCTTCTGCATTAACTCGAAATCCCTTCACGCGTCGCCCTAACAAACAGCGTCTTCCCTTCCTCCAAAGCACTTCCTCCACTGTCTTCGTATCAACACCCCCCCCCCCTGCAGTCGCCACAGCCCCCGCAGCCCAGCGCCTTGTCGCCACTGCGGCCCGGCACGGCCCTTCCGGCGGCGCCAACCGCCGACGCCCTCGTCACCGCCATCGCCGGTCCGCGGCCAGCGCGCGGCGACGTCTCTTCATTTGCGGCAGCGCGCGCCGTCTCTCTCTCCGTTGGCGCACTGCGGCTCGACTTGCTGCGCCCGGCGAAGAAAACCCTCCTCGACGTCTTTTGCATGGGACGTCCCTGCGGAGACCACCGCTGCGATGTTACTGCGTCGTTTCCTCTCGTGCGAATTCAACGGGCACTCGCGAACGTGGATCTCCATTACGAATTACTATTTTCATCTACCTGCCGCGTATCAGGGGGCGGGACCTGAGACAAATTTTGGGAGGGGAAATTAAAAATGTTTCGGTCGAATGTGTCGTATTACAGACTTCGTAAAATGTCGCAGGCTACACTCAGCTCATGTTGCGATACGATTTTATTATTTTTCATTAGTACCCGGAAACATTTCTGCTTGAAAGTTTTCGTGACAAGTTAAAGTTAATAGTTATTGAACAATTTTAGGGGGGTGTCGCTCATTTCCCTCCCCGTGGAACCGCGCCTGCATCATGTAACGTACTTCCTACACGTTTTAAACTTCCGTAAAGTTACTAATTGATTCGTACACGCATGTGAGCCACACGAGAAAACATAATTAGGTATATTTATTTTTATAATTTGATTAAGGGAAAGGGGACTGGATATTGCCTTAAGATTTTGCTCTTCGCACAAGACGGTGAAATTACGGGTAATTCAAAGTAAAGCTTACTTAACTGGTTGAACTACTCGTGATGGTACCATGTTTAAAGAGACATCGTCCGTGGCAAAACGTCTTTGCCTTCCTTCGACGAGACGAATCTCACAAAAAAGTGGACAGTATTCGGTTATCTACATGCTCTCTTAAGCAACATTGCAAATTAAATTAACGTTATCAAATATCCTTTTCCTCCTCCATAACACACCCGTCAAATTACAAGTACAATTCCTAATAAATTACGAAAAACTAATTCGAAATATTCCAGAAACCAAAAACCAGGGAATCCGGCTTTAATTATTAAATTTACTGTAAGGTTTTCAGAATCAAATTCGAACGGAAGCGAGCATATTCGAACGAAAACGTAATATTGATACTTGGTGCATATTCAATTTCAAACAGCTTTCCACGAAAAATAAAGCTTTCAAGGAAAATGTAACGTAATATCCTGCGACGAACGGGAGCAAACAATACACTTTTTTTTCTCCCGACTCTATTAACCAACTATTTCCTCTCAGAGCTCAAACTTTCTTCGAAACACCCGGAGCGAGGGAGTAATATCGTCCACGTACGCAAAGAACATGAATCTCTCTCGGTCGCAAGAAAGTTACGATCGCGGAGTTTCTTCATAAGTGTAAATCTCTCCCCAACGAGCCCGGGGCTGATGGCGCTGGCGCGGCCGCTCTCGGGCGCTGAAAAACGCTGTTTACCTCGGCAAGAGGCGACCGCGTGCGGTAAACGTCCTGTGGAAATGGCGCCCACAACTCCCGCCAAGTGCACCTGTTCCCCCGCGCGCCAGCGCCGCCGCCGCCGCGCTTCACTCTCCGCGGCCGAAATTGCGTCACAAGGACTGCGCGGATTGGGAGGTAAACGCTTGTCTGCGCCACGCGCTCAAATCAGGGTCAACTCTCTGAAGACTTCCGGTGCAGACCGCTAGTTCTGTGATGTAATGGAGGTTGCCGCAAATAATTTTGAGGATGGATCCTAATTATTTGGAAAATAAAGAGCTGTGCAAGAGTAAAATTACACTATTGTCAAAATTCATTTGGCATCTATTTAATGTATTATTATTATTATTATTATTATTATTATTATTATTATTATTATTATTATTATTATATGTAATTTCCGTTCAAATTCCCATAATTTTTATTTGAACGCTTCATCTATAGTCACGTGAATATCCTACGTATAGCTATATTATGAAATATTCCGAGTACACCGCTTGAGCAAAAAAAAATATTAAGCAAAAGCGATTCCCATCATAGAATAAAAATAATAATATGATTATTCAATGATCGGTAAAAATATAAAATTTTACTGTCGAATTTTCCAATAAATATTATTTATAATAAAGCAATGAACAACAAAAATAAACTAGTAGAACAGCATAATCTTTCTCGCATTATTTACAACTTTTGCAATTTTCGAAAATTCAGTGCTTACCGGAAAAGTGACTTACGACACTAATAAGTAAAGTAAGAATAAGAAAGTAGAAAAATATTGTATTGTTTTTTATAAACATTACTAATTTTTGATAAAAAATATTTAAAAAATTATACCGCTAGAATCTGTATTGGACTCATTTGCTACTTGAACACTGAATTATTTACTGGATCGATGTAACAGAGATAAGAAAATTAATTATCGAACCCGAACCTAAGCCAGCAAAGTTTGAAAAAAAGCTTCATAAACATTTTATCCATCCCGCTTCCCGAACTCCTTTTCTCCTTTAAAATGTCTAATGGATGACATGGCGGTTCAACAGCTCTCTCGTGCGAGTATTCTTTAACAAGGCTTCCGCCCTTAATGATCGGGTTAAAATTACTATTACTTTCTCCTTGAAGTGTAACAAATTTTAATGGACTTATTGATTCGCGATAACCACATCAAGATATATTGCATAATACGGTGAACGTAACTGAAATTTTTCTTCAATAGCATTTTAATAAATTTAGGATGTAGATTCTAGTCTTCACAAATTTACATAAAGTATATTTTAGATCTTTTTGTAGATGTCTCACTTTGGACTTTCAGTAAGAAGTAGAACATATCTTTGAATAACGAGAACATGAAAATAAACAATACAAACAGCAATTCTCTCGCTATATTCACCAATGAACTGGCTTCAAAATGTCTACTTTCAAAAATTAAAACATGCGCGCAGAATAATTTACACAAATGCACACAGTTTCAGCCCAATTTAGTGCCACGCCTAGAGTACCGTCATTCCAATTATTTATGCGAGTCTATAAATTCATAACTCAATATGAAATATCGGAAGGTCTATTAATTCACCCTGTCACGATTATACGGCTCGCCCTTAACTACCACAGCGGCGAGCTCGGTGTTCAAAAATACGACCTTCCCTTCGGCTTCAGGAACATGTGGGTCGGCCGCTAAAGAAATAGCCGCCCGGCATAACGAGAGCAACCCCCCGTTTGTGTTCGCGAGCCGCGATCGCGCCCCTGCAGTGGGCCGCGTCGAAGCGGCAGTGGGCCGCGTCGAAGCGGCCTTCCGTGACGGCGGACCATGCGTCTCCCAAATCCGACAGCGACGCGCTCAGCCTGATGGACGGAGCGGCCGCTCGGAAACGCGCGTTAGGAGGTCAGGAAACTGCTAATTACCGTTCGATGAAAAGGAAAGTTCTCTTCGTTCAAACGGGCAGTGAACCCGCTGCCGGCAACGACGCGAATACATCCAGGAGATTCACTACGAAGAGGCACTTTCGCTTCAAGGCCCAGAGGTTTTTATTTACCTTATGAGCATCGAGAACTAATGTTAAAAAAGGGTTACACAGTAGTACAATTCGAAATGGCCTGATGGGCGCCAAAACACCAAACAAGCTGCGACAATCAACAGCAAATATTTCTCTTGATGGGTCGACAACACTGCGTCGAAGGTCACGTGGGCGGCGGTGGGTGCCAGTGTCAGTCTGTCTACCACATTGTTGTGACCAGTTCGTGCCCGTGTGTATGTAAGCATCTGTTATTTTAATAGCATTTGCACATTACATTTGACTTTGTTATACAGTGTAGTTGAAAATTCCGTTATGTATTTTTCTTTTTTTCCATGTAATTCGAGGTTTTTGTAATCGGAGGTAGCATCAAATCCAATTAACTCGGATCATCGCGATTCTACTGCATATTAAAACACCAAAAACACAAGAAAAACCGAAAATCTTAAACGGTATAAATTTAAAGAAGTCCCAAGTTGTTCGGAAGAAAAAAATACACGACAAATTGTAAACGTGAACGAGAATTCCTACAGGGTATCTCTATTATGCTCGAACAGATTGTGCTCGAGCTCAGATTATGCAGCGAGGCGGAGTGTTGAAAAGAGTAAGGGATGTGGAGTGTTGGAGGAGATGTGACCCAGGGATTAATGTTTTATACGTTCAAAATATCATATCAGTCAAAATTAGTGATAACCAACAGTAACATTTATATGATTTAGTTACACTGGCCTGTGTAGGTCTTTGGGTAGGCGGGATTTGAGCAAAGTGGTGCCATAGCTATTACAGCATGTAGTGATGCTATTTCCACGTGCACAATATTCCAGCACAGCACGCCGCACGTATATCATGCCAGTTGCCGCATGAACAAAATTCAAACGAAGAGCAGAAGTGTAAGAAACGAGGGAAAGTGGAGAAGCAAAGGAAAGGCGAACTATACCTAGATTTCCATTTCGCAAGATAACTCAAGAAGAGATTTTATCGCCGACACTCAAGTTCCGTAACAAGCACGGAAAAGAATCGTTAATTTTAGTGTCGTCTGCTCACTTCAATACGCACAGTCCGTACAATTCCCCGACGTGAACGCAGACGTGGAACCGATTTTGTGTGCCAACCGGGGCGGAGAAAGTTTTCCCCAAGTTTTGCATTTAAATGCTATTGCAGATTTTGGGGGGGGCTTTAAAACCGGGTAGCAAAGACGTGACCTAGCTTTACGACTTTCTTTTATTTCCTCTCGCGCGAACGACCCCCGAAACTTGGCCGCAAACAAATGCCGGTCTGGGCGCGCAGAGTTCTCATGCACCACCGCCGCCCCTCCAACCCTTTCTCCCCATCCCCCCCCTCCACTGCCGTCCTGCTTCCGAGTTCCCTAACTCGTAATCCCCGAAATAATTATGGTCATGTAAATTTTACGTACCCCGCGCATAATACTCGTATTAACATTTAAAATGCACTCGTGCAGTCTCGGCCCGCGATATACATCGCTCGGACTCCGGAGAGAAAGTTAGGAACGCGGGTGTGGGGGGGCTTTTCTTATTCCGGCGGAGGGCGAGCTTTCCGCAGTGTGTTCCCGTGCGTGCTCGTATTGCAGCACTTTTGCGCCCTCCTGCAAAAACTCCCGTACGCGGCGCGGCGCTGCCCGGCCCCGCCGAGTGCGCCGTATCTCGTAAGAGGGAGCTATCCCCCAGTACGCCTCGGCGCCGTTCGTCTCCCAGACTAACGACCTTAACGTTTAATGCGGGACTGTTTCTTATAGGGCATCGCCAAAGAAAAGTCCATACGAGGAGGCTTTATAAAGACGGCACGCGTATGCAAAGCGATGTTGGCGTGTGGTCCCGGGGAGAGGTAAGAACTTCGCGTGCGCCACGTATACTCAGAAGTATTTAACTGAAATTTCCTTTCTTCTGACAATGAAACACTGTTTCCCCCCAAAGCAGTGTGTGTGTTCTTTGTAGGAGATTATTTCGGCCCGGTTCAGCCACAGGCGGAAGACTTGTTTTTAGCAAGAATTTCGACATATTTATTGGTCATTACGTCCAGCGCATGCAATTGAAGCTAAATAAGATTGTAACCAAAAAAACAATGTGATATAAAGTGAATACATTGTGGAAAGAAATACCGTCGCTGAATTATTTCGGGAACATCAAGATCAAAACTCAATTTTCCTGTAACGTATCATAAAAAAAATTGAATGATATTAAAATATCACAATTACAATCTTTACAATAAAATTTACAAAAAATTGTATTTATAGAGGGACATTTTATAATGAAACTGTCGTATTAAATTTTGGAACGGGATTCGGAATTCACACTTTCATTGGCAGTTGTGAACTATCCAATTTCGAACGAATGGAACTTCCTCTAAATAACACACTCGTCTTACAGAATTTGAGAACCTACTTTCCTTGCGCTCGGCGAATGTATACAGTACATCCATTCGCGTATACGAATCCAAGGAAGTTTTCACTTCAGAGGTCGAGAAACGGCCCTTTCATACCGCTGCCTCGGGCGCTCCGCCGTGGG
>BOPP01000047.1:3689781-3720196 GCA_017312745.1 Gryllus bimaculatus | reverse complement strand
GGCGGGCCGGGCGTCGCTAGCACGCAGGCAAACAGCCAGGGCGCAGCACTCACCTGGAAACAAACAGACGCACACATATTAGTCATCCGCGGCGTCTGCGCGCGCGCCAGGGCAAGCCGTGAACAACGCAGGTGCGCTTGCGGGCGGGGGCGGGGGGCGGGACAATGAATAGAAGGGCGGGCGTGGGCGGAAGCAAGCGGCCAAAAACATCTGTCGCGCGCGGAGCTTCCGGCGTTAAGTCACCTGAACGGTTTACGTAGGACGCGGTACCGGGAGCCTGGCGCCCTCCGTTTGCGCTTTGCGCACCCTCAATGCCACTAACCCGCATCTGGCAGTTTTTCTAGCCCTGTTCTCGTCATTTTCCCATCAATTCTCTCTTTCACAACTCTGCCTGTCTTTCTTCCCTAGTACGCCCTGTGTCTGTTCTGTCTGTCTGTCTGTCCTGTCTGTCCTGTCTGTCTGTCTGTCTGTCTGTCTGTCTTTCTGTTTGTCTGTTGTCTGTCGTCTGTCTGTCTGTCTGTCTGTCTGTGTCGTCTGTCTGTCTGTCTGTCTGTCTGTCTGTCTGTCTCTCTCTCTCTCTCTCTCTCTCTCTCTCATAGTAACTCTCTTTCTCCTCTAGGTAACCTCACTTTGCCCCTAGTACCGTCCTCTCTCTTCTTTCCCCTTAGAACCTCTCTCTCTCTCTTGCTTTTTTCTCCTAGTATTTTTCTCCCTAGTTTCTCTTTAATTTTATATTGTTTTACTCCCATAACACTGTTTTATCCCGTTTATTAATATTTTCTTCATAAAAAATTATAACAAAGGGAAATTTGGGAATTTTCTCTCCCAACGCATCCTGATTTCCAACTAACATCACTTCTTTACTATCTGGTCGACACGTTCCAACAAGTAAATAAGTAACATACCATGCTCAAGACGGTTTGTATGAATACGAATGTATGAATCGGTTTTAAAGACCTCGTTTCTCATCTATGAACTGGCCCAGTCGACGCCATACGTCGCCAACATCCGACCATCTCTGGGTATTCGCCGAGACGCCTGCGAGAGAGATTCAGCTTGGCGCGGCCGGTCCACAAGTGACTCCCAGCGGGGCCGCCCGCGTCCCGGCGGAACACCGCATTGCTCCAGCCGGCAACGGAATCGCTTGTACATCAAGCTCCAGTTCATCGGGCACTCGGCGGCGGCGGCGCTGGCTGCGCGCTCAATGGCCCTCGCAGCCGCCCTCTCCTGCCGCCGGCGCCCTGCAGGTTACGCCCGCGGGCGCACTGAACGCGGCCCATTTGTATTCCGCTCTCGCCCCTAGCGCCCCTCCGGGCCGGTTTCGAGCGGGCCTCGGGCGGCGCGATCCATCGCCCGAGGACCCACCCGCACGACGGCCGCCTGCGTCGCGCCCGACGAGGTGAAAAGTCCACGCGATAAAAGTGCTTCGAGATTGCAACTCACTCGGGGATTGAAGTGGGGCATCGAATACGTCCAACGATTGATTACTAGTGATTCGGGTGCGTTCAGGTCATTGGGCTCCCTTACTGCCCGAGCACGTCTTTTGCTCGGGATGTGGCGGTGATGCTTTTTCACTGGATGGCGAATTCCGGGCGCCGACCTAACAGTTCAGGCTAACGGGGTTTCCCATCCAGGTATCTCCACGCTACCAGCTAAGCACCGCACCAGATGGGACAAACTTTAAAGCTCCGGGACGGTCTCCAGACATGTGTGGCAGAGCATTGAAACAATTCTTTGTGTAAAACCATGATCGGACCCGTTTGCACTGAAGTCGAAGCGTTATATGATCAAGGTTGTGGTAATTATTATGAAAAATAAGAAAATAATTTGTCAGTTTTATTGCTTATTTTTTATCTAAATGCCATTACAGACATGTATAATCTTTATAATTTTATATCATAAGTTTCCTAGACTCAGCATAAGATGCAACGTTTTAGTGTCACCTCCAAAACGATTTTTACTTTTAAAAAATTTGCAGGTAGTATTTGCATTAAGTGATTGGTAGAGTAAGTTGGATTGTTCGTTCGCCGGTCATTTCCTTGTAGGCAATTATCATTAACCCACCAAAAAAACATAAGTTTCGTCCCGTAATTAATAAAAATACTCTGACGCTTTTTTACTTTTCTGGGCAAAGGCAAGTTCTCGCGCGACAACCAGTCCTGCCGCAGACTACAAGCCACCCGGCTAAGCGTGTTTTTTTCTCCAAGTCCTGCCCGCCTCTACCCATTGTCAGACGATCACCTTCATAACAACCCACAAAATCTGCGAAATATTAACTAATTATGGAAGCTCGGGTTCTTCAATACGAAACTACTACGTGTCTCACCAGCGACTTTCACCGCGCGACTGGTCCTCCTAACCAAGGCTTTTCAACTCCCATATAACGTGGAGGAGACCATAAACAGTGGCGCGCTGCCCTGTAGCACGCTTGTTACAAGAACTAAAGTTACGAACTGTGCCAACGACACTCTAAACGTGCGAGTCGTTTACGGGAAGCAAGCAGGCGCGAATGTAGCAAGAGAACAGCGTCGCTATTTCCGCGTTTTCTTCAGCGGTGAAGAAGGGACCTTTTTGTATTTCTCAACAATTTAGCCAATTTTCATGTCCTGAAGTTGGCGAGCTTAACCTGCCAGCTGTAGCAGAGACACTAAGCTCATTTTCGCACAACTTTTCTTGACCGGATGGATTGAGGAAATACGGGTAGGTGGGGTGTATTAATTATGAAAATTGGTCACTAGATTTTATGAACAAAGCCAATCTCTGGAGAATCAAATCAACCTTCGAAACTTTTCCACAATAATTTTTGGCCTTTTCTAACTTTTCAGTGAGTTTTTGAGGTAACTCCTGTGATGAATCTTCCTCCTGCTCTGGTCATTTTTTGTTTTTATTTTTTTATTTTTGAGAAAATCACGGATAGAAGTTGTCTTCCCGGTCGGATAGCGAGATTGCAATAAGGCAATAGTGCCGTAGGCGTCTCGAACCAATGATCGCGGGTTTCGAGTCCTCAGCTTGGGCATGGTTGTATTGTGTTTCGTCCTTTCACCCTATCATCATATCGTGTCATCCCTGGTAGTCACCCTACGTTCAAGAAATAGTAGGTCGCTAATGAATCAAGATGTTGATGCGACCTTAGAAATTCCTTTTAAAAAATGTCTGTCTTCAACAGAAAATAGTTCTATTTCGCGCTAGTGAAGATGTGTTTGGAATGTCATTAATGTTCGCGGCGACTTTCTCTTCAACTTTTTTTTTTGTGCAGAGGAGGGGGGGGGAAGCAAGGTTCATCGGTCATGAAACGTAGCGCGATTATAATAGCACCGTCAGACTTGTCTCATATTTTGATGGAGAGTTCCAGACCTTTCTTCCTACGCTCCACAAGCGTTTCAGCTTAAACCCCCTCGCTTCCCTCTGCAACCGACGCCTTTTTCCAAGACGTCGTGGTTGCGAGGCTCGTCCAGGCTTAAAATATGCCCGACGCATCGCGGAGCGGCGGCAATAAAAAGCAATGGAGATCGTATTTTTTCTCATCTCAGCAGCGCCTCTGACGGCCCGGGGGGGGGGGGGCGCCCTCTGGTTTTTTAAACAAGCGCGCGCGCGCTCTTTGTGACGTCGCTGAGTGTGTTCAAGAGCCTCTTTGAGGAGCTCGCCAGCAAATACACAAAAGATTGACATAGTTTGAATTGACATTTACTGCCTTATTTTACGTAGTGAGACTCGGGCTATCAGCCGCTCTTCATCTGACCACGCAAATTTCGCTAAGCTCTTTCAAACCAACTAGCAGAGAAAAAGAGGTATTTCTTGGGCGAAAAAAAGGCGATTTTTGGAATTTAGCTCCGAGGCGTCATTTAGGCTTGAGGATCTTTTACATGCAAGTATCTACTAACAATGGGACAGCCGCCTTATAACTTTCCCCTCCGAAGCAAGATATGTCGAAGGATTTTTTCGCCTTAAAAATCCACGTTCTTCGAAGGGTTTAACCCCGGGGGGGGGGGGGGGCAATTCAATCAGGCTGCCCTCGAACACGAACAATTGGTAGGCAAACGATAAACGTTTGAACTTTCAACGCTGGCGTAAAGAAATAAATATTTTATTAAAAGCGACAGAAAGGATCTGGAAGTTGTAATTCCCCCCCAATAAAAAAAGAGAAACGCCCAAATACATCAACTTGTAGAATGATTACTTTTTAAATTGTAAATACCAGTTATTGAAAAGTTTGCCTTTTTGTGTCGTAGACAGTTCTTTTCCCAGTTTTGAAATGGCTATTGTAAAATACACTACCAACCTAAATACGGCACGCTATCTGAACTTTGTTTGTAAATGAAAACTAAACTTGAAGCAATTTCTAGTTAAGTTCAACTCCTAGTTAAATTTGTGCTACTATTTTTTTACTTACAAACAACAAGTAAATCAGCATAAATATCGTGTTGAATCCCACCAGGAGATCGCAGTGCAACAAGATTCTTCCTTCCTTCATGCAAGATTAACTCCGAGTTGAACCTCTTCTCCTCCCGTCAATTCGACGCACGTTGCAAAACATTGTTTTAGAAACGCGGCGAAAAATCCCCGGCCGTTGAAGGAAACGAGGCGGAGACGCAGCAAATCGCAAAGAGATCGCGGAAGAGAAAAACGAGCGGGAGCGGCGCCGCCGCCGTCGCCGGCGCGCCACCGCCGTCGCCGCCGGCGCAGAGAAGCAAATTGAGCGCGAGCGAATCTCTACTGGGGCGTCGGTCCGGCGCGGCGGCATTTGTCGATGTGCCCATAACGCGGCCTCCCGTTGCTCCAGATGAATGGCGAACGGCACGGGCTGCAGGGCCACGGGGAGCCCGAGAGGCGGGCGGGTCCACTCGCCGACTCCCCGGAAAGAAGAATCGCCGAGCCCTGGCCGCCTCCGTTTGCGCTTTGCCTGCACCCTCAATGCCACTACCACTGCATCTGGCAGCTTTTCCTAGCCCTGTTCTCGTCCATTTTCCATCAATTTCTCTTTCACAACTCTCCTGTCTTTCTTCCCTAGTACGCCCTCTCTGTCTGTCTGTCTGTCTCTCTCTCCCATAGTACCTCTCTTTCTCCTCTAGTTCCCCCTCTCTCTCTTTCCCCCTTAGAACCTGTCTCTCTCTCTCTCTGTTTCTTTCTCCCTTAGTATTTTTCTCCTCTAGTTTCTCTTCTAATTTTATATTGTTTTACTCCCATAACACTGTTTTATCCCGTTTATTAATCTTTTCTTCAATAAAAAATTAAAACAAAGGGAATTTGTAATTTCTCTCCCAAACCGATCCTGATTTCCAACTTACATCACTTCCTTACTATCTGCGTCGAACACGTTCCAGTAAATAAGTAACATACACATGCTCAAGACGGTTGTATGAATACGAATGCATGAATCGGTTTCAAAGACCTTGTTTCTCATCTATAAACTGCCCGTCGACGCCATACGTCGCCAACATCCCGACCATCTCTGGTATTCAGCCACGAGACGCAGCGAGGAGAGATTCAGCGGCGCGGCCGGTCCACCAGTGACCCCAGCGGGGCCGCCCGCGTCCCGGCTGCGACACCGCATTGATCCAGCCGGCACGGAATCGCTGTTACACAAGCTCCATTCATCGGGCTCGGCGGCGGCGGCGGCGGCGCTGGCTGCGCGCCTCAATGGCCCCCCAGCCGCCCTCTCCTGCCGCCGGCGCCCCCTGCAGGTAACGCCCGCGGGCGCCACTGAAGCCCGGCCCATTTGTATTCCGCTCTCGCGCCCCAGCGCCCCCTCGCGGCTCGGGGCGGCGCGATCCTATCGCCCGAAGAGCCACCCCGCACCGACAGGCCGCTGCGTCGCGCCCACCGAGGTGAAAAAGTCCACGCGATAAAAGTGCTCGAAGATTGCACTCACTCGGGGATTGAGTGGGCATCGAAATACGTCCAACGATTGATTACTAGTGATTCGGGCGTTCAGGTCATTGCTCCCTTACTGCCCGAGCACGTCTTTGCTCGGGATGTGGCGGTGATCTTTTCTCACTGGATGGCGACATCCGGCGCCGACCTACAGTCAGCTAACGGGGTTTTCCCCATCCAGGTATCTCCCAACAGCTACCAGCTAAGCACCGCACCAGATGGGACAAACTTAAAGCTCCCGACCGGTCTCCAGACATGTGTGGCAGAGCATTGAAACAATTCTTGTAAAACCATGATCGACCCCGTTCACGAGTCGAAGCGTTATATGATCAAGAGTTGTGTAATTATTATGAGAAAATAAGAAAATAATTTTGTCAGTTTTATTGGCTTATTTTTATCTAAATCCATTACAGACATGTATAAATCTTTATAATTTTATATCATAAGTTTCTAGACTCAGCATAAGATGCAACGTTTTCGTGTCACCCAAAACGATTTTTACTTTTAAAAAATTTGCAGGTAGTATTGCATTAAGTGAATTGGTAGAGTAATTGATTGTTCGTGCCGTCATTCCTTGTAGCAATTATCAATTAACCCAAAAAAACCATAAGTTCGTCCGGTAATTAATAAAAATACTCTGACTGCTTTTTATCTTTTCTGGGCAAAGGCAAGTTCTCCGCGACAACCAGTCCTGCCCAGACTACAAGCCACCCGGCTAAGCGTGTTTTTTCTCCAAGTCCTGCCCGCCTCTCACCCATTGTCAGACGATCACCTTCATAACAACCCACAAAATCTGCAGAAATTATTACTAATTATAGCAAGCTCGCGTCTTCATACGAAACGACTACGTGTCCTCACCAGCGATTTCACCACGCGACTGTCCTCCTAACCAGGGCTTTTCAACTCCCATATAACGTGGAGGAGACCATAACAGTGGCGCGCTCTTCTGCAGCATCTTCTTACGGGAACTAAAGTACGAACTGCTGCCAACGACACTATAAACGTGCGTGGCTACTGCAAGGGTTTACGGGAAGCAAGCAGGCGCGAATATTACAAGAGACAGCGCCGATATTCGCGCTTTCTTTAGCGGTTTCTTATACTATGTATATATTGTGGTCAATTGAACGTGTAGAAGGCACTTTTCGTATTTCTCACAATTTAGCCAGTTTTTGTCCGGAAGTTGGTGATTCTAACCTGTAGCTCTACCCGGCGACACTAACGCCTCCTACAGTATTACTCGCGCAACTTATCTTGACTGATGGATTGAAGAAATGCGGGTAGGTGGGGAGATTAGTTACGAAATCGGACACTAGATTTTAGGAAGCAAAGCCAATCTCTGGAGAATCAATAAACCTTCGAAACTTTCACAATAATTTGCGTTCTAACTTTTTCAGGAGTTTGAGGTAACTCCTGTGATGAATCTTCTCCTGCTCTGGTCATTTTTGTTTTTATTTTTTATTTTTGAGAAAATCACGGATAGAAGTTGTCTTCCCCGGTCCGGATAGCCGAGATTGCAATAAGGCAATAGTGCCGTAGCGATCTCGAACCAATGGATCGCGGGTTCGAGTCCCAGCTTGGGCATGGTTGTATTGTGTTCGTCCTTTCACCCCTATCATCATATCGTGTCATCCTGGTAGTCACCCTACCGTTACAAGAAATAGTAGGTCGCTAATGATCAAGATGTTGATGCGACCTTAGAAATTCCTTTTAAAAATGTTGTCTTCAACAGAAAATAGTTCTATTTCGCGCTAGTGAAGATGTGTTTGGAATGTCATTAATGTTCGCGGCGAGCTTTCTCTTTCAACTTTTTTTTGTGACAGAGATGGGGGGGAAGCAAGGTCATCGGTCATGAAACGTAGCGCGATTAATAGCACCCCGTCCAGCTTTGTCTCATATTTTGATGGAGAGTTTCCAGACTCTTCTTCCTACGCTCAAAGCGTTTCGCTCTACACCCCGGTTGCGAGGCTCGTCCAGGCTTAAAATATGCCCGACGCATCGCGGAGCGGCGGCAATAAAAAGCAATGGAGATCGTATTTTTTCTCATCTCAGCAGCGCCTCTGACGGCCGGGGGGGGGGGGGCGCCCTCTGGTTTTAAACAAGCGCGCGCGCGCTCTTTGTGACGTCGCCTGAAAGTGTGTTCCAAGAGCCTCTTGAGGAGCTCGCCAGCAAATACACAAAAGATTGACATAGTTGAATTGAATTTATGCCTTATTTTACGTAGTGAGACTCGGGCTATCAGGCCCGCTCTTCCATCTGACCACGCAAATTTCGCTAAGCTCCTTTCACCAACTAGCAGAGAAAAGAGGTATTTCTTGGGCGAGAAAAAGGCGATTTTTTGAATTTAGCTCCGAGGCGTCATTTAGGCTTGAGGATCTTTTACATGCAAGTAAATCTACTAACATGGGACAGCCGGCTATACTTCCCCTCCGAAGCAAGAAGTACGAAGGATTTTTTCGCCCTTAAAAATCCACGTCTTCGATAGGGTTTAACCCGGGGGGGGGGCAATTCATCAGGCGCCTCGCAACACGAACAATGGTAGCAAACGATAAATTTGAACTTTCACGCTGGCGTAAAGAAATAAATATTTTATTAAAAGCGACAGAAAAGGATCTGGAAGTTGTATTCCCCCCCCCCAAAAAAAAAGAGAACCCCAAAATACAACAACTTGTAGAATGATACTTTTTAAATTGTAAATACCTTATGAAAAGTTTGCCTTTTGTGTCGTAGACAGTCTTTTTCCAGTTTTTGAAATGGCTATTGTAAAATACACTACCACCTAAATAGCACGCATCTGAACTTTGTTGTAAATGAAAACTAAACTTGAAGCAATTTCTAGTTAAGTTCAACCTTCCTAGTTAAATTGTGCCTACTAGTAAATCAGCATAATATCGTGTTTGAATCCCACCAGGGAGATCGCAGTGCAACAAAATTCCTTCCTTCCATTCACTGCAAGATTTAACTCCGAGTTGAAGCCCTCATTTCCTCCCATCCCGTCAAATCGACGCACGTTGGCAAAACATTGTTTCTACCGAAACGCGGCGAAAATCCACCGCCGTGAAGGTAAACGAGGCGGAACGCAGCAAATCGCAAAAGATCGCGGAGGAAACGAGCGGGAGCGGCCACCGCCGCCGCCGCCACCGCCGCCGCCGCCGGCCCGCAGAGCAAGCAAATTGAGCGCGAGCGAATCTCTTCCTGGGGGCCGTCGCGTCCGGCGCGCGGCATTTGTCGTGTGCCCGATAACGCGCCCCCGTTCGCCCAGGCCATGAATCGGCCGGAACGGCACGGCCTGCAGGCCACGGGGAGCGAGGAGGCGGGCGGTCCCACTCGCCCGACTCAGCCCGGAAAGAAGAAATCGACTGGAGTCACTAGGGATGGGATAGCTACGAAATAACTTTTTTCTATTACTTTTAAATACATATCATACGTCAACCGAAGAATGTTTCCACGGTGGGATTTGCAATTTTTATAGTGCACGTTTTTACATATTTTGGGAGTCTTTATAATCGCATAATATTTAGAGTTTATCGTCAGAAATATTCATTATTCTACATTACTTTAGTCATAATATATTTTAAAACGCATATAAAGCTCCATCAAGAATTTGACACAGCCCGCTAGTAAAACTTGAATATGATGGAATTGATTAGGATGTCACCGTCAATATCAGACACCCTTTCTGGAATCAATATCAAACTTTCACTTCATCTCCACTGCCGAGGGTGCGTGGGGCGGGCCGGCGTCGCAGGCACTGAGGGACTTTTTCGTAATCTCCACCCCAGTGACTAGACCAACAAGTGCCCATTCTTTTGAGTCGATCTAGAGACCGGTCGCCTGTTGCAACGAAAAGGGCACAGCACGTGTAGGAGATCTCAATACGTGTAGTGGTTTAAGAAAGGAAACTTGACATTAATAAGGCGCAGCGAGTATGCTGCAATGTGCCAAGAATCTCGTATTTCCAGTTGAAGTTCATCGCAATAAGTCTGCGAGAGAATGCAAAGGCTATTATAGATAATCTCGTTAGGAGGAAATGTGGAACTAGATTACTGGGGTGCAAAACAAGCAGCCTTTTACTCGAAGCCATCGCAAGCAACCCATTGTTATTGAACAATGCCTGAACTCTAGTACACTCTTAATAACCCACCTGAAACGGTAAGGATTTAAATATGTTAACTAATTCACACTAATTTTAATCACTCATCAATCTCAGTCTGATTTTATAATAAATTACCTAGAATTGAAGATTCTTGCACCAACTCCAGAAAAAAGTGACATGAAATCCATAAGAGATCCTGTCCTCCAGTGTCAGATAAATCAATAGTCAATTTACGTACGTAAATATGAACGCGTACAAGTCGATTGTAATATTGACATTTATCAGATTTAATACATTTTCCGTGTTGTACAAATTACCTGTAATCGTGCAAGTTCTTTAGATGTTCATAAATGATTCAGCACCGATCTCATCTGCACTCATTCTGTGTAAGCTACAATCATAAAACGTTCTTAAATAAATGACCTTCGGAAGAGACGAGGACACGTTTATACAAAGGCAATAAAGAAAAGTTATAGTACGAAGAAATATAACATAGTGCGGAACCATGCACACATTAAGCGTTATTACACCAAGGCTGCGTGTACACGACGCGCAAACGCTCCTGCATACTTCCTTACGCTTGCAGAAAATAATTACACATGTCACCTGAGCACGCACGCACACTGTGCCTGCTAGCTTTGTACTGTTTCATTGCGAGCCACTCAGGGGCACATAAATTGCTCCAACCCAGACCCATCACATGTTTGCAAATTACTTGAAATCAATGCCTTCAAAACTCGCAAATGTTGAGAGAACCTAAATATGCCTGCTTGTTATTGGAACAACAGTACGCGTTACCTGGAAAGAAATAAGGCAAATGGAATATGAAGGAAAATATAAAGCACAGTATGTGTACGAGAAGACTACTTAACAGAAGTAATTACGAAATAACACTATTAGGTAAGATCTAAAATACAGAATGAGGTAAAGTAAGACAGAATAATATATGATAAACGTATTCTAGTTACAGAGGCAACAGCCCTATCCTATTAAAGCATATCTGATTATCATGAATACAAATATAGAATAATTAAGAATCTAAAAAAATAACGAATATGAATGAACTGGAATGCACAAAAAGTTACGAAAACAAACTCGGGGAGTATCTTCCGGGAGACACTTGCTCTTCATATTATTTTCAAGTTAAGTCAGGTTTAAAAGCTAAGGTCAAATAATTAAACAGCACAATTATTCAAACATTCCGTTAAACATTCATATCTTCGATTAAAAAATAATTATACTTCAAAAAATAAGACGAAGTATAAACAAAACCCCTAACCATGCGTCAGCTCGTCTACAAGGGCGCGAGCGAGTACTAGAGCGCGATGGAGTACTAGGGCGCGATGGAGTACTAGGGCGCGATGGAGTACTAGTGCGAGAGCGAGTACTAGGGCGCGATGGAGTACTAGGGCGCGATTGAGTACTAGGGTGCGATGGAGTAATAGTGCGCGATGGAGTACTAGGGCGCGAGCGGGTAAGAAGTGTAGATAGAAAAGCCGAGGAGACACACGCTTCGATCGAGCGCTGCACAGCCAAGGGACTAACACGCGACGGTCTCCCGGCTGGAAAGTAGGCCATCGGCGGCAGCAGTTCGTAGCCTCAATGGCACCTCACGCCGCGTCACACGCCCATCTGGCTGCTCTGCGGCATTAGAATGCACTGCGAGCAAGGTTTCTCCATCGACGGGCCACTACGAACACTGGAAGAGGCGCTAATGGCGCGTGTTCTCCCTTGACATTAACGCCTCAAGGTGCAGGCGCCTAGGAGATTGGAATGCCAATTGCCACTCTCTCTCTGTGATGGTCAAAGGTGTACGACATTATTCTGTCATAATTGAGGCCTGTGAGGTCTGTTCAATAATGTGATTAGTTGTTTTGACACTCACCGACACCAAATCAAATTGGTGGGCGTGGTCGCTGACTAACACGTAGAAATGATTTGCATTCATTTCAAAGCGTTGGCTAACTTGTGGTGCGGTGCTGTACTGCTGGTATTATTATAACTAATTATAATTACTTAATAATAATATTATTATTATTATTATTATTATTATTATAACTTCTGCAAGAAGGGAACGGTCGCAAGAAATAAGTATTTATGTAGCTGGAATCAAAAGAAAGTTTACTTTAAAACGTCTTTTTAATTGGCAATATTTACATACATAATTCCTTGATTAAAATTTTCTTTATTGCGAGGCTAAGTTAGTTAGCGTGTCACATTAGAATCCCAGGGACACAGCTATTTCAATCCCTTCATTGCAGTGCATTAACAATTAAACTAGTAGACGACGTACACATTGAAACAATGACTCCAATCAATAATGTTTTCATGCACCACATTTCATTTTTAAAGATTAATGTGCATACGGTACCTTAGCATGAGCCATTTCCTGCATCGCTCAACGAAAAAAACAACTTATCCCACTTTATACCATATGCACCAAAACGTAAAAACATAGTTTTGTTTCATCCCCCTAAGAATGAGTAGGTAAATATATCTATCTTTGAATTCAGCACCAAAATTCAGTAAACAGTATCACGCATTACAAGTAGCAATTTAGCAGTGTTGAACATTTACACAGAAAAGTGTAAGTTATATTATCTTTGAAAACTTCCTCTACAAATCATTCACAAGTAATATACAATTTATACAAATAAATCAAATGATATTATTCATAAAGTCACCACCGCAATTAGAATTTCCAGATGTAACATCTGTAGCCAAATCAATGACATATGCCTAAAGGATGGGTCGACGATATGAACATTTCCTTCCCAAGGTTCCATTGTAGGATTCTTAAGGGCGCCAGAAGTGAAACGCAAAATGCGTGTGAATCGAGAAATCTTCACGGCCAGTTTCCCCGAAAACACGATCCAAGGCAATTGGAGTTAACCGCGACGCAACGCAGGTCCCCTGAAGGGGTCTGTATAAAAACGCTCCAATTACACTACTAAATAAAGCTGCCTGCAACTGACCAAGGTCCGAGCTATTTCGTTGTCGTTTCTTTTACGTGTAACAAGGACTTCTGTCAGCCAGTCGTAGTGAAACACGCTGTTACCACGGAAACTGTAAGTAAAGAATTTTTAGAAACTGTAATTGCCAGCACTTTCTAGTCTGGCTGCAAACGTTTCCATTCCCCTATTGCTATCGTGAAATTAGCTGTGTTATTACTGCTATTAGGGGAATTACAGGCATCGTAAATCCTTAGTTGTTAGAATTTCAACTATTAAAATAAAAAATAAAAAAACGTAACTACACAAACATCTCGCGATATAAGGTAAGATATTTTATGATTGTTCTCATTGCAGACATTATGGGACCATTGCCGAAAGTTATTCAAATTTTGCTGATACTAATACATTTCCATGGCATGCATCATCACGAAAAAATATATCGCGTACGTAGGAACAAACAAAGAAAAGTCAAGTACTAAATCCATCTCGCTAAAAACGGTACATTTTGAGTTTCATTTAAAAAAGTACAGTTTATTTTTTAAATATTATTCTTTTGAACATATCATAAATTATGCGATTTACGATAACAGAACAATCTTAGTACTTGATCATTTGTTGTCCTCATTTCATTAATATATTTCTTAAACATGATTTTGAGCAAGCAACCCAAATCTGGCTTTATGGAAAATGTACGTATATGTTCATTTTTAAAGGCCTTTTCTGAAACTCTTCGTGCAGAATTGTACGCCTACATTAAAAAAAATTAAAAAACTTGTCAGAATAAACTCTATCTACCCGACCCGTAAGGATCTACGTGTTAGGAACTATGAAAGTGGTGAATTCTCTCAAAACGAAAATGTCTTAGAGCCGGGATTCTCCTCGAGTAGTGAGTAGATCCAATGCAGTGATTCTGACCTTGGATTTACTGTAGGCGTGTGACGAACTTCCAATGCCGAGTGCATTCAGAACGTCTTGTCGGAGGAAGCGATCTCCCGGAGCTCCAAGGCGCCTGCCTCCGCCGCCGCCTCCGTCATGGCAGCGTGGAAGCACGCGGGCCGCGCCACGTCGCGTGACTTGAACGCGTGTAACCACGCAACCTCTCTCGCAGCTACCGGTCTTCCCCTACGCCAACGAGTGAATTATTATCGGAGGAATTCACGAGGGCACGGCGCTCGCAACAGAATCTCCGCTTCCTCTTTCGTGAGAACGGCGGAAACGCACACCTTACGTGAACGGGTCGCCTGGCAAGATCTCGCTGAAGTGAAGCCAGCGGTGTATGAACTCGTAACTTTTACACTTAAGATTGTAAAGGAATGCCACTCGAATTTAGGCTAAGAGACCGGTATTTCCAAAATTGTATCATTTGGCGTTTCGAAATTCATTATTGAAATTTTGTATACTAGTTACATCGAATTTCAGCAAGTTTTCATTGTTTATTACTGGTATGTTTAGAAATGGAAAGTTAAAATAACTAGTATTATACATCCTTCACATTTCAAACCGCTTTACATTAAAACTGGTAGAAAAACCTAATGACAACAAAACAATATTATTTCAGATTCCAAGTAAAATACAGACGATGTTCAGCTTAAAATTATATAATGTTATTTAAATTACGTAAAGCAGCCTCCACAAGAATCTCCCTAGACATTGATTACAATCTCAGCCATATATCTATATTTCGATTTAATTGTACTGACTCTTGACGGAAGTTTGTTGTTACGGTGTCATCAAATCGGGAGCTTAAACGTCACCACTGACGTCGTTATAGTTACGTTCCAGTTCCCGATTGGATAACAACGTAACAGCAGATTAAACGTCAAGTGCCATTATAAATAAATGTGATGTCGTAGTGTAGTAGAGTCAAAACTCCGCCACGGATGGCACTCGATGCCTTGTACTTTCTCTACCGGCTACATAGGCAGCCGGTTTACTCCAGCTGTAAACCGCCTCTGCGCTGTCGCTTGCGCTAGCACAGTGGCGGGGGCGCCCTCTCGCCCCCAGGGCTGGGCGCCCTCGCCTCTGCCCCCTCCCCTGCCCCGCTTATAAACATGTAGGCGGCAGCGGCGCGCGGCCCGGCCTCCAGGTAACGAGCCCTGCAGTGCGCGGGTAAACAAGTAAACAACTGCCTGCCCCAGCCTCCCTCCACCGGCGCCCCAGTTCCGCTGCACCCGACACGCGCGCTGCCTGCCGGCGGCGAAGTTGATATCCGTGCACCAGGGCTCCCACGCGCCGCTGCCAGGGTCGCCGTCTTCATCTCGTCAACCACCACCACCTCTTCCATAAGCAAACACTTCCAACCTCATCTCATTAGATATGAAATGCAATACCTTCACAATTCATTGCGGCTAGCATTCGTGACTCTCATGTAATTCGCACAGAAATAGGTTGGTAACTTTATTAAAGAAATGATATAGACGTACATGTATTAAATATTTCTTACGAAAATCATTGATAGACGCATTATTTTCTTTAGCTTTAGAAATATGTCTTGCTCTCTTCATAATATCTAATAATCTAAATATCTCGCGTGTTAATAATTGTGTGTTGGGTACGGGGCGCCCATTTCAACGATTTTTAGTCGTACACAACACACGATTATTAAGACCCGGGTGACTATAATGCACAGTTACTTAGGAAATTATGTTTATTAGAAAATTCATTACTTCTCCTACAATTGTAAATGAAAAACGACCCAAATGTATTTTTCAGATGTATTTTACCTACATCAACATTTTTGCAAGCAAGAGTAATGTAAGTTCATTCCCTATTTATTTTATAGTACATTAATGTTATATTTGCGCGAGAAGCTAGAAATATAAACGTAACTGTCCACATTAATGGAAAACATAAGATATATTCTGTTATAGGGTACAATCATTTTTTGTTAAAATTCAAATTCCACATGATCAATCAATCACCTGCATCAACCTGCATTTGTGTTTTAGAGACTATTTTGCGTACCGTACGCCAATCACGAGACCCATTGCACACACTGCCGCCTCAATTGGGAACAGAATTCTACTCTGCATCACCGAGTGATCAATTAGCATTCAACGCGAGTCACTTGATGAATTCAGCGGAAAGTGGACTGCGCATCAGATTGGCGTTGGTACACCCACAGAGACTCAAAAATGGTATACGCCAGGGTGCTTCATCCTGTGCAAAAGCCATCTTTCATCAGACAATTGAGAGACATTGAAACATTGAGAACAATAGGTATGAAATATATCCAACTGCAACTGCCTTGGGTAGCTCAGGGCATCAGTTGATGTCACGGCAGTGCCTCTGTCAGGAAGGTCTTATTGTTCGAGGCCAAATGGAGGAGAATTCTAGCGGCCGGCTGCTCTGATCGGGAGTTTTCCGTAAATGTTTCGACAAAAGGCGAATATTCCGGAACAGCACCCTAACAAACGAGCTACGGACCGCGCGCGATTTCTTCTTCCTCTTCAATGTTCAATGCACATCCCCTCTTTACATACACAAACTTACATGCACTACACTACCACATATGTCGAGAGACCAATCGGGAGCTTAGAGCTTGTTCCGGCTGGGGCCGTGCCGCGCTGATTGGGAAGAAACCTCGCAAGCCGACGTCGGCACCGGATCTCGGCATCCAGCGGAGGAAGATCACCGTCACCTCCCGCGATAAAAGCATGCACTACTCTTACGGGACTAATGACCTTCGCAGTTGGCGCGCCCGGAATCAACCAATCAATTGAGTTGCGCGATGCGCAGCGACCAAGGTGCTTCCAGCTGGGCAAAAGCTCTCTTGAACGAGACGTCGCAATCGATAGACATGGAGTATATCGAACCGCAAGTGACACTTGTCGACCGCAGTCCCGCTTCGCCCTGCGCGGCACATCGACCTCGCCGTCGCGCGCAGTCTCTCGTCGCGGGGCTGAATCCATAATTAAGTAACAATGGATGTCTTCCTGGCTGCTCGTACATCCCTCACTTCGGCCGCGTTAAGGCCGCGACCAACCGGCGCGGTGTCGGGGAGCGTTCGTAATTACGATTTTATGGGCGCCTAGACGCACTGTTATGCAAATGAACGAAGCGGCGCCGCGCGTAAGCAGGGGAAGAATTAGAGAAACGCTCCGCAGTGAGAAACATAAGCAGTTTCAGAACCCGTACATCACAACTGCGGGGCGGCTTATTCAACATTTCGGAGCAGAATGAAGGATTTCGGGTATACGGTTATTTCCCTTCAGCGCCGCAGTTCTTAAGCCGATTTGGAAGCGAACAAAATAATGAAACAAGCAACCACGCAGACCGTTACTAGAATGAAAACGCGACTGGTAACAAAATAACATTTTTAAAAAAATGCGCGTTGAACGTAGAAAAAAATCCTCCGTCGCCTCAACGTAGATTTTCAACTTCGAAACCTCGCAGCTCGTTCAACGAAAGCGTCTGCCAGAAAAGCGGTCGCGAAAAGAGTCCACTTCTTCATCTATTTCGGTGAAGCCTTATTCCCCACCAAACGACTTCGCAACAATTTCCCGAGAAAAAAAAACTTCGCCAGCGGCGCGGCGTGATGAAGTTGACATCCCGCAGAAAGGCGGCGCCCGCCTGTGGAGTCGAGGACGTCAAAAGCCCCGTTGGGATGCGACAGGGGGGGGGGAGGGAAAAGGAAAAAAATAAAAGCCGTACGAAGAGGAGCTCGAGAAAATGTGGGGGCGAGATTGGAAAGAAAAAAATAAATAAAATTTTAATAAAGGAAGTTACAGATGAATGCACAAGATGTGGTTACAAGAAATGCATCCAGAACTGAGCAAGGCAGAAGCCCAGCTGATCAACACATGTGGTCATGATGTTTAAAAAAAAGCAACTAAATAACAGAATAATTGGTGTGTATTAATGAGATCGGTTTTCATCAACCTGTAATACTCATAATGTTGTCACTGTTGATGATTTATTTAACATTATTTAAAATTTCGGAAAAATAAACTAGGACATTTCATTTATTTATTCCTCACTGAATGTTGAAAGAGATGAAAACAGATGGTTGGGGAGCGTCCACTGGCTAGCGACAATAGCGGAGGAAAAAAGAGAACGCAGAATGAAGAAGTGAGAACAAAGGAGAAACGATAGTGCGCAACACGCGGTATCAAGAAAGTATGGGAAAAGCGGACAGACCAGAAGAGGACTGAGAACCAGCACAGAAGAAAGTCCCCACGGGGGCGAATTTTTTCACTACCAGCTTCATAGCTGTGTTGAATTCAACAATTGTCTAGAGGAAAAAACTAGCGGCCGGCTGCTCTGTGGTAGTTTTCCGTGATTCTAATCGATATCAGGCGAATGCCAGAGCAGTATCTTAACAACGGGTCACGGTCCGCACGTACTCTCTCGACAAGCCTTAACCCCGCCTGTCCCGTACACAGACTATCGCGCATTACACCACCATATACGTCAGGGGCGTATACTTAGAACTTGTCCTGACTAGGACGGTGCACGCTAGGGGAGATACTACAGGAGGGAAACCTCGCCAGCTGCGATGAGGAGGACGGCGCTTCTCCCGGGGCCATCTCCTGGGGTATATAGAAGAGTTACTCTAAAAATGGACAATTTTGCCAGGTGGGGAAAACAAATGAACGTCGTGCAGGGCGAAGACATTGCAAGAAACAATGATGGAGACATAAATGAGCTAACTAACCGAACACACTGTCAAAATGAGAGCATGGATGTAACTTGCAGTTGCCAGCAGTGGCCAAGCAGCACCTGTCAAAGCGGTCCCTTCTGATAGTAACATCTCTATAGCGAGGACTGCACTTTCGGCACTAATAACCTGAGCAGTTGGCACGCCCGGTGTCAATAAATACAGAGAACTGGGCGTGGAGGGCGCGGCGGGGCGGGGGGAGGGGGTAGCGGTGACTAGGCAGCCAGGCGTGGCCGCGCGGAGGAGGGGCTGGCGGTCGGCAAGCTCCCCGCCTTTGTGACGTCAATGGGAGGCGACAGGACGGCTCGGGCGCGGGCGCGACGGGAGGCGCCCTTGGAATGGCTTTCCACCCCGCCGCCCCCGCCCCAACTCGCGCCCCGCCCCCCGGGGCCCCCAGAACCCCCGGCCCCCGCAATTCGCCCCCTGCCACTTTGTCAGTCGCCCCCTGCCGGCCGCCCCGCCCGCGATAGACGCTCCGACAGCGCTCGTCCGATGGGAGCGGACGTCTGCTTCCGCTCATGGCACGCGCGGATATCGAGACTGCACACAGCCCGTCTTCGCTTTGGAATCACTTGCGCTCGGGTCATCAACCCCCGACGCAATCCAATTCAATATCGATTTCACAACAGTGTTTTGTCTCCTCAATTATGTATTTACAATATTTCAACACATAGCTTTAACACTGGTTTTTTCTTTGACGGTTTCGTGTGTCTTATCACGTCCTTAAAAAAATTTAGAACTTGGCTGACAAAATTTGCTTATTGGCACCTTGTACCTCTAATAAGAAATTGCGGTTAACCATTCTCCGGTGTTATCTCATTGCCAGATCTCATTACATTGTGGTTCATCATGGGAACAATTAGCGTTTTATCATTCCCCCGTTGTAGCAGAGAGACATCGTGAAACACTTGTCGTTTTGCACGCTCATAACACAATGCTAAACCCACCAAAATAGACAAGATCGAATTTCATTGTAGCTGTCTGGTTGACATCACATGGATATTCAAGAAGCTTACACTTTCTAGCGGTCTCACACTTATTCTCCAGAGAACCCAACAAAGTTTTCCTCTCAACGACCTCGAGTCCATGGTAACTGACGATCCATGCCGATAATTCCCTCAACTGTGTTTATTCACGAGTTACACACAACTGCTACAAAATATATACATTCATATTGCAATAATCACGAGCGAAATGAATAAGTTTCGCCCTGACTTCCCATTCGGATGGTCCGGGTTCAAACGAAACAGGCGTCGCTAGCCGAATTCGGTAACGTCGCGAAGTCACGATGGTTAAGCGAATTCGAGATATCGAGTGTTCCTGGTTGAGTGAAAGACTAAGGACCCCGGGATCTAACGGCGCGGAGGCCAATTGCCCTTTACATGACCTACAATGGCTAAATACAAATCGTAACAAAACGCCAGTTCGGTTTCTCCATCATGAATTTTTTTTAATTCTTCGCCAGCAGCTGTCACACCCCAGCTGGAGCCGCCTCGGCAGTAGCCTCGTCCTGTAAACACCCCATCCGCAGCTATCGCGGAGGAGGCAGATTCGCTTGGCGTTTGTCTCGTCGCCCCCGCTTCCGCCCTCGCCGCCGCCTCCGCCCCCGCTTCCCGTGATACTCCCGTCCGCCCCCTATCTACCGCCGCCAGAAACCTAAATTCCGGAACGTGACGAAACACCCACGCTCAGCACTATCCAGGACACTACTTTGTTTTGCAATCATGAAGAGGGCATTGACCCTACTCGCGTATTGGGCAAATGGAAGTTAACAATGTAGAAGCTGCAATATAATCTGACACAGGAGAGACTAATAATGTGATCATATTAAAATACATTACATTTAATTCGTAACATAAAAGAAAATGAAAATGGAAAGGAACATTAAAGATCTTGACTGCTAATTAATAAAATAAATCAAGAAATATATTTACACTAAAATTCTGTTTCTAATAAGTTAAATACCACAAATCCAAATAAAGAACTTTGAAACGAGAAGTTTCAGGTAACACACCCAACACCATAATTGCAAATTAAAGCACTATCACGTTTCTTACTTTTTATTGCGCTTTCATTTTGATTGAGTAAAACTTGGTCTTTTCTCATATCATTACTTACTACATACAATGGTCACAGTCCTGTTTATTAGGTATACGGTGCGAACCAGGCAGAGGAACTTCGCTTGCTGATCGCCTCGCGAGAAGTCGCAACAACGAGCATGAGGCGGAGTGTACTCCTCGAGACACGGCGCGTGCGTTGCAGTGGGTGCCCTGGGTACCGGCACGGCAAAGTGTCGGAGTGGAGGATCTGCTCTAACCAGGGCATGGAGTGCGTAGGAGTTACGGGAAGGAGAATAGCGAAAATAATTCTTTGTTAATATATAAGTCGGGTTCGTTACAACAACTCAAGGACGGCTGGATCAATTTTAGTTATCTCTGATTTGTTGGATTAATCTCCGCCCGGGAAAGGAGAATAACTATTAAAATATCGAAAAAATTCACTAGATGGCGCAGTTGAACAAAACTAAATATGCATGTCAAATGCAACCCGCAACACACTCGGCAGCTCTTTTTTTTATCTATATCGTTAAATAACTCCTAAATTCTAGGGCATAAAAAACTAAAATTTTTAAGGCCGAAAGCCTAAAAGAAACGTTTTTCACACCACAATCTACATGAAGTGATATTTTTGAACGTTCCATTACATGTTTGCTGGGGGAGATGGGGAGACGAAGAGTGAGGGGGAAAACGAAGAGAAAGAAATGGAGTTGAAGGGCAGAACGTCTGCCAGGTTCCGCTATATTGTAAATAAAGTGATTGTACCGAGAGCTCACGTCTGGGCCATCATTTCTCTACCACGACGCCACAGTGAGTCCGTGGGGCACACAAGCGCAGACGACGTAATTAGCCAGTTGGCAGCGCTCCCCGACAAGTGTCTGCGGCCCTGAACCGCCGGCGCGAGTCCTCGGTTCAAGACCCACGCGCGCGACGGGGGCAGCGGCAGCGGCCTGACGTTGTGCCAACGCGTGTCCGGGTCTGCCCACGACTCCCCATTGGAATAAAATTGCCATTCAAGAGGAGACGAACCGAGCTGTTGGCATGCGGAGCTTGTCCAGGTAGCCACCGCTTCACCGAACAGGCCATTTGTCTTCTTCCAATCAGGTTGTTAATCTTCATTAATATATTTCCATTATCTGAGATTTCGGGAGTATTTCCAGTGTTAATGTAGCAATATTTGACTGAAATATTCATTTGATATAGTTACATTATAAATGTCCAATAAATGACTTCCACAAACTTGTGCAATTCATACTTCGTGCTAACCGTATTTCCCCAAAATTTCGTGGAAATAATTCCTATCTCCCTCAATATAATCAATATAGTTACCTGACTGAAGAAACACAAGAGAAGAACATGTTATGCTTAATATGCATTTGTTTCAAAATTACCATTATGATTAGTATTCCAATTTTATACTACTGTCAATACTAAAATTCTGTTTCGGAGCAAAACTTTTGCAGCAATTTAAATTAACAAACAAAATTAGAACCACACGAATATCATGGAAAAATTCTAAATAATTTAACAAAAAAAGTACAAGAAAATGTCTAGGTTTAGCCCGCCGAATCACAACAGAAGTCAACGACGCGCTCTCCGTCGAATAACCATTAATCAAGAGACGGCTGCGCACTTGCCGTATCATCAATTACCCAGAGAAATTCCTCCACAATGCAGCTTTCGCGACAACCATCAGTAGTTGCAGCGCGCACACGAGCGCCTGAGCGTCTTAGCGGCACGCGCCGCGACTAATGAGGCGAACGGCAGCGCCTCAGCGGCGGCGCCGCAAAGCAGATTAAGCGACGTCCTCCCCAACAATTGGGCACCTCTCGTCACGTGGCTACGCGGTGCATCCCCGGTCCTATTAAGCAGGCACGCCAACCGATCTCCGTTATGATTACCTTTGACGTCGTACGTTGCTTACTTGCAAAACTGGCCAATAAATGCCTGATAATATTGTTATTAATGGATTGATTGATTTCCACACACGTTAACTGCTAAGGTCATTAGTCCTATAAGTAGTACAGGTTTTATTGTGGGAGGTGAGCACTTCCGTTGTATGGCGAGATCAGGCGCCGACCTGCACGTCAGCCTGCGGGTTTTTCCCAGCCAGTCGTGTCGTCGTGTCGTCCCACAATTGGTCACTGCGCCAGTCTGGACAAGCTCTAAGCTCCCGACATGTGTAGTTGTGTAGTATATGTACACGTGTTGTGTAAGTAAGAGATAAACATTTAAAAAGCAGTGGTATGAAAATAAAGCACGCAGTACGTGCCCCTTTCATTTGTACTGCACTCGCATTCGCCTGGAGTTTATTGGAGAAACTACGGAAAACAACCGATCAGACCAGCCGGCCGCTAGAACTCCCGTTCAGACAGCGTCTTAATTCGACCTAGCAGCTGTGTAGGTAGTGTCGAAACTACTGACTCCATCAGGAGTAGAACCCTAAAACATCTCGGTAACAGGCATTGCAATGACATTGATACGTCGAGCTGCAGCTATGCCGTTCGATGTTTTGAAAACATCAACACATACTTCGATTAAAACAGTAAGTCCGTAGATACTTCGCCATCTGTGACACAGTCATCCAATCGGGAGCTTGAACTTCACTACAGTGTCGTCACCGGGGGCATTCAAGAACCCGTCGGCTTCACAGCCGACGAAAAGTCAACGGATGTAGTTTTAATTGTCTTCGATTTTTCTACAGTGGCCGATGAAATTACGTCTTAGATGTAGATCTGCATTAAATGATCAAATAAAAAAATTATATAATTTGCGACCCCATAGATTGTTTTAGGAAATACGATTAATCCACAAATTACCACGCATAGTGTTAAACAAACTCAGAAAGATTTCTTTACTCGAACAAAAGTCTGAAATATTCAATTTTAAATCCACTAATGCATGCAAACTGCCTTATAACAAGAATATTTTTAACGTCCTTCTAAACGGGGCATGTGGCCTCAGAAATCTGCTTGCTTACCTCTGTTAAAAATATTCACTGTGTAAGACAGGAGGTGTAGCACAATGACCTAATGTCATCGGCCACTAGAGAAAAATCGAAGCCTAGATGTCGCACCCGCGTTTGGAGACGCTGCGGCGGGGGCGAGACGGGGGCGGGGCGGGACACGACGACGACACGACGTCGACACGACCACGACACGACGACGACACGGACCGACGACAAACGACGACGACAGCGACGCACGACACGGCACGACGACACGACGACGACACGACGACGGACACGGACGACGACACGCACGACGCACACGACGACGACACGACGACGACACGACGATGACACGACGACGACCACGACGGCACGACACGACGACTGACACGACGACCGACACGACAACACGACGACGAGCGACGGCCGCACGACGGGCGACAAGATGACGGCGGACGGATGCGACGCGACCCTGCTCGTCGACCGACCTCACATCATCGGGAGGGATGCGTGCCGCAAGAAGGGGTGTGAATGGCGTTGGAAGAAAGGCTAAATAATCCCCAATGGACGCGCTCCACTTTCCCGGGACATGCAAAGCCCGGGAAGAAGGACGCGAAATTCGCTCCAATCGCCATGTGCAGTGTACCGACTGCCCGCCCCGGCGTGACCGGGCTCATCTGGCTCCGCACTACATTGTCGCTCGCGCCGCGCCGCGCCCCGCCGCCCCACATTGTCAGCTTTCGAGGGGGACGCTTTCGCCGCTCGCTTTTATATTGGCGACGTTGCCCTTGCGCCGGAACGGCAACCGTCCAAGCGCCGCACGCCCCCGCCCGGCCCCAGCCCCCGCCCGCGCAACCTACCACGCCCCCGCCGCCCGCCCCCGCCCACGCCCCGCGGCCCGCCGCGACACGCGTGCGCAACGCCTCGCCCCCGCCCCAACACCGCCCCGGCTCCACGCGGGGCCGGCGCCCCAGCCCCGCGGCCCACCGCCCTCAGCCCCGACCCCGCCCCGCCCCCGCCGCAGCCTGCAAACGCGGAAAGCGAGTGCGAAGCCATCTAGGTTTTGCTTCGGATTGTTTGCTCAGGGTGGGCCAAAAAGATGACATTAAGGTCCATTGTTGCTACACCTCCTCCGAAGTTGGACTTTACACATTAGTGAGACCATATTTTTATAAACAAGAGGTAAGCAAGCAGATTTCTGATGGCCCCGCGAGCTCAACGTTGAGAAGGACGTGTTCGTGATATTAACTTAGGAGAGTAATATTTTCTGGTGGTATGAAGCGCGCCATGTATGCAATAACAGGTGAGTGAATTAAATATACCCTGAAAATAAATATATAACAAGGACTAATTGAGATAAATCGAAGTAAAAGAGTGACACAGATCTTCTGTGTTTGTTTAACAATAGGGCATGGTAATTTTGTGGATGTCTTCGCCATCCAACGGAGTGCATCACTTGCACGGTAAAAACATGCCACTACACTTATAGGACTAAAATTGGCCTTATGTAGTTGACATGCCCGGAACGTTATTAAAGCAATCAATCCAATTGAATAACATATTAATCGGGCATTTTAATTGACCATTTGGTGAAGCAAGAGTGAAGCGGAACGTACGACGTGAAAAAGCGTAATCATGAACGGACGAGATCGGTTGGCACGTGGACAACTGAACTATATTGTAGGGCGGGCCGTAACAGGACTTGTGCGAGCAACGCGCCTCGTCCACCTAGCTCTATACGAGTGAGGCTGCGTGCACGTGCAAATATGAATTAACAACGGGGAGAGACGTCGCGTAATCTGCAACTTTGCGGCGCCGCCGCTGAAGGCGCTCGCCGTTTCGCCACCGGTCTTAGTCGCGGCGCGTGCGCTAAAGACGCCTCAGGCGCTCGTGTGCGGCGCTTGCAACTACTTGATGGTTGTCGCGGAAAGCGTGCATTTGTGGAGGAAAATTTCTCTGGGTAATTGAGCATACGGCAAGTGCGCAGCCGTCTCTGATTAAATGGTTTATTCGACGGAGGAGCGCGTCGTTGACTTCTGTTGTTGATTCGGCGGGCTAAACCTACGGACATTTCTTGCTAACTTTTTTTGTTAAATTATTTAGAATTTTTCGATGATATTGAAACGTTAGTGGTTCCTAATTTTGTTGTTAATTTAAATTGCCTGCCAAACAAACCGTGTATTGCTCCGAACAGGGAGCAATTTTCCAGAGTCATTGCACTAGTAATAGAAGAGATGATGTGTGAGGCGGAAATACTAATCAAATTTGGTAATTTTGAAACAAATGCCATATGTTGGATGATAACATATTCTTCTCTTGTGTTTCTTCCAGTGCAAGGAACCTATATTTGATAATATATTTGAGGGAGATCGCGAATTATTTCACGAGAAATTTGGGGAAAAATTACGAAAAGTTAAGCACGAAGTAGGAATTTACAAGTTTGTGGAAGTTCATTTATTGGAAATTTATAAATGTAAACCTATATCAAATGAATATTTCAGTCAAAATATTGCTACATTAACACTGGAAAATACTCTACTCGTTACCGAATCGAGTCTCAGGATATGCGAAATCCATTAATGAAGGATAAAATAACAACCTGATGGAAAGAAAGACAAATGGCCTGTTCGGTTGAAGCGGTGGCTACCTGGACAAGCTCACGCACGTCAACAGCTCGAGTTCGCTCTCCGCCTGAATGGCAATTTTATTCAATGGGCAGTCGTGGGCGACCCGAAACAACGTCAGTACGCTGCCAGCATTCCTCCCCGTTCGCTGCGCGTGGTTCTTGAACCGAGGGACTTCGCGCCGGCGGTTTCAGGCCGCAGACACTGTTCGGAGCGCTGCCAACTGCGCTAATTACGTCGTCTGTGCTTGTGCTACCCACGGACACACTGTGGGCGTCGTGGTACAGGAAATGATAGGCACAGACGTGAAGCTTCTCGGTACAATCACTTTAGTTACAATATAGCGGAAACCTGGCAGACGTTCTGCCCTTTTCAACTCCATTTCCTTTCTCTTCGTTTTCCCCCTCACTCTTCGTCTCCCCATCTCCCCAGCAAACATGTAATGGAACGTTTCAAAAAAAATATCACTTCATGTAGGATTGTGCTGTGATAAAACTTTTCTTTGAGGCTTTCGGCCTTGAAAAATTTTACTTTTTATGCCCTAGCAGCTTTACAAGGCCAGAATTATTTAACGATATAGATAAAAAAAGACTGCCGATGTGTTTGCGGGTGCATTGACATCCATATTGTAGTTTTGTTACCAACTGGCCATCTAGTGAATTTTTTTTCGATATTTTAATAGTGTGTATTCTCCTTTCCCATCGAGGGCGGAGATTTTAATCAACAAATCAGAGATAACTAAAATTGATCCAGCCGCTCCTTGAGTTGTTGTAACGAAACCCGACTTATATATTAACAAAAGAATTATTTTCGCTATTCTCCTTCCCGTAACTCCTACGCACTCCATGGCCCTGGCTTAGAGCAGATCCTCCACTCCGACACTTTGCCGTATGCCGGTACCCAGGGCACCCACTGCAACGCACGCGCCGTGTCTCGAGGAGTACACTCCCGCCCTCAAAATGCTCGTTGTTGACGGACTGTTCTCCGCAGGCGATCAGCCAAACGTGCGAAGTTCCCTCTGCCTGGTTCGCACCGTATACCTAATAAACAGGACTGTGACCATTGTGATGTGGTAGTAAGTAATGATATGAGAAAAGACCAAGTTAATTACTCAATCAAAATTGGAAAGCGCAATAAAAAGTTAAGAAACGTGAATAGTGCTTAATTTGCAATTATGCGTGTTGGGTGATATTAGTTACCTGAAACTGCTCGTTTCAAAGTTCTTTATTTGGATTTGTGGTTATTTAACTTATTTAGAAACAGGAATTTTTAGTTATTGTAAATATATTTTCTTTGATTTATTTTATTAATTAGCAGGTCAAGATCTTTTAATGTTCCATTGCCATTTTCATATTCTTTTATGGTTACGAATTAAATTGTAATGTATGTTAATATGATCACAGTTATTAGTCCTCTCCTGTGTCAGATTATATTTGCAGGCTTGCAATAACATTGTTAACTTCATTGCCAGCCAATAACGCGAGTAGGGTCCAATGCCTCTTTCATGAGGTATGCAAAACAAAGTAGTATCCTGGATAGTGCTGGGAGCGTGAGGGTGTTGGTCGTCACGTTCCGGAATTTAGGTTTTCTGGCGGCGTAGGATAGGTGCGCGGACGGGTGTGTATGGGTATCGACGGGAAGCGGGGGCGGCGGCGGCGGCGGCGGCGGAGGGCGCGAAGCTGCGGGGAACGACGAGGCAAAACGCCAAGCGAATCTGCCTCTCCGCGATAGCTGCGGGATGGCGGTTGTTTACAGGCACCGAGGCTACTGCCGAGGCGGCTCCAGCTGCGGATGCGACAGCTGCTGGGCGAAGAAATTCAATAAAATTGCATGATGGGAGAAACTGAACTGGCGTTTTGTTACGATTTTGCATTTAGCCATTATAGGTCCCGTAAAGGGCAATTGGCCTCCCGCCGTTAGATCCCGGCGGTTCATTAGTCTTTCACTCAACCAGGACACAGCTCCCATATCTCGAATTACGCTTAACCTTTCGTGACTTCACGACGTTACCGAAGTTCGGCTAGCGACTCCGGTTATCGTTTGAAACACGGGTCATCCGCAATGGAAGTCAAAAGGGCCGAAACTTATCCATTTCGCTCGTGATTGGATTGCAATATGAATGTATATATTGAGGAGTTGTGTGTAACTCGTGAATAAACACAAGTTGAGGGGAATTATCGGCATGGATTCGTCAGTTACCGATAGGTGACTCGAGGTGCGTTAGAGAGGAGAACTTGGTTGGGTTCCTCTTGCGAGAATAAGTGTGAGCACCGCTAGAGAGTGCTAAGCTTCTTGAAATATCCATGCTGGATGTCAACCAGACAGCTACAATGAAATTCGATCTTGTCGATTTTGGTGGGTTTAGCATTGGTTATGAGCGCGCAAAACGACAAGTGTTTTCACGATTGTCTGGCTGCCTACCAACGGGGGGAATGATAAAACGCTAATTGTTCCCATGCATTGAACCACAATGTAATGATATCTGGGCAATGAGATAACACGGAGAATGGTTAACCGCAATTTCTTATTAGAGCGTACAAGGTGCCAATAAGCAAATTTTGTCAGCCAATTTTCTTTAAATGGTTTTTAAGCGACGTGCATTAGAGACACACGAACCGTCAAAGAAAAAACCGGAGCTGTTAAAGCTATGCTGTTGAAATATGGTAAATAACATTAATTGAGGACAAAACCACTGTTGCTGAAATCGATATTGAATTGGATTGCGTCGGCGCGTTGATGACCCGGAGCGCAAGTAGAGCGCAGTGATTCCAAAGCGAAGACGGGACTGTGGTGCAGTCTCGATAATCGCGCGGGTGCCAGGAGGGGAAGCCAGGAACGTCGCCGTCCCATCGTAGAGAGGGCGGGGTCCGTGGGCGTCGGATCGGGGCGGGGGCGGGTGGCAGGCGGCGGGGGGCAGGGGCGCGAGTTGGGGCGGGGTGCGGCGGTGGTGCGAGCCATCCAGGCGCCTCCGGTCGACTACGCCCGCGGCCCGAGCCGTCGCTGTCGCCTCCCATTGACGTCACAAGGCGGGGAGCTGTGGCCCACCGCCCAGCCCCCTCCTCCGCGCGGCCCACGCTGGCTGGCCTAGTCACCGACTACCCCCTCCCCCCGCCCCGCCGCCGCCCTCCACGCCCAGTTCTCTGGGTATTTAATTGACACCGGGCGGTGCCAACTGCCTCAGGTTATTAGTGGCCGGAAAGTGCTGTCCTCGCTATAGAGATGTTACTATCAGAAGGGACCGCTTTGACAGGTGCCTGCTGGGCGCCACTGCTGCAACTGCAAGTTTACAATCCATGCTTCTCATGTTGGAACAGTGTGTGGCGGTTAGTTAGCTCATTTATGTCCTCCATCATTGTCTTCTTGCAAATGTCTTATCGCCCTGCCACCGACGGTCTCATATTGTTTTCCCCACCTGGCAAAATTGCCCATTGTTTAGAAGTCAACTCTTCTATATAACCCCAGGAGCATGGCCCCGGGAGAAGCGCCGTCCCTCCTCATCGCAGGCTGGCGAGGTTTCCCTTCCTGTAGCTATTCTCCCCTAGCGTTTGACCACGTCCTATCAGGACAAAGTTCAATAAGTATACGCCCCTGACGTATATGGTGGCTTGTAATGCGCGATATCTGGTTTCATGAACGGGACAGGCGGCCAGCCGGTTAACGGTGGGCTTGTCGAGCAGAGGTACGTGCGTACCGTGAAGCCGGTTGTAATAATGATTACTGCTCTCTGCATTCCGCCGTGATATCGGATTTAGAACGTCGACACAGAAGTGTAAAACTACACATCGGCCTACTTAATGCTACTCCCGCGCCGCCTAGTTTTTTCCTCTAGACAGGATTGGTTAAAATTCGAACACAGCTATTGAAGCTCGGTAGTGAAACATAATTCGCCCGAGGGGACTTTTCTTCTGTCTGGCTCGAGTTCTCAGGTTCCTCTTCTAGGTCTGTCGCTAGGTCCCATACTGTTTCTTGCATACCGCGTGTCGCACTATCGTTTCTCCCTTTGTTTCTCACTTTTCTTCAATTCTGCCGTTCTTCTTTTTTCCTCGCTATTGTTTCGCTAGCCAAGTGGACGCCTCCCCAAAACCATCGTGTTTCCATCTCTTTCAAAACATCAGTGAGGAATAAATAAAGAAATGTCCTAGTTTATTTTTCCGAAATTTTAAAATATGTAAAAAATTAAAAAATTTTTTGTGGTTTTTTTTTTTTT
>BOPP01000047.1:3671879-3685848 GCA_017312745.1 Gryllus bimaculatus | reverse complement strand
GCGGATCGACCGCCTGCGCCAGGGGCACCCGGCGACTCCCGCGCGCGGCGCGGCGCCCCGCCACCCCGCCGGGGAGGCAGCGCGCACTACTTCCCGTGGCGCTCCTGGGGTTCGAATCCCGACGGAAGTGGATTTCGACACTATCGAGGTCGGCTGGTTGATTAGTGATTCCGGGCGCGTGAACTTCTAAGGTCATTAGTCCTGAATATGTAGTGAATGCTTTTTCCCTCTGCCCTACTGGACGGCGAGATCCGGCGCCGACCTACACGTCCGCTTGCGGGGTTTTCGCCAACTAAGTTTTTTTCCCACCCGCGGGACACAGCCCCCAGCCAAGACAAGCACTCAGCTTCCAACCGGTCTCCTGATATGTGTAGTAGTGTAGTGCATGTTACTGTGTGTGTAAGGGGTGAGGATAGGACAAGGAATGGGAAGGAAATATCGCGTGCAGTCAGTGTCGCATTTCTTAGAGTACTCTCCGTTCAGAGAAGAAAGTGACACATGTCACTCACCAGCAGGAGAAATGGCTTTGAGTATGAACCGTGAACTGTTGAACGCCTATAAACATTTGCTTTGGAGCGCATGACACAGGAACAACCCAAATTATCTTTCACTTTCTGGCCTTCCAAAGGGCTGACATGCATGATGGTGCAAATATAATTCGGAAGCAATATAAGACGTGTAGAGGTTTTAAGACCAATGTCAGTGATATTTAACTTCCCAATAAATTCAGTGTCTGCAAGAAAAGGGGAGCGCAATGAAGATTGCCTAGGCAATACAGCTGGTATATCAGCATTTTTGATCTGCTTTCGAGGTACTTTGCACAAATACATCAGCCTACATTCTATTTAACTTTGAAATGTAATTATTGTAAAACGTCATAAATATATTTCCGAAAATTCACCCACAAATTACCAGCTAATTCTTCTCTAGCAGTGATTACGAAACGACTAGGGCAACGCCTGGTGATACGTACCAAAAATAATAAGAATTCTTAGAATAGTAAAATGTAACTTCAAATCGTAAAATAGCAATCGGATACCATTAGCATACAATATCATTCAAACGGTTACGCTTTGTAAGATAATGGCAACAGGTCAGTCGCAGAGTTCCCTTTTACATTTTTTTCCCCAGAAAATCTGCAATGTATGTAAATAAAGTGCAACGTGAACCCCACGTTAAGTAGCGTGCAGTCAATACGACCGCAGTCATACGACCATTTCCTTCACTTTCAAGCTAATGTCGCAGAGAGTAACGCTTCGATTCTCGCTTCGGCTATATAACTCCGAGGGGGTCGATAACCAGTGCCACCTGCAAGTCGTGTGGTGTATAATGGAACGAACGAACATAATATGCACGGATGGCAAATACATTTCCCCCTCTTTCCTTTAATTTTTTTCTTTTTCTTCTAGTGATTTTCCTTCAAGAACCACAACAAAAAAGAAAGTAAATTAAATCAGTTTGAAACCAACCATGCTTTCCGATTCTTTTCAATTTTTTAATCGAGTGGGTTAGTATCAAGTATCACTTGCGGAGAAAGTTATGGTTTCTACATCAAATACAATACAAACAACTTCATGATCATACCAAATTATTTTTTCGTTAAATTTCAAATAAATTCACGGTTATTCCGTCAATAGGTATGTCGTTTTCTTCAAATCTTTCCCTTCAGTTACAATTAACTACGAAAACGTGTATATTATATTATCAAGAAATATTAACAATAAAATATAAATATATAGTTCCTCATTTTAACCAATCAACTTTTTCATTCAGAAATGAGCGTTCTGGGATTAGAAGTTCTCATTTACACTATTCCTCCTTACTCATAATGCAAGCAATCCTATTCCTAGAGCCTAGCAAATATTCCCCGTTTCCCCGTTTCCATGAGACATCCCATTTGATCCAGAAAATTTCCCAGTCGTAGGAGACACGTGGGTACAGATAAACAGCACGAAACCCAAGATATTTGTACTAGTCTCGTAGTGGGTTAACCGAAATTTAAGGAAAAATAATTATAATACCAAACAAGTATCTACTATTATCATGTGATGACGACTAAAACAGCAAATATAACAATAGTAATATTCATTGTTTACTCAACTGTTATTCGGGATACACTCCACTCCTTGCCAAATTTCATCTAGTAATTGTATTTACAAATTGATTACATATTGTCAATCTCATGTACAAGTACTTCATTAACGTTCGATCTCAAATGTATGCATACTCCTTGCAACATTTCCTTATATTTGTATGTACTGTATTCTGTATCTGTGGTCACCAATGACCTAGTTGTTTCTAAGGCGACATTAAATAAATCATTTTAAAAAAACGTTTCTTTTCAAAAACAGTCTCTCTGCCCTCCTCTGTTTCCCCGGGCAGCGCCTCCCTCGTCCGACGCGGCGGCGGGCGCTCACTGCGCCAAGGACGTTGAGTTGGCGGCAGCACAGACAATGGAGACGTTGCAACTAATCGCGCGACTACAGTCGATGTCGTTTCCCTTATCGAGTGTCCTAAATTCCCCAGTGAAATCGCTTCTGGTTCTCTGCGCCCGGTCGACCTTCGTGCTAGTTACACTACGCGGTGTTCCAGCTGCGAAAGAAATCTCACCGTTTGTCGCAACGCCATCATTATCCACGCTTTAAGCCCGTTTTACGCTGTCATTTTACATGGGCACAAAACAGCGATGGACCCGACTCGATGTAATTTATACGAAATAAGGACGCATGCTTCATTCTGGGGTACAGATTTCATCCACTTTGACTACCACGCTCCTGGCGACAATTTTTTAAAGTTTCCCTGGTTTGCTAAGCATACGATGCTAGTATTTGTTCGTTTTGTACAATTTCGAGGGCGTTCTAATGTGTTGAATTGTAATGTGAAGCGATTCTGCAGTGAAAAATAAAACATTTACTGTATTCTAATGTCTCGTTCCGTGCTCAGTACTAATATAACTTCATTTACCATAGACGCGTTGTTCAACTATTTGATCTTCAGCGCTTTCCGCGGCGCGCGTTCAGAGGAAATGTTTTCATCGCGATTTCGTGAAGAAAACAAACCGACCGTGTAAAATGCTCGATCTCGTTGATTCAGTTTCGCTACCGAAACAGAAGAACGTAGAAATTAACGTTCCTTTTCCATCCACTGTCTGTACAGAAAAATGAAAAAAATGACAAGAGTAAAACGGACTTTATGTCTCTGGCTCACCCGACTGTCAAATATTTGATATTTGTAGCAAGTGTTAATCACAGTTCATATGATAAAAGAAAAGAGGACGTTCGTGAGTTGTCACTAATCATCACGATTAATAAAGGTAGATGAAGGTACATGAGCGCTAATGGAAATGGTATAAGAACTGGATGGTTCTCAATTCCGTTTAATGAACAGTGGATTGCTTAAAGAGAACAAGTGTGCTCTGAAAGACTAATGCGACTTCTCAGTACCTGACTTTTTTCGGAAACTTACAAACTCGAATATGCAAAGTAAATAGTCTAACAATCTCTTGATGTTTGCTGAAAGATGAGGAAACAAGAAATGAAAACAAAAACAATGAAGTCAAGGGAGAAATCAGGAAGTGGAGCAGAAGTTGAAGCTCAAGTATCACAATCAATTTTTTCTCGACCATTTCTTCCAGGGCTTATAAAACAACTTCTGTGCTGACTGCGGGTTCAGACATCACCCACCCACTAATTCGCTATTGTAAAGGAACCCCACTAAGAGGACAAAAGAGTAATAAAGTAAATTACGCAACTCTGTTCCAGCTGATCAAAAACCATAGTGAACATTAGCGGTTATCTTGTATCTACCCCTCAAACGACTATCGTTTCACATTAATGCAACAGGAACTCTCCAGTTAAATGAGAGTTCAAGGCGAGAAAACATTTTGAGGATTCGACAAATGTGATGCAGGCGTCCGAATACGGCTCCACTGGATTTTGGGTGATCGAGAGACGCCGCTTTCTGTGTAATGTTTTCGACGTCCTGATAACCGTGCAGTGAACTTCAAAACATAAATGATTTATCAACCTGATAACAATATTTACTCTTTTTCATTCCATTCAGCTTGAAAATTATTAATTACCACAATCTCATAAAAAAAAATACTCATGGAAATCATTTACGAAATTAGTCGTCTGCAAATGGATTGTTACATGAAAATGTGCGACTGATTTGATAATTCACTGGCATGATTCTGGGGGTGAAACCTCACGCAGTTCCAGTAATTGGTTCCAAACCAAAACTCCATTCGGAACGTGTTTACATAAGATAGGGAATCTGTTTTCACTCGTGGTTTACATGCGTGATGCCCTCAGCCGATAACCCCTTACATAATCTCCGCTCTCTCCGTTATTTTTCGGTAGAGCTGTTCCTTCACTGTAATACCCTCCATGATCGCGAAGTCGTTTGAGTTTGCATCGAAGGAGTGTGGAGTATTTGGATCCCAGTTACTGATATCTCGTAGGCGAAAAGGATAATGTATGTTAAGGAGCTTTTGTGCTAAAGTGAAATTATCGTTCAAGTGCCCGTTATAGTACACTGCCTGATTAGAACTATCTGTACTCCATATGAGTCATAAGTGTGTTTTCAACGACCCTAATAATACTTAACCGACAAGTAAGTTTATACCTTCCTTTATAAATATTTCTTACTCATTCTTTCGAATAAATCGTAAACAGCCGTTGATATGAACAAATTTAATAGATAGCTACGCTCATTGGTACGTCAGATTCACATGCTGCATATAAGTGCTCATTAATTAGAACACGAACTGTAAGCTACTGTTCCAAGTAAATACCAACGAAACGAACAAAAGTTGTCGATATTTCGTGGCAAAAAGGTTTGAAGTGCTTTTGGTTACCATATTTTTTTTTCTTTTTAATTTATTCTAGCTTGACCACTGACCCTCTGCAGTTGCATAAGATAAATACATTGATACGAGATAAATACAAGAATCATTTCATACATTATACCTAGAATTCTAGTATTAGATATAATACAATATAGTGGGTATAGAGTTTATGAGAAAAGAATCATCAGTTCATGTCAATGGGGGATCAAAAAATTCACTAGGGGATCAAAAAAGTTTCCTTTTAATTATTTGCGATGAGGATTTTGCTCCCCTGTGTAAAAGTGAATAGCTGAAATGATCTGAAATATTTTGGAACAGAATTTTACGGATAAGACGGTGAAGTGGACGGGAATGGGTGTAATGACGAATTCATAGTGTAACTGCGCATTCGGAATGTACCAGGGAGTTTTTGTAATGGTGCGTAGGAATCTGTTTTGGCTGCGACATTCTAGACTGGAGAAGCATTAAAACATATTGGTCGTACCATTGCTTTGTAGAGGTGAATAGCAACATGCAGAAGTAGGGGGAGGGGTGATTTTTTGAGAGTCGGATATAACCCAATTCTTTTAGTGGTACTTTATTCGGTGTTATTCATGATTAACGGGGAAAGTACAACCTCAATAAAGACGTAAAAGCCCATTGTTCGATGCGAGAATATCGTAAAGGGTATCTAAATTCGTAAAAAACCAAAAGGGGGAAATTGGCTTTTAAGATTTTGTCTAAGATACATTAAATGAACAATTTCTGTCAGCGAAAGAATAAGTAGCACACGCTTTGTGAGGATACTAGAGTGGAAAGTATAACCATTCATACTCGAAGACCGTGAAATTCGTACACAAAAAACCTCCGTCCAGCCAGAAACAAAACCCGCGCATCGAAAGAAGAGTCGAGCGTGAACCATGAATCTCGGCAGTCGCAGTCCTTGGCCGACTAAAGAAAAGCATTTTGAAGAACGAGTACCTTCTTGGTCATAAAGCACAGAGGGTAGGTTGGTTGGCTGCCTGCCGATGAGTTCCGGTCGGAGGGAGGCGGCAGAGCTGCAAGCCAGGCGCGTTCGCTGGCTCCTCTTGGCTTCGCGAGGCGCGTTCAGATGGTGCGCTCTGGTATTGGTGGAGAGTGGAGAGTGGAGAGGAGGATTGGGGGCTTCTCACAGCGGCCGCGGGGCGCCACGCTTCGCTGGCGGCGGGCAAGCCCGTGCAGCAGCAGCACCACCACCACCACAGATATCGTCGCGGACGTTCTTTCGGACGCTCGCTCACCTCTACTTTTGTTACGCTCTCAACCGTTCATTTGTTTCTTTTTATAAACAATATCGTTAGAACTTCAGCGAGTACACGGATGTGAGGTCACACTCCAGATTTTGTAACATTTTTTTCTTCTTGTCTTGAATTCACGTCCCTGAATTCTTGTTAGGTGTTCAGCGCTTGCCGAGGAGTAATCCTCTGTTATAACCATTGTCAAGTCAGTGCGTTTTATCCCTTCGGCCAGGGACTCGGTGTCGTTAGATCTCCGGGTTCCTAGACAGTCACCCAACTAGGATGTTTCGAAGTCTCGAATTCGCTTAACCACCGTGACGTTATGGAGCGTAGTAAACGAATTCGGCTTGCAACATCGTTGCAGATCATAGACAAAGAAGAAGAAAGTATTTAGAAGATTCTAAATATCAAATCGCTATGACAAATCTATTTACGATTACCTATTGTATTCCACCCCTGATCGGGGCATTCGGGATTCAATATGACTATTTTTGGTAAGAGACTACTACATCCGACATTCTAGTCGTGTGTCAAGAACATTGTACATTAACAGCAGCTGTGGGCGTTCCTTACCTCGCTTTCCTCCGATCTCTCCCAGTCGGATCTCCGAGCAGTACCCGAACCACAGGCAATACATCTCGCAAGCCACTTTCCCACCCTTTCTCCTCTCATCCTTCCACGATCGAGAACAGCGTTGTACTTCGAGCGAATACCCACAATCATTCACTCTCTATTAAGAAAATATGACACCGACGGTTCCGCCGATTCGCCGAGATCCCGCAACCGGCAGAGCAGCGCATGTAACTTAAAAGGGGAGAAGCACAGACAAATTGTACGTTGCGAAGGAGAAGGCGGCGGCGGTGGCCACCGTCGCGTGACCTCCGCGTCTCCTTGCGGCGCGAGGGTTCAACGCACAAGTAACAGCGGCGGCGGCGGCAGCAGTCGAGCTGGAGTCCGCTCGGCGGTCGCGGCTGCGGCCGCACGGCGCCAACAAGTTCCGAGAAGCGGCGGGCTCTGGCGCGTGAAGCTATGGGGCTGGGTGGTGGTCGACATGCGCGAGTGGGTGGTGGTGTACGCCCACGTGCAGGAGCTGGTGGTGACATGCGCGGCGCCAAGGTGAGTGTTCTCGATGGTGGTGCGGTGCACGGCATGCGTCCACGTCGGTGAGTGTGGTTGTTGTGGCACGGAGTGGTGTGGTGGTGCGCATTGCTGGCGCATGCGGCAAGTGGGTGGGATTCCGCGGCGGGGGATGGGTGAGCACTGCCGGCACGGCGCGGGTGAGCTGTGTTTGGCACGCGGTGGGTGGTGGGACCGTGGGCGCATGCGGCTTGCGCCGGCAAGACTGTAGGATTTCCTCTTTTGGGACTGTGGTGCGTCATCGCGGGCACTCGCGCGTTCGTGGTGGGTGGTGGGTCGGTCTTGTGTGCAACGGCGGTGTTGGGTAGGCGGCGTATGCCGCATCGAGCGGCGGCCGGGTGGGATGCCGAGTTGGCGGTCGCGCGCGCCGTTACGGGGACCTGCCGTACGTGGCGGAGTGGGTCGGGGTGAGTAGTCGGTTCAATGAGGGACGGCAGGTCGGGAGTCGGTAGCGGTGCAGGGGTTGCGGTCGATAGCGGGGGCGGCTTGGCCAGGGGGGTGGGAGGTGGCGAGGCTGTGCGGGGGGTGGGCATGCGGCGATGGAGGCTGGCTGTTGGTGGGTTGATGAGTGGATAGGTGGAGCGGCGGCGCGGGCGCTGGCTGCGAGCATCGCCCGCTTTGGCACGCGCCATCCGCGGACGCGCGACCCGGCTTGCCTGGGCGTGATCCCCCGCCGGGAAGGGTCAAACCGCACGCGATCTCTTAGGGATGAGCGATGCCCCGAACGGCTATGTTCGCTTTTCTAGCTTCGGCCGCTTCGGTGGTATATCGATTATACTTCAATTCATTTACAGCTTCATTTGACACCTCTTACTGTGTCGTCAAATCAAAGAGCTCACACATCACTATTCAGACGTCACTATGGCGATATTCAACCCCCCAAATAAATAACACCGGAACAGTTGATTTTCGTCAACTGACGTTCTGTTTAAAGCGAGGTACTGCGTATCGATCTCATGTATCCACGTTTGCAGGTTCAAACGTAATCAAAGCCGTGGAATTTTCAACGCGAAAAAATCCTTCGCACGCCTTCCTTCGGATGGGAAGTAAATCCGGATGTTCCATGAAGTAGATTTACTGCTTACTAAATAATCCTCAAGCCTAAAAGAAGCCTCTGAAATTTAAATCACTTCTTTCGTTGCCCGAGTGATAACTTCTTTCTCTGCTAGATAGTGAAAGGAGCGTAGCGAAATGGGCAAGGTCATACGGAAGAGCGGGTCTGATAGCACGGGTCTCGCCACATAAAATAAAGTATGAACTAAACTAAATTAAACTAAACTTAACTAGCTTCCCCAGCCATTCGCCTTCGGCATCAACAACGAGCTCTTTCCTATTAAAAGTACTCATTCCCATTACAGTCACTATCGATTTCTTATTACAATTCTTTCCTGATTCCAATTAACTCTAACCGATTCCCGATTAATTACAATAGATTCCAACACTGAATCCTATTACGATTCCTCTTCTATGAACCACCATTGATCCGTATTGCACTGATTCTCTAACATATTCAACTCCTCAAAGTGTCCACGATGATGGGATATTTCCGTGACGCGAATGGAAAGTTACGTGTCATACCAAAGTTACGCTCGTGCACCAACGGCGGTGAATGAGGGAAGGACGTCAAGAGCTCCCAAGGATCGATACTTCAAAATGGGTCGACGGAGGATCGATTGATTGTCATTGACTTAATTTAGACTTTCAATAATTAATATACGAGCATACTTTATTTCCATCAATTACGCTTTGTGGATAGAATCGTTATTAACATTTCAAGAACTGTATTTCCCAGAACTTTTTTGTTCACAAACTCACTGCAATCCAGGCCTACGAGGACAACCAAGAATGACGATGGGTACAAGTTTTACCTCGCCTAATTATTACTAAACATTTTTATCAATAAAATTTACACTTGGCAACCCTAAACTCTATGTGCAACATAGTAGGAAACCTTAAGTGTAGTGAAATATGAGAGAGGAAATTCAACTAGCATTTGAAGAATTCTTATGAAGAATTCTATTAGTTATTAACGTAATAATAATGATTGAGAACAACCTAGCAATGCACGTCGTCTTTAATATTTGTCCTATTTAAGACGGCCTCGCGAGTACCAAATAAAGGCCTATAACCTCAACGCAGTGGAGAGCAAAAGTCAGAGTTCACTTCCGTCAGCAGTAAATTAGCTCCACAAACTAGCATTCAGATCAAGTTGCATTTGCAAAGGAGTTTCGTATTGCCCATTCACTGCTCGGCATTCAAACTCCTGTTTCCTGAATGCGAACTTGTTCTTCGATCTGTGGATGCTGCCGTTCCAAGAGGGAGTTCAATATCACTAGAAAAGGGTTAAACGCCGATCTCATGGAATAAAAACATCGTACGAAATGGAGCTCGTGACTCAGGACAACACAATACAAGACGATTGCGTCAAGAGTCTTGCATCCAGCCTTTTATTTTTATAATCCGATAGTGCTCACTGAATTATGGACGTGGAATATTCATATCAGTATTTCGTAAAAGGAAAGGATCTTAAAGCAACATGGAATATTTCGTTCTCTGATGTAAGAGTTCAAACATGAATGAGATTAACTACGCACGAGGCAGAATATAAAATATTATTTGATGGTAACGGGATATAAAATAACGCTGATTGCTATTATTAGGAGTTACGTCCCTCCAGGATTGTTAATTAATTATATTAGCATCTAGAGGCTATGTGCAACCCAAAATTATGTTTAACATTTTCTCCTACTGAGGATTAACATGGCGTCACAATTTACTTATATTCCAGAAACTGTCTCAGAATATTTTCATTCCCAGATGGGTTGTAAGTTTCGAAAGAAGTGATGAGACAGTCATTGCTTCTAACATATGTATCTTCAATATTAATTTCAAAACGCATCTGAAAATATTTCAAAAAGTTCTGTACCAGCAAAATAAATTTTCAAACATCAATAAAGGGACGTTTTTTGTCTCTGGCGAAAACACTTTTTTTAAAATCAAATTTGACATTTGTGGAGTAGAGTGCGAACTTGTAGAGCAGTCTGTCCCTTCAAGGCCCAAATAAACCATTCAGCTAGCAATAGGCGGTACTCGTTAAAGCGAGTAGAATAGTTATCGTCCTTTGAAGGGCGTAATTTCCCATGTCGGGTAGCATCATTTATCTCTGGGAAATGCATGCAGGAGACACACTAACAAGCAGCGTTCATTATAACGACAAGAACGATCTTGCGTTAGAGGAACTAACACAAACACGCTGAATGCTACTTACTATGAATAGATATGACTTCGACTAGACAGAGCTTGCGCAAATTATTTGTAGCACGGCAGCATTTGACACTGACCAGCCGTCATGTTGCCTTGTAGTATGTTATAAATAGATCTTGGTTACTCCAACGTCTTTAACGAATAGCGAAAAACTTAATACAAGTGACAGTAAATTTTATAAAAAAATTTCACTTGTGTTACTAAACGAAAATGCGATTTGAAAGAATGAATTGTTCGGTGGGATGGTAGTTTTGAATTAAAATTTATAGAAATATATCCAGTATTCTGAAGTACAGTTGTTTCTAAATACCAGACTTATAACCGGCAATCTCAAAGATAATCTTCCGAAACAGCCCCGTTTGATGCTTACGCGTACTAAGACAAAATACTTCTATTTACTCGCACTTACTGTCAATGTTATTTCATATGAAAGTGTCAAGTATAAAAGTCCTTCTTAGTCAAGAATTTTAGTGACCAATATGTCAGTGTATTAAGAGTTTTTTTGGCGTTTGGGCGTAATAAATGAAGCTGACAAAAACATCTTCCTACTTGAAACGTTCCCATATCACCGAAACCGTCACATGATATGGTGATATCGCGTTTAAAATACACTTCAATAATGCACATAATTGAAAGTTAAATATATAAAGCATTTGACAATAATTGATGCGTTACACTAGTCTTGTTTCGTCATTTACTTCCCCAACTTCTTTTACGAAAAACTACACATTAACTACTATAGCATGATTTACGGAATACTCTCAATTTTAGGGACAGCTTTATGTTCGCTGAAGGTAGTAATAAGTGAAATTTTTAAATGGTGGGAATGCCTGGATATGTGAAGTTTGTATTCGGAATTCTATGATTTTGGCAAAATGCAGAAATCACGAGATTTTTAGAGATATGTGTTGAACTTAATAACTTAGAATTTTTCTCTTGAACGAAAATGCACAACATTATATTGTAAAGTACTGGATCTGAACTCTAGTCACTAGACCAATCACGTAAAATAGTTTTCATCATTAATCATAAATTCATTTCATATAGCAAGATGCATCAGAAAAGATTAATTCGACTCACCATATATGGATCGTTGAATTTGAGAAGTAAAAATACTGACCTGCAACAAAAAAAGAAAAATCACTTTAGAGTGCACAGAAGAAAACTTTAGCCACATCTTTAGCCACACACATGTATTATATTAGAATAATTTGTGGTATTTACTAATAATAAATTCATAATGTACCGCAATACTTGCATAACCGCACGTAATTGCAAATAGAATTTTTTTAAACTGCAAAAATGCAAAATTCAATTGCAAATGTACACCAAAAAGAAATTAATGTTGGATACAAATATTGAGCGATTTATCAGTTGATTATAAATGTACTCAGTAAAAGCACATGAAACATTACTTTTGAAAAGACTTAATTAACGCTCCTCAATAATGTAGCTTAATACTGTAACACGTAACGTAAAGAACTAAAACCCTCAATTATTGAAAAGTTTTTGTTTTACGAAACCTGCACAATCGACCCTAATTAAATCGTACATCATAAGAAACACTTTCAATACGGCATGCCCTTCACATTCAACAGCAGTTATTGTCTCTGTCCCAATATAAAGATTTCCGAGAACAATTACGATACTGGTTCAATTTCTGTGAAGATAAAAAAAAACAACAGATTAACGAGCTGGCCTTAATTTTGTTCGGAACACATGGACCGCTCAGTGGCAATACGAACAGCAATGATCGTCGGGTGCAAAAACAGAGTGCAAGGGCCGCATGCGCACCATGTAGGAGGGACGCGCGTGTTGGGAGTAGTGATGCGACATTGGTAACATACCAACCAAGTCAATGAATATCGATGTCAAAAATTAAATCGATGTTAATGATACATCGACAAAAAAAACCATCAATGTTTTAAAAGTGGTTTAGTAACATAACATTGAATTCATGAGCAACAAAATTTTAATTGGCAGTGGTCGTGATTATACATTTGTAATTAAGGTTTAACTGAAAACAAAGTTGAAAATTACGAAAATATTGATCGTTCAATTAAGATCAGCGTTCGTTTGGTTTGAACACATAAATTGACAGTACTTTCAGTTATTATTTCATATTTTAACTTCTGCAACATTGTCATTATCGGCATTTTTCAGTCACATACAATACATCAAAAACGAAAAACATCGAGCATAAAATACCGATGTTAAAAACATCGATGTTTCAATAAAATATCGATGTTGTTTTGCCTGTATGTTGTAGAATTCTTTGAACAAATTTTTCTCAGACAAATTTATTCCTTTAAAATTTACACAATAAACAACGTTCTTTCAGATAATTACTGAGATAAGGGGATGGAGACCTGACAGTAAAGAAAATATACTTGAGGAAGTATCCAAACTAATAACAATCGAAACGTTGTTTTATGTGTGATTTTCGAAGGAATAAATATTGTCCGTGAAAAATCGGTTCTAAGAATTCTACAAAAAGGTCGATGTTGTGAAAACATTGACATCGATATCGCATTCCTATAGAGTGGGCCCCTCCCATGCACGGATATTTGCTCCTTCTGCGAACAACAGTTTGCGACAAAAACACGTGACCACAATACGGGCATTTCGTTGGAAAAGCCAGTCCACACGCTGACCGCCATGGTTCATGGAGAGCGAGAAGTGTTGAGACACATTTTGAAAGAGGCTTAAAGTAACAATTTTAACGGAGACCAATCGAAAATAACACTAAGGTGGGACGTTGAAGATGCAACATTTTTTTAAAAATGCTTCATATATCTGTTCCTATGATTGTCACAAGGTGATAATTTTCACATTTCAAATTCCCGCTAATATTGTGATGCAAACAGGTGCCTGAATATCATTGGCTATCCTTCAATTTATTAAGTGTCCTTTGACAGATCATCAGCTGTTACGGTGTCATCCAATCGGGAGTTTAAACGTCCTATAGTGACGTCACTACGGCGACGTTCAAACTCCCCATTGGACAGCTGATGAACGGCCATTAACAGCTGATGAACGGCCAAAGAGAACTGTTAATAACTCGAAATATAAAGTCGGATTCGATGCGCCAAAGCCCTCCCATCTCTTTCCACTAATCGTCCCGGTTGCCCGATTAAAAGAAGACGGTGATTGACAGTTGCGAGTGGAAAGGAGAGAGGTTGACAGGTTGCGTACCCCTGAGCACGTATTCCCGGAACAGGAAAATAAACACTTGAAATACTTATAACAGTAACCAAACCATACACTCATATTGCATGAAGCACCAGCTACAGAACTACAACTCTCAATCACCAACTTCTTTTAATCGGACCACAGTCGGGCGCGCGTGAGGCAGTGTGACAGGGCGGCGCGACACGGGAGGCGCGACAGGGGCGACGCGTCAGGAGCGGCGCGTCAAGAGCAGCACGACAGGGGCGGTACGACAGGGGCGGTACGACAGGGG
>BOPP01000047.1:3649919-3662638 GCA_017312745.1 Gryllus bimaculatus | reverse complement strand
AGAGCGGGGACGAGGGGTGGGGCTGGGCGAAGCGGGAGAGCCGGGGTTTTAGAGTCAGGTGGCGGAGAGTGTGGCGCGACGCGGGGCCTGGGCAGAGAGTGTCGGAAGAGTCGGTGTATCGCACGAGAACTCCAATGCATCCAGCCTCAACCTCCGGAGGTGAGAGGCGGGCCGTGAGATGGCGAGAAAGTTGTGTGCAGGAGGGCGACTGAGGATGGCTAGTGGGATGAGTTCGAGAGTGGGGCAGTGAGCAGCTGAGAAAGGCGAAAGAGTGACGTAGAGAGCGGTCCAGTGAAGACGAAAGCGAAAGTAGCGCGATGTGGGTGAAAGCGAACGGTGATAATGAAATGAAAGTGAATATTTATACGACGTTAATGCTGTGAATAGTCTTTGACAACAGGTGGTGTTCTACAGCGACAGTTGCGGCAGAAGGATTCTGATGAATCTCCAAATAGAAAATCAAAAATCAACTTTCAATCGACAAATTTCCTAATTGTCTTTTCCACTGTGTCAAAATGATCATTTTATTGCATTGCCCGGTTATTACATTGCTCCAACAGCAATTGTCACATTCGTGCAGTGGAAATTTCACAATTTACATGATTGGTGCTTTCGATTTCAGGGCAAAATGAACTAACGACTGGCCTGAATAGTTCAATTTTCGAGAACAGCATTTTCTTTTTTGCTAAAACAGTACGTGTAATTAACCCTTATCCACCTTATCATTCAAATGAACCATTAGAGAGATTTGCTCACATTCTGTAATCACATTTCTCGATAATAATAAAAAAAACTGAAGACGAGATAAAAAGACGACAACGCGGTGAAGTAGTTGACATAGTGAGACTCGACGCCCGGAGATATATTCGGAATGTCGAAGAGATGGAATTGTGATAACAAGGAAACGGGAACGGGGAGACGAACACATAACTTGGGGGCCTTCTAATTATACAGCGGAACCCCGCTAATCCGAAATTTCCAATAATCGGAACAGAATTCGGGAGAGGAAAAATAAACAAAATAAATATAATGTTAATTTTTTGTGTAAAGAAAGGATTTTATAATTACCGTAGAACTGAACAATTAATTATTGAAACAAATGAAATGTTTATTGCACTGGTAACTACGATGTATTATCATATGTTTATTTAGCAGTAATTTTCACTTGGAGGAACTTGCAAAATCGGTAATTTTCTTTCGCCTAAAGTAACTGAATTTGTTTGATGATGTGACGTGATGATGTGATCGTTCCGCTACGTTGCCATTTTCTCGCTACGTTGCAAATCGTCTCCTAATCTTACAGATGTTTCTGTATACGTACGGTTCACTTTTTTCGGATAATCCGAATATTTACGAATCCAAACAGATCGCACCCCAAAGTTTTTCTGAATACCGGGCTTCTACTGTAATTACAAATTGATAGATAGTTTCAATTTAAATCAGCAACCTTACCAATTTTTTAAATTAATAATAAAATACGCTTAATATTTATGAACTATTACAATTTTTTTAATAGTGTCCATTGAAATTATTTCCACTGTTACTCCACCTACCGTACAAAATGAATATTTTTGCCAGTGGTAAGCAAACGTATGCGGCCACGAGCTCCGTTCAGAAGAACGTTCGCAAATCAATTAAAAATATTCCTTTTACACGGCAGGAGGTGTAATAATGACCTAATGTCATCGGCCACTGTAGAACATCGCAGTGTAGTTTCGGCTTTCGCGTTGCGAACGTCCGGACACCGCTCCTTTCGTCGCGTCCCCTATTCCGATAGGCGACGAACCCCGATTCCGTCACGGATGCGGCGCGGACGCGGGCGGGCGGCGTGTGGTAATTTTCAAGCGCGTCGGCGCCGCGCGGCCGCGCGTCCTGGAAAGCCAAGGCCGCCGCCGAAATAGACGCGATGGATTTCGCGCCGAATGCGACGGCCGACGGCGCGGCGCGGGGCGGCGCGGCGGCCGACCTCTTCGCGAATCGCGCGTTTTGCGCAACGCGCCGCCCGTACAGTGGCCCCAAATCACACATTCGACCGAAATATGCGTCTGGCCCCCATTCTCGACACTGCCAAGCGCGTGTTCCGACATTCGAAAATAGCTCAATTGCATAAAATAATCTAACAGAAATATAACCACATCTAATATATAATATTAAGAAGCTCAATCAAATCACATGAAACGTGTTGTTATTGTTGTTATTATTATTATTACTATTATTATTATCATTATTATTATCATTATCATTATTATTATTAGCATTATCATTATTGTTATCATTGTTATCATTATTATTATTATTATTATTATTACTATTATTATTATCATTATTATTATCATTATCATTATCATTATTAGCATTATCATTATTGTTATCATTATTATTATTATTATTATTATTATTATTATTATTATTAGCCAAGTAAGAATCCATGAAGGAGAAGGGCCTCCTGCCTTTTTGCAGGGAATACTGAATGCAGTGATAGGGCGATAATGAGTGGTGCATGAGGTGACAGGGTGATGATGAGAGTTGACCTGTGATGACAGGTGAGAGCTGATCGTCGCCTTTTTGAACCAACACAGCATTCGCCTTGTGGCCGAGGGGGGACCACGAGAACTCCGGTCAGGATGGCCGTGACGGGGATCGCACCCGGTTCTCCCGATTGCGAAGTCAGCGCGCTCGCTCTGTACCTCAAACGTATAAAATAATCCGGCAGAAACAAAAACAGTTCTCTTTATGTTTCGGTTTTTATATCATTTCTCATTGAAATAATATAAACGGGTGGTCCGAAGACCGAATTTGCAGTATTTGCCCATGTTAGTATTAAATTAGATCTACGAACAATCACAGACATTTTCATTTCTAGCCCTATACGAGCCAAACAATCGAGACAACTTTCTTTGTACGCGAACGAGGTTTACAGATACATGTCGTACATATGCAGCGGAAAGTATTTCGTCCACGATCCGCTCGATCCGCGCACGCACATCGGCGCCCCGACGCCACAGGAGTGAGGAGAGAGAGAGGAAAGAGGAGAGAGAGAAGAAAGAGGGGAGAGAGGGGAGAGGAGAGAGACAGAGAGGGAGAGAGAGACAGAGGGAGAGAGAGACAGAGAGGGAGAGAGACAGAGAGGGAGAGAGAGACAGAGAGGGAGAGACAGAAAGGGAGAGACAGAGAGGGAGAGACAGAAAGGGAGAGACAGAGAGGGAGAGACAGAGAGGGAGAGACAGAGAGGGACAGACAGAGACGGAGAGACAGAGAGGGACAGACAGAGACGGAGAGACAGAGAGGGAGAGTCAGAGAGGGAGAGACAGAGAGGGAGAGACAGAGACGGAGAGACAGAGACAGAGAAGGAGAGACAGAGAAGGAGAGAGGGAGAGGGAGAGAAAGAGAGAGGGGGGAAGAGGTGAGGGCGGAAGGCGCGACACGGCGCTTCCAACGCGGCCGAGCGCCCACGCATGACGGTTGCGCACCGCCGGGCGCAGCGCAGCGGCGGGGAAAGGCGGCGATTATGGCACCACCGTCACCGCGCCCCACAGATCCGGTGATCAGGTCACCGCGTCCGTCCTCTCTACCCACCATCGGTTGCACTCTCTGACGAACCTCTCCGCAAAAACATCGGCACTACTCTCACATGTCCCCATCGCCTGTCACACTCGTTAATTGCCCACCACTTAGCTTCACATCACCTTTGCTTCCATTAGCATCACTAACACCGCCATATACTCATAATACTTAAGACATAATTGTCACCGCCGCCACAGACCTGTCATCAACACAACCATATCACACCGCCACAGACCCCTCATCTACCACTGTGGCTGCCTGCCTGCGGTAACTAGTGATGTCTCTAGGGATGTCTCAGACTAGTGTCTGGAGGAATATTGTAGCATCAATCTGCTCTGATCGGTTATTCCTCGTGGTTTCTTCGATCAATACTAGTCGAATGGAGCAGTACCGGAGCAGTACATATCCTAACAACTGTGCCAGGGTCCTTGCGTGATCATTCCATCTTTATCCTTGTCCCTCACCTCTTTTTTTTCTCATATACTCACATGCATTACAATACCACACACCTTGGAAGACCTACGTTGGACGGATCAGAGGTCTTGTTCCGCTGGTGGTGTCACCTGTAGGGGAAAAGCTCACAAGTTGACGAATACAACGTGCCAGCACGGGAGAAACACCGCCATCTACCGAAATATAACATGCACTACACTCGCGTACAAACAACCTTATTAGTTGACACACTCTAAATCCATAAATATGCATTCATTTGTCTACACCTGCGGTCACCTCCGGCTTAACAGCCACGATCAGTTATTACCACCAGTCACGATTTTTTGGGCATATATTGGAAATTTGAAAAGTCGCGGGCTAAAGGCTGCGATACGATTTTATTCGTTTTTATGACTACCCGAAAATATTTTTGCCTGAAAGTTTTGTGACAAACTAAAATTAACCGTATTAAATTTTTGGGAGTGGCTGGGAGGAATTTCCCTCTTCGTGGATCCGCGACTGAGTACCCTTCATCATCATCATCATCATCATCATCATCATCATCATCATCATCTGTGTCTCCATTTCGGGCTCAGCACAGTGGCGTAGCTTCAGTTGGTGTCACCCGGGGTAAAAATAATGGTATAACTCCCTCCCCATAAATCTCCCTTTATAAAAATGTTATATGCTTCAAAAAGTTCTGCACCGATTGAGTTCGATTTTTGACAGAATATACAACCCGGAACAAGGAAGATTTTTATCTGCAGAATAAAATGCAGAATTGTATGCTTTAGAACAAACCTAAATAGTATTGTCAAATGCAACCCGCAACACACTCGGCAGGATTTTTTTCAATCTATATCGTTAAAAATCTCCTACACAAAGCGTTCTAGGGCATTAAACAATAAAATTTTGAGGCTAAAGACCTCAAAGAAACATTGCTTACACCGTAATATACAGGATGAGAATACACTATTACATTTTTGGTGGGTAGTTGGAGAGAGGGGGCAAGCGAAGTGAGAGGTGAGAATCAAATAGAAAGGGTTATGCAGGGCTGAACGTCTGTCGAGTTTTGTTAGTTAAATATATATTTAAAAAAAATCTCATACTGAATATTTTACACATCATTTCATAAAACTAAAATAATATTTGATACCAAACACTCACTCACACACACACACACACACACACACACACACACACACACACACACACACACACACACTATCTATCTATCTATCTATCTATCTATCTATCTTTCTATCTATCTATATTACAATGAAAAGTAGGATATATTTTAGAACAACTGAAATATAATTTTTAAAGAAATATTTACATAATTTCAACTATAAAATTTTCTAATTGGTGCCCCCCCCCCTCTTCTCCCCTGACTGAGCGCACAGTGGCCGAGCGGAAACGGGTTAGTGCTGTTGGCCGCCGCCCCGGCGCCGGAGGGCGCTTCGAGCGTGGCGCGGCCGTAAAAGATATGGCGCCCCCTGTCCTCGTGAAGCAACACGCGCGTTGCTTTCGCGCCTCTTCGGGATCTGTTGCGTAACACGAGGGGGTATTATCGAGGCTACATGGCACGCTGCGCTGAAAACCTTTGTATATACCGGCTGTTGGCAGTCGACGCGCCGCAACGGCCAGTGGGAAGCGATAGCCCATTAACTGAGTGAAAATAAGGAATTGATAATTGTGAAATTGAACGTTTGTACTCCTAAATAATAAGATATGAGTCATTTTCCATCAACTTTTTGTACATTTTAATCTGGATTTGATGGTAAATAATAAACAAATAATTTCATGTATTATTTTAGTGTCAAACTAATAATTTTTGCCCCATAAATGCCTCTGGGTCTGTAAATATGGATTTTCCGCTTACGTTTGAACTCTAGTTGAATTGATGAAAGGTAAGAGAACCATCGTTAACCACACTTTTAGCCGTCTGGGACCATATAGGCGATGTAGAGTAACAAAGAAAGAAATGGGATAGAGGAAGATAGTGGAATGAAAAAAGTTGAAGAACACGGAGGAGTTACTGGCTCACGTGTTACCCGACTTCCAATAAATTCTTGAGTTCACTAGGGTAAGCATCTTGCATCATTTCCTTCCCAAATACGATAGTTTGAATGAAGCTATTATTCCAAAGAAGCTACTGTGCACTATAAATCTAATCACAAGGCTTAATTAGTTGAATATCAGCAATCGCTTGATTAAGAATAATTATAATTTAAAAATTTCAAAACTGCACGTTTAATTTGTTGGCATTCTATTAACACAAGAAGTAGAGGAGTCAGATGAACTGAAATCAGTTCTCTCCACTGATTTGGCATTAATACTCTGTACTCTCCTCCAAACACGTCCCCGTATTTGGGATGAAGCCTCACACTGGTCCGTCAAGTGAATGAGAGCCTCGGAGAGAAAGTACCCTACCACGCACTAAATCTCCCTAGGCACTATTTTTCAACACGCTCTTAATTAATGATAGACGGTGAAATTTTAATCTACTGCCAACCGTAGCCGTCATCCGAACAGAGAGGTATTTGTCATAGTCAACAAAATTTCAGCTCAGTTATTGCATCACATTATTAACGTTCGTGTTTTCTTTCTCGGAAAGATGTTTTTTTTATTTCAACTAATAATTTGTATCAAAATATTAAAAAATCATATTAAAAAGCAGACGCTCTATGAATAGTAATTGCTAGTAAGTATAGAATAGTAAAGATAATAAAGTAAATAGTAAAGAATAGTAAGTATAGAAGCAAAAAAATTGCATACTTTAACAATACTGCAATAATAGTGAACAAAAACCACACAACAGATAATTTTTATCGGTAACAGTATTGTAACTTGTGTTTTGAGAACTGATATACTATCGGTTATATTACTTACCTAAATTAAATACATTATTACCTTAAGCAATAAGTTTGCATTACGTTCAACTGATATTCACTGCAGTGATTTGTCGGACAAAAAACTGAATGATGAATCTGCAAAGTGAAATAAACGAAGAATTCGGACCATACATAAGTAATCAAATAAAGCAAACTGTTACCATTTTTCGGTATTGGCATCGTGTTAAAAAACTAATTAGCATTAATGATATGAATTGGCTGTCAATTTGTTCTTTGACCCTTCTATGATAAGGGAATTCTTTGACGTTCATTGCAGGCAATCCACGAAGGGGGCGTGGCCGGTTTGAAAGCATGAAAATCAAACATATAACTTTCTCATTATTATGAAAACCGAATGAACCCGAAGAAAGCCCTGAAAAGGAGGAAGAGGAGAAAGGTAATGAGGAAGGAAAACTAAATTAATTAAAAGAATGTCAATTGAGAGAAAGAACAAGAGGGAGAAGAACGAGGAAGAGAAACACGAGAAGAATAACGAGAAGAGGAAGAGAAGAAAACCCCGAAAAAAGAGGAAGAAGAGAAAATTGACGAGGAGAAACACCACAAAAATATTTACAAGACTCTGAATTGGTAGAAAGAACACTAAAAGAGTGGGAAGAACGAGGAAGAGAAACTCGAGAAGGGGGAAGAGAAGAAGAAAGCCCTGGAGAAGGAAAGGAAGGAAGGAAGGAAGGGACGAAGGAGGGAAGGCAGCTGAGGAGGAAGGAAAACGGAAATAGTTACAAGAATGTGAATTGTGAGAAAGAACAAGAGGGAGAAAGAAGAACGAGGAAGAGTAACAACGGACGCGAAATGGGCGTTAGAGAGGGACGCGGGGGGCGCCACCTCCGGCGAACGCGGCCAAGTGGGGTGGGACGAGACGGACGGGATGAGGCCGGGCGCGGACGGGGCCGGGCGGGACGGGCGGGCGGGCGGGCGGGCGGGACGGACGGGACGGGACGCGAATGGGCGTTAGAGAGGGACGCGGGGGGCGGCCACCTCCGGCGAACGCGGCAAGTGGGTGGGACGAGACGGACGGATGAGACGGGGCCGGCGGACGGGGCCGGGCGACGGGGCGGGCGGACGGGACGGGCGGGCGGAGAGACGCGGGGGGCGGACGAGACCGGGAGGAAGGACGCGACGCGAAGGGCGTGGAGAGAGCGGCGCGGAGGCGGCCCTCCTCCGTTGACCGCGGTCAAAAGAGGCGGGGCGGGACGTGGCGGGACGAGGCGGGACGGGACGGAAGGGCGTGGGAGAAGCGGCGGGGGGCGCCACCTCGGCGACCGCGGCCTAAGCGGGGACGGACGGAGCGTCGACGCAGCCACGCCGTCTTGCGTTGGCTGCGCCGGGCGGGCGTGCGGGCGGACTTCTCCGGCGACCGCGGCGGGGCGGGGAGGTGGGCGGGGCGGGGCCCGCGAAAGTCCAGGCGGGGGAGGAAGCGATGCGCGCGCGGCGAGCGGCGGGCGGGCGGGCAGGCAAAGTGTTAAATTAGTTGTGTGGGAAGAGCCTCGCGCGCGGGTTTATTTTGCATTACATCAAACGTCGAGGAGGCGCGTGGCGACGGAGGGGTGAGGAGATGGGAGTCGTGTGGAAGGGGGGCGACGGTGAAGGACGCCGATCCGCTGAACCCGGACCGGGCGGTAACTAATTACACACCCAAAGTTAATCCTTCCTCTTCTTCCTTTGACGCGTCGCGTCGCTCATCTCCAGCGCCGGGGGGGAAGTCGCGATCGCCCCTTGCGCGCGGGGGGGGACGCCGCAGCTGACGAGCGCTTGGACCGCAGCTGCAGCAGTGCGTCTTTGTGGGGAGGCGGTGGTAATGACCACGGGCCGCAATACCTTGGTACTTACGGAGATGAAGTTTTGGGCCAGGAAAACGTTGCAACGGATAACGCTGACTTTTAATGACTGCTTTCGGAGAGGGTACGATGATTGTAAATAAGGGAAAGTCCTACCGAAGTGTGAAATCAATAATATGTGTACGTCGCCACGCTCAAACCGCCCGATGTTAAACAAAAGGCGCGTAATGACGCACTGGGACTTTCCGTGGACGTAGCGGGCCCAGAGCGGCTTTGGGGAGGAGCAGGGGGAGGCGCCTATATGAAGGCCAGGAGAACAATTCCAGTCTTCATGTGCTAGCGGTCGGCGAAGGGTGATGCGCGTGTCTGTGCGTGTAGGTGCACTAGGGCGAGGGGCGGCAATTCATTGTCGTGACTTGGAGACGCGTAGATGGTCTCAAAGTAAGCGGCTTCATACAGGGAACATCGTGGTAGTTTGCGGTGTGTAGCCGTACTAAATCATCTCTCCTTGTAGTGGTCTATTATTTAGTTGATTGTGAGCAGGTAGTTTGCCTAATTTGAGACTACGGTCCTAGATGTTAATAAATCCTACTAATTTACAAACACTCCCGTCTGTGTTCGATTACACCCGTATGACACCACAATATTATGGACATGGTACGGTTATCTTGTTGGTCAATTTTAAATTTGTATAGAGACTACGATGCGACGAGGTGAAGCTGTCGCAGTGGAAGGACGGGACAAGAATGCAATTATCAAAGAGAAATAATTACGGGAGATGTAGGCGTGCTGAAGTATTTAATGGATTGCATAGACGAAGAATGTAGTAGCAAATGCGCTATGGAGTGAATTAAATCTTGGTGGCTGATTTGCCGGCACCCGATGAAGATGGAAATGATGCAGGGCGTTTGCCGGCGAAGCGACGGTGGCTGGCAAACGCGACGATATGCGCGTGCGTCGCGAGAAGACGGAGAGTAGGGCTGGTTCGTTGAGGTGCTGCGCGGAGTGAACGGGGAGCGCGAAGGATGCATTAGGCTGGTCACGTCGGTGGCGCAGTTGAGGCGGAGAACGTGGAGGCGGTTCCGTCGAATTGCAGCGTTTGACGGCGCGGGCGGAAGCAGTAACTGAGGAGAGCAGGGAGGGCGTGGCGGGCAGGCGAAGGCTGAGGGCTTGGTCCGTCGGGTAGTGGGCCGTGGCCGGGGGCGGGTGAGGCAGTGAGGCGGGACTGTCGGGTGCGTGGGGCGGGCGGGGCGGGGTGGAGGAGCCATGAGCTGGCCGCCGGGTGGGGGCGTGGAAGGCGGGCAGGGCGAAGGCAAGGGGTTTGGCGTCCGTCGGGTAGAGAAGCTGCCAGGGCGGCGAAACAGTGAGGATGGACGGGCAGGACGGGTTGAGACGTGCGGGCGGAAGAACAGTGAGGCTGGAACGTCCGGTAGGAAGCGTGTACGGGCGGGGGGGGCGGGCGGGGCAGGGAGGCAGTGTAAACGGCGAAAAGAAGGCAGCGAGGCTGGGTCCGTCGGTAGCAAGCGTGGTGGCGCGGGGGGGAGCAGTGAGGCGCGGACCGGTCGGTGTGGCGTGGCGGGAGGGCGTGCGGGGCGGGCGCGCCCCGGAGCCTACCAGATTACCTCATTAGCCGGATTGACGTCAAGCGGCGGCCACCGTGTTGCCGCTCCCGCGCGGGAAGGAGCGTTTTCCGCCCCGAGTCGGCGCCTCCCCCTTCGCTCCGAAATGCGCGCCTGGAGGGGGCAGTTTTGGAAATGGCTTGCAACTATTCCGTTTTGACGAGTGGCATTATCGTACGCCCGTGGATGCTGCGCTTTGAGACACTTTTTTTGATTATGCCATGTGTAGTATAATATTATTGATGGCATTCCATTATGTGGTATGAAAAGAGTGTTATATAGCCGTAAATAATTTCCGCTTATATCACAAAGTCATATACCATGGAATGTATATTGAAGAAGTGGATATGTGTATTGATATCCACTTTAAATGAATCATATTATCGTTTTACTAAAACATTTATTTGTTCCTTGTATTATAATTATAGTTCGCTAATGGGGGTTAACTGAAGTCGTTTGTCGAATTGACTGAAATTGTTCAATTGCGTACAGTTTTTTACATATTGGTTTTATCCCAGGGGATAACTGGGTACCATCAGATTTGGTTGCAATCAATTTTCCCTTTTTACATCTGTTTTATCCAAGAACCTTTCAGACCTATGTCTTTTCTGTCTTTAGAATAAGCGACCAACCACTTCTTGAAACTTGAAAAGACCATGGACAGAAAAGTAAATAATAATCTTATCCATGAACCCTTTACTTGTCCTGCTCGTCAGCGCGTGTTTGTCGTATTTCCCACTTCCATCTTTTCACTCTTCGAATGCCTATCCTCCTCCCCTCTCCCTCGCCCCCGTATTCCGCCTCCGATGCTGTCGCCCTTGCCGGCCCCGAGGGCCCTCCGCGCGCGCGCTGAGAGGGCCCGTCGCGGCGGGCGCTTCCTGGAGATTGGGCGCGCGCCCGCCGCCCCCCGCTAATGGCGACACGCCTGCGGGTGCCGTTCCGCGGCCCGCCCGCCGTTCGTAACGATGTTATTTGAAATGAGCCTCTTCCCCAGGGTGACGCCGCTGGATACCAGGCACATGTGTGTATGAGTGATGATGTTGTGTGAGAGAGAGAGAGGAGAGAGAGAGCGAGAAGAGAGAGAGCGAAGAGGGCAAGAGAGGCGAAGAGGGCAAAGAGATGAGAGCGAGAGAGAGCAAGATGCAGAGCAGGAGAGAGCGAATGAGAGCAAGAGAGAGTGAGAGAGCGAGAGAGAGAGCGGTGAGCCGATGAGAGCGAGAGCCGCGAGAGCCAGCGAGAGAGAAGAGAGAGAGCGAGATGAGAGGGAGAGCCGAGAGAGAAGAAAGCCGAGAGGAGAGCGAGAGCGGAGAGCGAGGCCGAGAAGAGACGAGCGAGCAGAGAGCGAGAGAGAGCGACGAGAGAGCTGAGCGGCCAGAGCACGAGAGAAGAGCGAGAGAGAGAGAGCAGAAGAGAGAGAGAGCGAGAGAGGAGAGAGCGGAGAGGAGGAAGCGAGAAGGAGAGGACGAGAGGAGAAGAGCGAGAGAGAGAGAGCGAGAGAAGAGAGCGAGAGAGGAGAAGAGAGCGAGAGGAGACGAGCGAGGAGAGAGAGCGAGAGAGAGAGAGAGAGGCGATAGAGAGAGACGAGCGAGAGATGAGCGAGAGAGAGAGAGCGAGAGAGAGAGAAACGCGAGAGAAGAGAGACGAGAAGAGAGAGAGCGAGGATAGGAGAAGAGGCGAAGAGAGAGCGAGAGCGAGAGAGAGCGAACAGCATGAGAGCGAAGAGACGAGAGAGAGCGAGAGCGAGAGAGGAGCGAGAGCGAGACGGAGAGAACGGAGAGCGAAGAGAGAGCGAGGAGAAGAGAGCGAGAGCCCGAGAAGAGAGAGAGAAGCCGAGTTTTGTGTGTGGGAGGGGGGGGGCGTTTTGGGCGAATCGCCGAAAAACAGGAATTTAATGCGGGGACCTTGCTCGTCGATTATAGTTGCTGTTGGCCCGTTGGGTTAATTGCGCTCCCAGAAGGGGGACGGATCGCAAATTGGTTTTCAAAATTTTTCGATTACCGCTTTACGTTTGATCTGGCTTGCAGAACGATTGAGCATCAGGGACATTATCCAAAATTGATTGGAGGCCAAAATACATTTGTGGTGCTTTCACTTAAAAATTATACATCGTTAAATTTTTCCCCGGTTCATTTATTGAAATTTTGCGGGGGGGGGAACTCCGGGTCTTTTTTTTGCCAAAGAACGTTTGGCTTTAAATTTTGGGGGGAAAAGTTTTTTATAATTTTTTTTTTTCTTTTTTTTAATTTTGCTTTTCCCCCAATTAATTGTTTAAAATTTGGAAAAACTAAGGTGGGGGAAACCACGAGTTGATATTAATTTTATATCTGTTTTGATTTAACCACCCCTACGTTAGTTGAAATTATGCAGTTTGATCATGTGAAAATCGGATGAGAGCATATTATTATTCTCTCTCC
>BOPP01000047.1:3632473-3648884 GCA_017312745.1 Gryllus bimaculatus | reverse complement strand
TCCCGTCCCGTCCCGGTTCGTCCCGTCCCGCCCCGCCCCGTTTGGCCGCGGTCGACAGAGGAGGCCGCCCACCGCGCCGCTCCCCCACGCCTCGTCGCGCGAGGAGCTGCGAGCCGCCGCCATCGGAGGGGGGCGGGGCGGTGGAGAACTGAACAGGGAACGGGTGGAATGAGCGTGGGCATTCGCAAGGCAAGTAGCTGCTGCCCCGAAGTGGCTTGCGGTAAGTTGGCACGATGCTGCGGCGCGAAGTTGTTGGAGAAGGGTGAACAGCCAATATACGATCGATAGCTCAAGGGATAGGATTTCATTCAGGGCATTAGTATTAATTACAAACACGATAACGACGAGGAAGAATTTTCCAAAGTGAAAATTACGGGGCACAGAAATTTAAGTGTTCGGAACGTAACTAGCTTATTTATCTTACATATTTACTTGTATCTACTAAATAGTGAAAAGGTAATCTGATGGAATGAATGGACGCAAATGTTCTACATTTACCAATCACAACAGAGAGGAAGTGGAGGTTAAAGAATACTGAGGGAGAATGCCATATTAGCAGAACGTAGAGAAGCAACGACAGAAGTGATAGCTGGTCTAAAAACTATTGGGAATCGGTGTGTGCGGGCAGACTATCAACATCATCGATATCAATGTATCAGGCAGAATTGTCAAGAGTTGTTCAATGCTTCTCGTAAAGATGCAGTAAAACTGAAAATAACAGCACCAACTAACGGATTTTGACTAGCCCAATTCCACTGTTCACCATCTCACACTCCTAACTACAGACAAAGCTGTAGCGAACGTTTCGTGCCAACGAAGCCAGTCGAGACTTGTTAGCGCTCGAAGGCAGCTAGCAACGGATGTGCAAAAGCGGGATCATACGCATCAGAATGTACCGAACGTACTGAGACACCCAGTGACAAGATCGTTGCCGCTATAGCGCCTCTGATTTGGAGGTCCTAAGGTTCGAGTCCTGCCGATACCGGATATTCTACAATAGCTGGATCGAATTGAATACTTATTTGGAGGAGAATTCTAGCGACCGGCTGCTCTGATCGGCAGTTTTCTGTGGATACACCGATCAACACCAGACGAACAGCCTAACAAACTCGCCTTGAACAGCGCGCGATCTTTCCTTCCTCATCCTTCTCTTCCCCTCCCTTACATACACACACATTTAATCTCATACGCACCACACTACCGCACACTTAGGGAGTTTGGAGCTCGTCTGTGATCGCCTTGGACAGCGCGCGATTTTTCCTTCCTCATCCTTCTCTCCCCCTCTCTTACACACACATACACACACACACTATTAATCTCACACGCACCACACACTTAGGGAGCTTAGAGCTCGTCTATGATCGCCTTGGACAGCGCGCGATCTTTCCTTCCTCATCCTTCTCTCCCCCTCCCTCACACACACACACACACACACATTTAATCTCATACGCACCACACTACCGCACACTTAGGGAGTTTGTAGCTCGTCTGTGATCGCCTTGGACAGCGCGCGATTTTTCCTTCCTCATCCTTCTCTCCCCCTCCCTCACACACACACACACACACACACATTTAATCTCACACGCACCACACTACCACACACGTAGGGAGCATAGAGCTCGTTTCTGATGAGGTGTCCCATTGGAGGAGAAATACCTTGAGAGAGAAGCTCCACAAGCCACTCGTAGGTCGGCGACGGGTCTCGCATTCCAGCTCGGGAGCGATACTGCCACCTCCCGGCTACAACACGGGACTAGTGGGTAAAGAAGTCGTGAAGCCCGTAAACACCAACTACTCACTTACTCCTGACGTCACGAGCAAGTCGAAGCTCGTTTGCGGGGGAGGGCGAGGGCGGGCGCCAACGCGCGCGCAAAGCAGGCAAACTGCGCTCCGGAATAAACGCGCGCATGTGCTCCTGCTTGTTTGTGATGCGACACCCACGCGCCGCGCCAGAGCGAATCTTTGATCCTACGTGTTCCCTGCAATTTCTAACGAGGCGACAGGAAGTCGTCCACAGACGCCTGAAACTTGGTAACGAGGAGAGAAGTCGAAGGAGTTACACGGCGGGCGGCACAACTTCCCCGGGTTTAAACCGCTGCAGCAGCCTCCGCCGCCGAAGCTCGCGATATAAATATTGCTGACATGAAAAGTTCGCTTTCCCAATTTTGACGTGATTCGCTGAGCTTGGGCAACGAGCAGAAAAACATTAATATTGGAATATTGCTCACAAATATACCGAAATGTCAACTCTTTCGCACATAAATGAGTGAAATGGTTTTTAATTATATGCTGGACAACACGATAGAATACATGAATACATTTTTAAGAAATAAGTAGGAATGTAAGCTGTAATGAGCCGCGACAATATGATCAACAATCTTACAAACTAGATGCTAAGATAAGAAAACAATATACGAGAAAATTTACTCTCTTATACGAATTTAAATAAAAACTTCGAGGTAACTTGCAAACATAATTTCAACATAATGCGGTGTAAAATAATGAAAGACAACCGCTGTATGCGAGAGTTCATTATTTATTAGTTAGGGAATAGAAATGTGATTAAAAAGCGGATGGGCAAGAAATAAATGTCCAAACATCAAATCTTTTTGACAGTGATTTATAATATGAGAAGAAGAACGCTTAATACTTAAGAGTACTTTATTTAAGAAACAAAAATTAAATGCTAAACAATGTATTTTGTAACTCATTATTTGCACATGTAACATTGCAACTCATTATTTTCTCATGTAATCACCAAAATCACATCAATTTTTTTGTGGTTGACGCATTGAGATAATTCCACTTTATCAATGGAAGATCGTACCTCCATCGTTAAGCAACTGGGTTCGGGCCACTGCTCATAAGCAGACGAGCTCTCTTTGAAGGAGTGATTGGCCCTCAGCGGCGGTCTATACGATTAAGTCAAGGGAGCGGGAACTGTCAATATCCTCACCTCCTCCACTTTCAATAGTGCATTATATATTAAATCAACTAAAAGTCATTTAAGCCACAAGTGTAGCTACTTGAAAACGTTATGTCGACATTAAACCGGATTAAATATTAGTTGAACAAAAGTGTGATAATAATATGTTAAAATGTGGCACCACTGTCATGCGAAATGACAATTTTATTGCTTGTTTGCATTGCAAAGCCTCTAATCGAATTGACTTTGCTGGTTTATTCGTAGAATTAGCTTCAATATTTCTGAATTTTCAACCAAAGCAGAAAATGAGATAAATCAACAAACTTTTTAATCTGTTTAACACCCAAAGTAAATTATGTTAGATAATTATTTCCAGTAACATATTTTTTTCGGCTTCATTTTGCTACTGATTGTTTAATATTAACTGCTCTGAAAATCAATGCCGTCGCAAACCGGTAATTGTGTGGATAAACAAATTAGCCATGAAACAAACGGAGATAGCTAGACATAACCTTAGTTGGCATGAATACGCAAAACATAATAGAAAAAATACTTTTCGATAATTTCGTTTTTTCATATTTTATAAAACATCAACCACATCTTTAATAAAAAAAGATTCTAAATTGCTGAATTGTTTATAAGATAATTTAAAATTGAACAATATTCCCCCCAGTATGTTAAAACAAGTGAATTCGGAAAATATATTTTTTAAAATTAATGTTCCCAGAATAATGAAAACGGTCCTACGATGTACAAGTAACGTCCTACAAATGGCTCAGCAACAAAACATCTGACAAAATATAACCCTTGCATGGAAGTTACTCCTTCTGGTATATAAAGATGCAACTGTTTTTCGAAGTCCAAATCACGTTTTTAAATTGCTTAGTGTACAGCACGAAATTCGAACTAGAAAAATGATATTACGATTATACTCGTATGTGCTGTTTTATGTCCAACAAAACCACAAAAAGGTTTGCCCGATGATCATGTTGCTGAGAACGAGATGTTATTTTTCATTATGACAATTCACGAATTTCCTAATTCTTGCCAATCACTTTAATCGAAAATGATGTGTAAACACATATGACATTTTTTTGATTTTGTTTATTTTATTTATTCCCACAACCATAAAGTATTACATGTGATGGTTTCTGAAAACAACACAATATATACATTTGTTAGACTATTTACATTTGAGGTTAACCCACTGGGGATTCTGTACTTTTTTATTTGTTAATTTTATGTAATTTTTTCTTGTTGGCAACGGTGGAGTGAGTTGGCTGATGGCTTTTTTTTTCTACCGACAAAACAATAAAATACTCGCATCCTTCAAATGTTTACAATCCAAATGAAAACATAACTCTCCATCGGCTGTCAAAAGGCGACTCGAGTGTTCGCGAAGCAGCACGACTTTTCGCCCGCCCGCCTCGGCGTCACCAGCGCGTTGGGTCCAGAGCGCGGCGGCGGCGCTTGGCGGGACAGGCGAATTAATGCGCGCTTTTCCAGACGCGTTCGAGCGCGTGACCGCCGCTGACGGCGGCGCCAAAAATGACGCGAAAATACGCAGGCGAGAACGAGGGAGATGGCGACGGCGGGGGTTAGGGAGAGTACGGGGGTGCGATCGAAGGTGTGATTGATGGCGACGGCAGGGGGGAGGACGGGGACGAGGGCGATGGCGAGGGTGAGCGCCAGGGCCGCGTGTGAGATGAGGGTGGATCGAGGGTGGGATCGAGGGTGGATCGAGGTGGACTCGAGAGCGGGTGTGGGGGCGAGACGGCGGCGAGAGAGATGGCGGTTCGATACGTGGGGACGGCGTGGAGAGGATAGGCGAGGGAGTTGACGCGACGTTGGTGGCAATCACGAGAACGAGGCGGGGACGAGGACGGGAAGGAGTGTTGGCGAGGGGCAAGAGAGACGAGATGAGGAGGATGTGGTAAGAGCGGGACGGGGGGAGTGCGGGGGCGACGTGGAGGCGAGGGCGGGTCGGGGCGAGGGTGGGGTCGGGGTGAGGACGGGGTCGGGGCGAGGCGGGGTCGGGGAGGCGGGGTGGGGCGAGGGCGGGTCGGGGCGAGGGCGGGTCGGGCCGAGGGGGGTCGGGGCGAGGCGGTCGGGGACGAGGGCGGGTCGGGGCAACGGCGGGCGAGCGCGGATCGGAGCGAAGGCGTGGGCGTGAGGGAGGGCCGGGCGAGAGCGGAGATGAGGACGGGCGATGGCAAGGACGTTGGCGGCGGGCGCGGGATATGGCGAGCGCGGGACCATTGGGGAGATCGATAGCGAGGACAGTGACAGAGGATAGGGCGACGGCGAAGGCAGAAGAAAGGTGCGAGGTCGTGTGCAAAGGATGGCCGTAGCGAGGGTGGTGAGAGGTGGTGGAGAGGGCGGGATCGGTGCAAGGGCGGGGCGAGGGCCGTGGCTGTGGATGCGGCGCCTGGCCGAAGAGGACTGCGCGTTGATGGGCGCGTCGATCACAGGTTGACAATGTCGCGTTATGTGCGCGCCCCAATAAAGAGGTGTTGACAAGCCCTTCGTGTTTCTGGGAGCTCAAGCGAAAGCCGTGGCCCACAGGGAAGGTGGGGCTTTCGAGAACTAGCACTTCATTTTCCCTTCGCTAATGAAAACAGAAACCAGGATCACGTCTTTACATTTTACTTGCTATCCATAAAACTGGACATTCTAGTGTTTTAGATTAACAGTGATTTTCTTTAAAATTAGTGCAACACATTTATATTTCTGTGAAAAAATTCATCCATGTTGAAATGCGTATATTGTTTTCGGATTTTTAGGTGACCCTTTTTTTTAGAGATGCAGTGTTTTTTGCGCATTTTTAATCAACATCTTTATTAACATTTCATCCAATAAAAATATTTTTATTGTCTGGGATTTTCGATATTCCATGGACCATCGCCCAGCCATTATTCCAGAAAAGTGAGGTTGTTCTACACTGACAAAACACTCAACATTACTATCTTATGATTGTATTCTTGGAACCGAAAGCTTAAGTGCTTATTCTAAGGCGTGCAGTACATTCTATACATGAATGTTGATTGTTTCTAAAGAAAAGCAATGGAGTGCGATCTTTCCAGGTAACTGAATTGCCAAGCGGACTCGTGCGAAGCGCAAACCGTCAACAAGATGCCACGACATGAGCTCTATTTTTCGTTCACCATAACGTCTCTCGTTGATATGGTAAAGGAAATAATCTCCACAAAAGTTTTAATAATTTTTATTAATAATTTTCAGAGTAACTTTTCGGGAAAACACTTTCTCATACTCAGTGATCTCTAGCAAGGAGGAGATGAAAGATTAACACAGTTGTAAACAAAAAAGGAGAGTACAGTGAATTTATGGAAAAAAGTTGAGAGTTTGGAAAGTTGGAGGATGGGAAAAGTGTTTTCCGAAAGTTAACTCTGGAAAATTATTAATAAAATTTTTAAACTTGTGGAGATTATTTCCTTTACCATATTATGGATTACCACAAGATATCTGCTACCACCACGGAGTCTCTCGTTGAACCAAGGACTTCGATGCGAGTTTCACCCCTCATTGTCAGCCAATGCCCTCTTACATAACTGGCCGGCGACGGTGCCGTCCCACACTTATTTCTTTAGAGAACCAACGTGTACTACATTTTAAGGTGTATTTAAAATGAATAAGAAATGAAGCGTTGTTTTGCCGTACGAGTTTATTTTTTTCAAAAAGCGTTTTCGGTCGCATTTGCGAAATAAAATATTTTTTTAGAAAGCTTTCTAAAAAGCTGTGAGTGCCTCGGCCCGCCCAGCGCAATTAAAAACCCATAACTCAACCTGCGCGAAATTCAGGAGAAAGGACGCGTAATGCACAATTAGCGGTCGCCCGTGGGCGTGGGCGTGGGCGAGCGGGTGGGCGCGAACGAGGCGGTAATGAGCGCCCGCGACATAAAGGAAATGTCTGCCCGGTGTGTGCCTCTTTCCAGGAATAGGCGTCAACGCTCTGGCGGAAATGCCGCGCCGGGTGCAGTGCCGTCAATCGGGGAGATTGGCCCCGGATATCAAACTCATTTCACTGCAAAGGATAGTTTTACAAATCGCATTCGTTCGTGAGGACCGTCCCACACCTTTTCTTTCTAGTACCGTCGTATACTACATTTTATGGTGTATTTAAAATGAATAAGACATGAGGAGTTGTTTTGCCGTACGTGTTTGTTTTTTCAAAAAGCGTTTTCGGTCACATTTGCGAAATAAAATATTTTTTTTAGAAACCTTTCTGGAAAAGTAAACACGGCAAAACAACGCCTCATATCTATTTCTATAATGATGTCAATGTGGTAAACACCACACCATTTCCTGTCCGTATTTCAAAAGCTTAGCAGAAATAAAACAAAATCGAACACAATTAACTTATTGATTATCGACGAATAAACTATAATTACGGTGCTGTAATAAGTAATCTATGAATAATGTATAAAAGCAACAATGAGCATTTATGCAATTGTATTGTTCCAATACAACTTTTAAACTTCTGGAGCGATTTGTTTTCAAATTTTGCACGGACCGTTTCTGAGAAGTTGAGAAATCAAATAAATAATTCGAGAACTCGAAAAAAGTTGCACCAAATTTTTATCCATTTCGAACATTTTACTGCCAAGTGCATGATCTAGGCTGTCCGGCTGACGCCGCGTCGAAGGCTGTGTTGCCGACGTTTCGACCATCTTGTCGTGGTCTTCCTCAGGGCTGGTATGCCCTGCCAGCCTTGACATTCCAGAATGATAAAAAATATAGTTCCATTGTACACAGTGATATTTGGAGTATTTGAACTATCTAGGTCAGTGTATTTTCCTTAAAAAACAATCAAATAAGACAGTATATTGTACCTAAAAATTACACGTAAAGCAATCGTAGCGAAACCTAAATAATTTAGAATGGAAGAGAAGATTCGCAAAAACAACATTTACAACTACTTCGAAGTTTGTCACTAAATAAACAATTATAAATTCTTACGAGGAGCGAATCATTACTAGTAGGTATTACTGGAAAAATGTTGTAACCTGGAAATGGTGTTAATATGTGTAATCTCTTTCTATCGTATTAAAGTGAATCCCAAACACAATCTCTAAAAAACTAATATTCTATTTTTGAATTGTTAAACAAATCTTTAATGCGCAAACATAATAGTGGAATTCTGATAAACTTCTTGGGCCAATATTTACACACCCCTGGCAAAGACACTTGAACCTCGTCGTCTTATCTCTTCTCCATGCAACGACCTCGCCCAATGTTAGCGACCACCACAAACAAACGACCACGAAGAGCCGGTTCCTAAATTCCCGCGAAGATATGGGACCTCCAAAGATAACGCTCGACCCTGAAATGGCGTCTTTTCATCGCATTCTTTATTCTGCAAATTCCCACGGGGGCGCCCGCTCCGATAACAATCCGAGCTTGCTCACGGACTGATACGAAAGGTTGTAAGAATGTGCATTCGGCAACCTAACACGTTTCGGTGGTTTTCTGAAGTATTCTTGAATTCTTTAATGGCATCTTCGCATTCACTTCTTAGTCGAATTATGAATCAACTCTTCTCTTATACATTCAAATTGCGTTTTGCACTTTGGATTATCACCTGCATGTTGACTCTTGACTAAAATCATAGTTAATCAACTTCATTACATACAGTTCAGAGTTAACACAGTTAACGTACATAGTGAATCAATCAACATTACTTGTCATTCATTCAATTTCTAATTCAAGATTGTTGGCAACTCGGGCTAACCTTTCCAACGCGTTGAAGTCTTGAGTTGGGAATTTTATAGTGATCAAGATAATATATTTGTTTTTTTTATTATTGAACTATATATTATCTTGAACCTATATCTAGAGACAATTAATTTTTCTTTGTTTATTTCTTATAAAATTTTTATTACAAAAAGATTTTCAAGATATTCTTTAAAAACACTTTGAAATATAAATTCTTTAATGAAACTGTTTATTACAAAAGGTTTTTTAGGTTATTCTTAAAACAATTTTCGTAATAAAAATTGTATACAAAAGAAGCAAAGAAAATATTTAATTGTTTTTAGTATACGTTCAGTATATTATAAAATCTTGATAAATTGAAGTTGCATTCATTTTAACAACCTTTGTTCTGAATTTAGCAATGCAATTATTGAGTAAGCTAATTCACCACACTTACTATCGACTTCAAGAGACGGCGTCACCTACTAAGACATTGTTACTGTGGTTGGAACGATCTCAAATATAAATTTGAGGAAAAGCACGTGAAGCAAATACTAAAGAGACCTTCGATGCCAAATCCCTATGTAATTTCGCCCCGTCTACGGATGCTAACAGAATTTTGTTAAGTTCTTTAAATCCGCAGAAAATATCGACATCTCAAGCTGCATTTTGTACGAGAATGATTGACAATACTATGACAAGTTATCCAAATGCTTTGCATTTTACATCTAACCACCCTCTCCCAGGAAATACCTGAAAATAGGAACCTCAAGTGGAGTTCCCAAATCGCGCATTTTTTAAAGCAGAATTCACGAGTTAGCAATTCCGATCATACAAGCCACTCGGCGAATGGGAGAGCTGAGCCGAACGTCGCAGTGGAAGGGGTGGGGGGAGGGAGGGAGAAGTGCGACCCCGCGCCCGCAGCTACATCACTCGGGTGCGCAGCGTAGCGGGGCGCGCGGAGCGGGAAGAAGTCGGGTCGGGGCGGGTTGGAGCAGTGGCAGGGGCGGGGGCGGGGCGGGGGGACTTCAATTGAATCCGAGCGCTCGATTCAAAGGCCAAACCCCGGGCGGGCCCAGAGGAGCGAGGGGGTGAGTGGGTGGGCAAAATACAGAACAGAACAGCACAGAGGCGTCTGCGCGGCACAGAACCGCCCGCACCGGCACCCTCCCCGCCTCGCCCCGTCCCCACGACCGCTCCGCGCCCCTCGCTCCACTTGCCTAGCTCACCCTGCCAGTTCCCGCTTCTTGCCGCAATGCATCTGCGATCTTGCCCTGTTTCTTCCCATTTCGGTACGTCCTGACCCTCAGGAATTGTTCTACTTTTTCTCATATGGGTCTTCTTAATTTGTCAACTCGTGACATTCCACTTTATTACCTATTCATGCATTTCATTCACATCACAATTCAGTCTACCATATTTTCAATATCACTTGACTCTCCTCTCCGAATTTCCCTTCATATTCTCCCATATCCTTCAATCTCTTGTTCACCACTTCCTTCCCGTTTTCCGTGACGGGATTTGGACCTCTGACCCTATTTCTCTGAACCGCTTCATTACTCTCCATCCCCATCCTTTCCTTCACACCCTACCGGCCATTGAGGTCCACGCACGTGATTTCCCTTCCACCCTATTCGCTCCTCAGCCTCTCGCTCTTCCTCTCTCATTCACCTCTCCGCTCTCCCACCCAGCGCACCCCGAACCGTCCGTCAGGCCGCCTGTATCCCCTCCCCCTCAAACTCCCCGTCAGCAATCCCGGCGTTTCATTAATGTTAATCCAACTGACGGTGCAGGGCACAAAGGTTCCCCCGATTTCCACAGGGCCGCTCGCCCCGCCCACCCACCCACCCGCCATACATCCCGCGCGGGCCCTGGCGGACAAAGCGGGGCCAAGCGGGCGGAGCGGCGCGGCGTGGCGCGGTGCCCAGCATCCTGTTCAGCGCCCGCCGGTCCACTCGGCGGAACGCGTGGATGAATCCACAACCGCCGGCCGCGTCCAAAGAACGTTGCCGCGCTGCCGCCATAATGACCTCTTGAGCGCGGTGGCGTAGGAGGTGACGTGAGTAGACCGCAGGCCGAACGCGTGCTGCGGGACACAGGTTGGTGCTCCGTTGTTTGCGCCCCATGTTCACATCTTTCTTTAACGCTCGGCGTGGAATTGCTAGCGTACGGTAGAGCTCCAAATCTCCGCCTCTGCTGGCGTCCCTTCACATGCCATGTCTGGACCTGGGTTAAGGAAGAAGAGGAGAAGTAAGGGAAGATACAGTTGAACAAATGTCAAGGACTGTTTTTCGAGGTAGATGAAGGCCAAATAAAAAGAGTGTATGAAACACGAACATCATTTCTGAATGTTGCACTATTCTGTTTACTGCTCCACTGACGAAGTTCTCAATGAATCTCGTGAAATTCTTCTCTAAACTAAAAAGTATTTGTATCCAGATAAATTGGAAATCGCTTGTTGATCAAAGGACAGCTAAGAATTTCAAATCCAGTGTTTTCAAATTTAGTCATGATCAGAAGGGGGAGGGGCGGCTGACAAGAAAAATATTTCTTTACCTTGAAACACTTGACAAAAATTTTCAGACACCTCACGAGCAATGCTGAGCAATGAGACATCCTCCGCCAGCAAGAACTACTTGTTCGTCACCACATAGCTTTGAAATTTCTACAGCACCTAATCACAAGACTTCATTGGAATTGTTTTCCCCTTTCTTTACCGTCAAGACCCCCCTCGGTCTGCCAGACCCCTACACCACGGCGTGTTGTGAGAGAGTGAGAAGGGCATACTAGGGCTTTCCGTGCATTCCATTCCTCCCGGAATCGATCTACCCGGAGGCCAGCTCACGAAAGTCGCCGAGGTAGCCCTTGGGACCGTCTCAATTCTATGTAATTGTCCGAGGTAGCCTTTAGCCCATCCGTGTTTTTATTATTATTATTATTATTATTATTATTATTATTATTATTATTATTATTATTATTATTATTATTAATGTTTTAGGGATGAGGGAGTCATCACCTCAGTGCGCTCACGGTATTTTGATAGCATCTAGTTACCACCAGTAAAGGCTAGCAATTAAAGTTTAAGAGCTATATGATGCGACTGGATATGCAACACGTACAAAAGAAAACATCTGATGATTTTCGCGGTATGGGTTTCGAGCTCCGATGTCCGTACTTGAGCACACCAAGCTCCTGGAGCACGGGGATGGCTTTCATCACAGGACTACGTACAAGAACCTTTAAATCAGAATCACCGCCATAAGAAGCCTCCGATTCGAGGAATATTCTGGAAGTGGGTCAACCGCCACGTCCGATTCTTTTTCAGTTCCGAGTTCAGCGTAGTGTAGTCCATACCCTAGAGTGCGTTGAAGCTCCATCTCTTTCTCATTAAACGCAATTACGTTAATCACGATGCCACGAACAGATACACAAAGCGCGGCCGCGAGAAGTTATTCAATTAGCGTTTCATTTTATCCGCTCCGGTTTGTTAATTCGTAAATATTTGAACAGCTCGAAGTAGGTCTGCAACGGGAAATAAGATTATATGCGTTGGGGGTCTGAGGGACTTCCACTGCGAATTGTTTGAGTGACGACAAACGAGGATGAATAGCGGTGGCCGCGAAGTGCGAGGAATTAGTAATGCGAGGCAACTGAATAGCCACATTTCCCGCGAGGTCTAATAAGGCTCCGAAGATAATTAATTTCGTCTGGAATTGTCTCTACGAACTAATTCTATTAACGAGAAAAGATCTAATTCAATCTTGAGCCAACATACACAATATCACCTATTGTTTTACGTCATTCTCTCATTATTACACAAGGTAATTCCTTGAAAAGGGCTTGTTTTACAAATAACTTCTCATAAAACCGTTGATGAGCATGCATTGTATATTATTGAAATTTCTTCTCTTTACACCGAACAATATCAGAAAAATTATGTGAAATATAATTATAATAATAATAAACCAAACACTATTTTTTGATTGTTCGATTTAATGCGATTTAACGGAAAACATCAACCGAAATACCAGGAAAAATGGAACGCAATGCATTTTTAACACGTTCATTCCATTTCAAATTGTTTCGAAGCAGAGTTGCATAAAATGGATATAAAACAATGTAACATATCAAACAAGAGAAGAGAACGAATATACCCAATCCGCGAAAAACAATTCATACACATTTTTTTTCTCGTAATTTCATTATGTTTCTCTAACTTTTCCGGGCATTACAATATTAAACAGAATTATTATTCAACTCGTGCATGTAGAATTGCCTTCATGTGCTGCGTCTGCCAAAAAAATAATATTTCATAATTCACAATCGGAATTAAATCAAGTCCGGAACACATCTGACGCGCAACAACTTCCTCCTTCGCCCGGACTTCCAGGAGGCCACCTACAAAGGTCCACCTCGACCAATTGCGTCCCGCCGTAAATATCGCGACAGTGCTCGCGAGTTGCCAACTGTCTCCCCCCCCCTACCCCCTGCCTCCTCGCTCCGTACCTTTTTTCTGGGCGCAGCGCAACCCGGCGTCTCTCAGGGCGTCTGCAACTCTAATCCTATTAAAGGAAAAGAGCGAGGGCATTAAGGACGCAACCTGATGGGGCTTACTCCGAGTAACTTTTTGCGTCGTTCCGTCGACGAAGCGACGCTTCGCGGGTGCTCTCCAGCTTTCATGTGGAGCCCGTTCTTGCCGCGGCCGACTCCGCGGCGCTTCACGGCGAGTGATGTATGCGGAGGTTAACGAAAGTCAAGTGAATTGTAATGAGGAAAGGCCGGGGCGCTCGCAGAATGGATTGGAACATTCCCTTTTTTTATCTTTTTTTTTCGCCTGAGAGAAAATATTTAAAAGGGTAAACTTCACACGCCATTATTGCGCCGCCAACAGATTTATGGTTAAAAATATCTGGGAAAAATAAAAAAAAAAAGTGCATGCATATTCAGGGCCCTCTAGAGCGCACACACCGACCACGGCAGAGACGCGAAATGTACTTCAGCGAGAGAGGGAGGGGCGGAGGGGCATGGGGAGGAGGGGGTGTGCTGACACTAGGCATTCATGAAAACAAGACTAGCCCCTAGCGGAAAACGCGCTTTTTCATGACAAAAATGAAAGGTACGTGAGCTTCATTTTTCCCCCCTTCGGTATTCGGGCATAAAAAGGCTGCGCGCGTTGTGGGGGAAGATAGTCAGCTCTGAAGAGCACATCCGCCTCAGTGACCACGCAAGTACGTAGCCCTAGTTAAGGGACTTTCCTAATGATGCTGCTTCAAATACATCTCACTTTCCGTCGTAGGGATAGGCGGCCGCAGCTTAAAGCAATTCCTGGGCTCCCATTAAACATTGTTTTGTTTACATATAACTTGTGTTACTAGTAAGTAAATAAAACATATCCACCAATCAATTTGCCTTATTCTACGTGGTGAGGCTCAGGCCATCAGACCTGCTCTTCCACCTGACCACGTACATTTGGCCACGCTCCTTCCACCATCTAGCAGAGGAAAAAGATATCACTTGGGCGACGAAAGTAGGCGGTTTAAATTTTACTGAGGCTTTTTACAGGCGTGAGGATATTTTAAATGCAGTAAATCTACAACATGGGACAACTCGATTTACTTCCTATATGAAGGATTTTTTTCGCCCCTAAAAATTTTTAACTTGGGTAAAGCAGCTCGATACGCTAACAGTTACACTACTGAATCCACTTCGAAGCGATAACTATCAGTGAATGAAATTATAACTTTATTTATAACAATTAATAAATAATTTATTTTGAGGTAAAGTATGAAGTCACCTGTAGCACTGATCAGTGATGTTCCCAAGTGGCAGGAAAGTGAAATAAGATGATCTTGTTAGCCTTTCCAAGATGTCTCATAAAACATATTTCGTGGCTATGTTGTCGATTAGTAAGAAAAAAAGTCCTAATGATTTTACGCTAGTGTCATAAAATACTTATTCATTTGAAAAGATTACGCCACACAGGTTAGAATCACTGTGCAAAAAAGAGGTGTTAAATTATTTTCGTTACCCCACTTTCTTTAATAAAAAAAAAGTTTTTAAAAAACATGATACGTCACCTTAAGCTACACCGGTTTGTTCCGATTTTGTTCCGATTTTTCTCAATAGACGTCTGACTGATGATTTCTTTAATGAGCGCCATCGACTGAGAGTGGTTTTTCGTTCCTGTTCGATCGCGTTATGTTGATATAACAGTACAGAATTACGAAAACAGTTTTACCTCACTTGCGACGCTGTGCAGACCCGAATCGCAGCGAATGGCGCGCGGGGCCAAGGGCCTGCCAGGCCCCGTACCTCGTCGCTCCCACAGGCGATCGAGCCGTCCCCGTTCCCCCTCACCCCCCGTCTCCGCCTCCACGCCGCTCACCGCGCGCGGGGGTGGAGGGCGAAGGTTCCCCCGACATGACCTGTGGCATTTGTCAAGTTTGCACGTCGCTTTGCTACAAGGCCCTGAGAAGTTACCCCTCAGCCGCTGAGTTCACCCGCCCACCTTTCCTTCGCCGCCCCACCTCCACCCCCTCCCCCTCTTCCGCGTAGAGCGAGTGCCTCCTCGCTTCCACTTCTGACCGGCGGCGGCGGCGGCAACAGGAGCAGAAGTTCGCCACCGGGGAGGCGGGTGCCCAGCAAAGGCCGCCGGGGGAGGGGTGCTCAAGACTTCACTGCTGAACCAACTGGCGATCCGAGACTATCCACATGATTCATTCACAGGCATTTACTTACGAAGGTATTTCATTATTATTATTATTATTATTATTATTATTATTATTATTATTATTTTCTTCGCGAACTGGACTTTCTATAGACCACGCGAACGTCCAGTTATATCCACCAAGCCCCAGTCATATTTTTTTTCTGGGAGTATGTACGTAAAACAATAAGAGGACGGAATAGCATTTCTGCTGACTCCATTTTTCCTCCCCGGGGTTGGTAGTCCTGGGGGTATGGAACATGAAATGATAATGATTATGAGGAGTGAGAGTATGACACACACATACAGACAAACACAAATACACCCATGTAAGGAGCAGATTTGGGGACTGTTGGAGTCTCTACAATAGTTTGTGCAAAATGAGATTTCAGATATATAATTGACATTCGTCGCCGAAATGTTCTGGGTGTGCTAAATTTCTATCAAAATTATTAAGAAAATAAGAATGGTTCAAAACCTCCAGGTGTACTTTCCGGAAAACAAAAAACGACTTCAGAGTTCCTTCTTCGGCATGTGAAGTAAGCACCAAGAATTTGAATTGCTAGAAACACCTTTTGAGATTCCACGAGGAAAAAATCGGAAATGTTATTTGGCTTTTTACAGATGAATTCGTACGAAAATTAAGTCACTTCAGAATCATTTTCTTTTCTTTTTTCTGTTGAGACATAAGAGGAATCCTGTTGAAAAGGAAATAAAGGTAATGAAATAGCATCAAGTAAAAAGCATTAAAAAGCAAAATACGAAGTGAGAAGGTAAAGTGAGGCAATAAGTGAATTTTTTTGGTTAAAATTTACATTCATTTTGATGTTAATTTCTTATGTTAACTGATGAATTATATATTGTAAACGAATCAGCTCAAGTAACTAGTATTTTGCATTCACATTTCACGTTTGTGTTAATCTGTCCATCGCGTGGCACCCCCATATTCGTGCACGTTCCGTGGCGCTGTGCACCCCTGCACTTAAGGGAGGACAGGCCAAGTTGCGGCTCCGGTACCTCGACTGCCCCACCCTCCCCGCGCCCGCCTGCCGACTACCTCGCAAGGGG
>BOPP01000047.1:3583228-3613659 GCA_017312745.1 Gryllus bimaculatus | reverse complement strand
CTTTCAACATCTCGGTTAAACGCCCGATCCCTGTCGAGGAACGAGCATAGAAAGCTAATTATTTATACGCTCGTTACTTCATTCCCCGGAAGCAAGGGATTCCCGCAGGGGCGTGTGCGCCCGTCGCGCCCTAATTTCTCGGAAAGATGGCGAGACGGTATTTTGGGGGGAGAAGGGTTACTCTTGTTTTCGCTCAGCCATACGGCCCCCCTTCGAACACCAAGCCACTGAGGTCTGGCGGCGGCGGCGGCTTGAAATGCGGCGGCACGGGCGCTTCAAGCAAGAGATTTAGGCATCGTTTAGCCCACGCGGAGGCGGGATTCTTGAGCGTTGAGCGGGTTTGCTGGCTTGGCTGGCTGGCTTGAAGATCCGACGGCAGCCTTTCGAGTTTTCAATGGAGTGAGGCGGTGGGAGTGGTAAAGCAAATATGAGAACGAGCTTGGCGTGTCTGGGCGCGTATCAGATAATGCCGTATGGAAATGAGAATTTTTAGAGACGTTATACATGCAAGTGAAACGCATTTCACACACATGGCGATGTTTAAATATAAAGCGGTAATAACACCACAATTTAAGAACGCTACATTATAAAATTATTATTAAATTATGAATTTTCGCGAGGATTTCGATATTTACCACACTTCAGAAATAAAAGGATAACAGCTACTGCCAATAACCATGTTATACTTTATTCTTAAAAAATAATATAAGTATTAAAATACTAATGTAATAAAGTAATAAACACATTTATTATTTTAGACAACACTAGATATTACATTAAAGCGAAACCGGGCGCGCTAGTCGAATTCGTTAACAACTACGTTGACATCATGAAAGTTAAGCAAATTCGAGCCATCCAGGTTTCCTGATGGGTGACCGACTAGGAACTCCCGAGACCAAAGCCAATTGGCCCTCACGGACATGATATAAAGACTAATTACAAATACAAATTACATAAAAACTACGCACGCCATAATATTACGAAATACATCAACTTAACTAAAAATTGATCTCCGAAGTATCAACTTCGAAATAACGGTCTTCTCCAATTATCAGCAAGGTTTATAAACTATTGGCTCGTTGCAAAAAAAAATACTGTGAACAAAAGCACATTAAATAGTTTTCGAAAATAATACTTTCATGTGACAATTACAACAAATTAACTATCGTGCTTCAACACAACAATTATTCGCGAATACTGAAAGTACTCTAGTATACACAGTATAACAGGTTTTTTATATTCGCGGGGTTTTAAAAGAAAGATGTTCACATTCATTACATGAATTAGCAAATATTTAATATCCCCTGAGACGGAGTACAGGAAGCCAAAAATCTTACGTTTGAACTGGAGTCAGTAACTCGTTTTGCTCGCGTTGGCCCTCGTCCCTCCGTTCGGCGCACCGTTCAATCGGTCGCCCGTGCGCCTCAGCGGTAGCGAGCGGAGCCCCTTGCAACGAGCTCTTTGACGTCCGATTCCCGCGCCGCTCGACCGCCGACACCGTTGGCTGCCGCCGCCGCCGCCCGCCGGCCGCCGTCCGCTGCGGAGAGTATGCAGAGCGGGCTCGCCGCCAGCGACCAAGCGTTGCAGGCGCCGCCCCGCCCCGCCCCGCCCCTCCCTCCCGCCCCGCCTCTGTTCTCTCGCCCCACCGTTCCCCCCCGGCCACTCCCTCGGCCTCATTGAGGCCTCCACTCCCCGCCCCAACGGTCACCACGTTCGCCCCATGCCTCTACGCACCCGTAGCCGGTCCCCGCGTCACCCGCCTCGCCCTGTTCGGTCTCATTCCGTGCCGACCGCCCCGCCCCGCCCCGCTCCGCCTCGTCTACCACCCACGTCACCCGGCCTGCGCCTCCGCCATGTCACCCTGCCGCCCCTCCGTGCGGCCTAATCAGTGCTCTCCTCCGCGCCCCGCGTCACCCCGCCTCGCACCCACCCCATCCCGCACAGCTCCGTCCGGCTCTATCCCGCGGCCGCCCTCCGTTGATCCCCCGCCCCACCTCACCGTCTTGCCCCTCCCCAACCCGCTTCAACGGCCGGGTCAACGTGCTGACCGCCCCCGCCCACAACCTTCTCCGCCCTCACGCCACCCCTGCCTCGTTCTCCACACCGCACCACGCCACTCCACACCGCTCCGTCGGGCTTCAACCTACTCCCGCCCCTCTTGGTCCCACGTAACTCCACCTCACTCCGCAAATGCCCGCACCATGCCACCACGCCACCGATCCATCGACCACATCCGCGCCGCCCCGCTCTCCCTGTCCTCTCTCTGACCCACGTCACCACACCGCGCCACCTCCCCTCACCCCAAAGCCACCGCCAACCTCGCCCCGCCCTCCCCCCTCAGCTAACACGCCACCCCGCCCGGCCCTTCCCTTAACCTTCGCCCTGCCTTACCTGCCCTTCTACCACATTCAGCCCGTTCTCGCTCCACCACGCCACGTCACCTCAGCACCGCTCCTTCCGCCCCAATCCCACACTCCCACCCACTTCCCTCTTCCCCCGGACCTTGTTCCCCGCCCTTTGTTGCCGCGTTAATTTCCCGCCATTACAGGTACAGCGAGGACGCCAATGATTCGGAAGAGCGCCCCGTGTTTGCCCGCGCCGGCCCCGCCCCGCCCCCCCCCGCCCCCGGCAGCGCACCGGCAATGCTTAGGTTGCCATTGCGGAGAGCGGTCCACCGCAGTCGAACAGGCCCCACGCGGCCGCGCGTGGGTGGAACTCGACCTCCTCTGTTCAATTTACATAGTTGATTAAGGGGTGTTATCAGATGAATGAAATTCACATAATGTTCGCAGCGCCACAAAAGGTGAAAACAATTCTTTAGAAATTCACATGTATTATGAATTATTATTATTATTATTATTATTATTATTATTATTATTATATTTCATCATCATCATATATTAATTTTAACTTTAATTTTATATTATTTTATTTAACTTTTAAATTTTTTTTTTTATTTAAAATTTTACTATACTAATTATTATTATTGTACTATTACTTTATTATTATTATTACTTCGTATCATGGTCGTAAGTGATCTATGTTTAAATGGAATTTCTAAATGATTATTTTACTTTTCGATATGAAGAAATACTGAAATATTGCCCAACAAATACTTGTTTGGACATATTTCCAATCACCCATGTCGCTGAAGATAATGAGTACTGTGAAAATAAAATGTTACTTTTAGAATCATCATTACGTGTTGCCACACTCATAGTAGAGGAAAATTATTACAGTGCTGACTTACCGCCTCGGAGGTACAGGGATTACAGAGTAGATTTTGTGAATATCCGTAAGGGCGCGGCTGGGACCTGCAAGCAGAAAGGTTTAAGTAGCAAGAGTGAGGGAGAGACCAAATAATGATGGTGAAAGGCCGGAAATATAGAATTACTCTATCAGCCTATTGAGATAAACCAAAGATATTACGAGTGTGAGGAGAACTCCATTAATGCGGACCACTGTGTGTGTTTGTGGGGTGCTACTTCAATTCCAAAAGATCAGTGATTCATAGCGAATGAACCATGAATCATCGAGTGACATTCCCAAGCCCAATTTAATATATGCCCGAGTAAATTTTCCGGGCGTCAGCACTAGATCACCGACATTTCAATTACATAAAGCGGCTTCAGTTTTCTTTGAATTCAACATCCAGACTGCCAAAAAAAAGCATATTCCATCCCCAACGGCGTGGGCTGGGCGGCCGCAACAAGAGCTTTGCAGTAAACTAATGAGCTTCCATATCGTAGAAGGAAGCTCGCCGGCGCTAGAGCCGCGCAAATGCTCAGGAACGAAATGGGCACCGCAACTGCAACACTGTTGCGGCAATGGGAGCGCTCTCCGCCTGCAACGACCCATTAGAACCGCGTTTTTTTTTATTACACCGAAAAACGTGCATCTCCAAAGGTCCCTCTGCGGCTCGGGTTGCGAGAAATACTGAAGGGGGAAAAAAATCTACTTTCTCCTACCACAAGTGCACGTTCATAATTCGGCGGTCCCAACACGATTACACTTTCGAGACTTTCTTTTAAGCATTCCCTGACGTCTATAAACCAAAGAAACGTTCAACCGTGGAGATGTTGCGTCCATCAGATTGGTATGCAAGGCGCCGTAGTCGCTTTACGCTTTACCGCGTATTCGAGATTCGCCTTGCCGTGATATGCGCCTGCTGCATTCTTCCTCAAGCACAATTGCGCGTCAACTGTGTTCTCTCCGAAATGGTCTCTTTCCTTTGAAACGTCTCTTTCTAAGAAAAACGAACGTTTTCATGATACTGTTCTAAACCGCCTGACTAACTTATTTCGTCCAGCCGATTTCGTCATCTCATTAGAAATAAATTCCCATTTTTAAGAGTAATATGGTGATGAAAATTAAACGTCGCGCCGAGTTGTGATGACGACAAATAAGTCATGAAATAATGAGACAAAATATGAGAATTTAAAGAAGTAACTGCGTCTTAACAGTAAAATGCTGTAGTGGAAAATTCCAGAGCAATTATAAAAATTGGAAAAAATGATCAAAGTGATGGTAGTTAGTTTCGAAGTACATGTCCAGTGTTTGATGACAAATTAAAACGCCACATCGCTTGCAATCTACGACATTTAGCTGTTTACGATTCATCTACAATCCACCCACTACTTCATTTCTCATAAATCTATACAGTAAAGAAGAGTAACGCATCATTGAACTCGCCAATTTAATAAATGCAAATTTTGAGTTCTGAATCTCATTTCTTCGAGTAAACTAAAGGAAAATAAATGCTTCTTTCAGGAGGTTACGAAATATTTTCTACACAAAACCACGTTTTAATGTTTTAGAAAACATTTGTCATACACCACGTAAGATCCACGGCGATCGTAAGTCAAAGAAAATCATATAGTTAAAAATTAAGTCAGTCTTATCGACGGGAAAAACCATCTTAACAATGTAATTAAACCCTTTCGTTTGACGTCTTTTGAAATTCCACCCTAGAGAGAATGTTATCCGCTCATATACCGCGTCACAGCAACATTGCTGGACGGAACAAAAATGCCGAAGATCGAAATCCAATGTACATATAAAATCTGGGCGTTAGAGTTTGAAGAAACTTGCAAAAGAGAACATCGGTGGACGAACAATATAGAATAACCAACCCGATAAACAAAGAAAAAATTTATGGTGATCTGCGCTGTCCGGGGTACGCCGCGTCGAAGGCTGAGTTGCGACGTTTCGGACCATCCTGTCGTGTCTTCCTCAGGGCTCTCAGAGAAGGACCACGACAGGACGTCGAAACGTCGGCCAACTTCAGCCTTCCGACGCAGCGTCACCCGGACAGCCCAGATTCACCCAACATGACTCTGGCCGCGGAAGCCACGACTGTCAAAACATAAATTTGTACAAACATAGGGAGAAAGAACATCATACATATACAGGACGAAGACAGAGGATAGGAAAGAGGAGGAGGAGAAAGAGGATAGGAGCAGGAGTACAATGAGAGGAGAATGAAGGGGAGGAGAGGAAGAAAGAGAGAGACGGGAAGAGCATAGGGAAAGAGAGGGGAAGAAAGGAGAGAAGGAAAGTAAGAAGAAAGGCCGAGAAGAAGAGGGAGGAGAGGAAGGCTAAGGAGGGAGTGAGGAGGAGAGAGAGGAGGGGCGAGAACAAGAGGAGAAGGCGAGCGGCGCGCCGCTCCCGTCGAAGTGAAGAAGCGCCGTGCCAGCGGCAGCGCCGACGAGGGCGACGGGGGCGGCGGGCGGCCGAAGGGCGGCGCAGCGCGTTGCCGCGGCGACGTGGAATTACGGCCTCCGCGCCGCATTAGCGCGTCCCATTATTCTGAATCAGATTAGCCAGCGCCGCGGCCGGCGCCGCGGGAGCGGCGGCGGAGCAGCAAGACGAGCATCACAAGAGACGCGATGGGAGCGACGAGGAAACTGGACCGTTCAGGCAAGACCAAAATGAAGACTTACGAAAAGAATTCAGATGGAAGACGAATGTAAAAGGACAATACTCGGAAATTGTTGAACGAATAACCAACCCTTTGATTATTTCCACAAACATCGGATAACTTTTCCTCTAACCGGATGCATACATACTTATGACACTTTTCTATCTTACACATTGTTTGTTTTTTTTTTTAATTTGGACCCATTAGCAAGAAAACGTCTGCAATAAAGGTCACTTAAGTGCTTATTTTGTGGAGAAACCAGTACCAGAGAATAGCTGGTGGGCTTTCTAACCTAAATAGAGAAAAAAACAAAAATGAAAATACAGCGCGGATGCAAACCTTCACAAGGTGTGAAAAAATGCATTACATTCACAAGAAGTATCCCTATTTATGAATACCAGTACCAAGCATGCAGACACACCTGCGATTAAATTGATGAGCGGAATTGTCAGCGAAATAAGTGATAACGGCGTTGATATATGTGTAATGTATTTGCAATGAGAGAAAGATAGCAGAGGAAAAGAGGGAAACCCCGATTATTAGGGAAATCGGTTTGTCCACCACAAATTTCACAAGAATTGATGCTTCGCCCAAAGAAAATGAGAAGCGCAGCAGTATGTACCCTGTATGTATGAAAATGCATGTCATTTCTCGGAACACTGAAAGCGCTAAGCACTTTACGCTATTCTCTTAACACCAACAAGCCCAAACCCAGCAGCGACAAGAGAATCTGCGTATGAGCCGCAGCGAAGCCGGCGGCCACGGCAGCAGCACATTCAAACCCTAAAGCCCGAGCGTCAGCAATATGCAGCTGCCACGTTCAGCACAGCGCCGGGGTGTCCTGCGGGGCCGGCAGAGGCGTGAGGGGGTAGGGGCGACCGACTGAAGAAGCGATCGGTGGGGTGGGGGGGGGAGGAGGGGGACCCGCCCACTGCCGCCGCAGGCCCGGGGCTATCTCCTTCCGAGCCGGCGCTTCTCCAGTAGCGCTCGCCGCCTAAATGCCACGGCGGCCGGCCGGACTGCGCGGCGACGCGCGTCGGCGGGCGAACCAATACAGCTGTACCACTGGGCGCGCCTCACTCTCCCAATGCCGCCGCAGCTTGGGCTTAAGCCTGTTCACGACGACCGGACTTGCAGATGCGAGAGGATGCGATGGAAACAGCGGAATTAGATTGAGGAGAACAGATCATTCAACATTTCCCCTCAGAGGTACCACTTCCCAGCCATCAGACGTTTACAGGATAAAACATATTTCTGTTTATGAAATCGGTACATCATGTTTGAGAAATTTATGTTAAGAATCATGCAATTCAGGAATCATGATTTTTAGAGATATACTAGAAGTTATTTTTATTTATTTATTTAGTTTTGAATCCTCCACAACTAATCTCATGGAGTGCGCAATTTTCTCCCTCTTCGGAGAAATACGAACATGAGCCTTTCAATTAAATCTCAATAGTACTCGTAAATGCATTCATTTCTAAGAAGATCTCAAATAGATCCGTTGGGATGGCAAAATACTTCTCCAATTAGGACCCATAAAATACTTTCAATACTCACTCTCTCTCTCCGAGAGACAAATATAGATCGTGTTCAAAAGCAACGAGACTATTTTAGGATCGCGAGCACGGTCGTATCGTCATATCCGTCGGTTAAAAACACACGTATGTATGAAAAGCGGGAAAGGCGTGTATGAATTACCGGGATGTAGGTTATGTTATTAAATTTAGAGACCTACATACGCAACGAGAGCCCGGTGCCAACATGCGACCTCTTTGAAATCGAGTAAGTGGTGTGTAAACCCTGTTTTGCACGACCATTTTTTCATCTTTTACACCAGTACAGAAAAGTGACGGACCAGACTGAATGTAATTTGCTCGAAAAAATGACGCATGCTTCATTTTTTCCTATAGATTTAATCCAGTTTGATAGCGTTTATTTCTCTGGTTTGTTATGCGACTGCTGCGATATGTTCCTTTTGTACAGTTTCGAGAGCGTTCTGATGTGTTGAATTGTAATGTGAAGTGATTATGTAGTGAGATAAAACAATTGTGCACTGTGCTCTAATGTCATCGTGTTCCGTGCTCAGTCCTGATATAACCTAACTTAATTTGTTACAATAGACGCAACGTTCAAATGTCTGAACTTCAGCGCTTTTTGCGGCGTCCGGACGAAGTATTTTCATCGCGATTACGTCCAAACCCGAAATGACTGTATAAAACGCTGAAATCACATACATTCAGTTTCGGCACCGAAACATAATGCGTAGAAACGAACGTTTTTTCTCCATCCACTTTCTGCAAAGAAAATGGATGAAATTGCCACGTAAAACAGGCTTACGCCAAGGCGACACCACCTGTAGCTGTCCGACGCCTCATCTCGGTTCCGTCAGCCCACGGCGCCTCTCTTCTCCGAAGCGGCGAGAGCGGAGACCTAAGACGCGGGCGATCAATATAAAAGCTTACGCCCGTCGCCACTACTCCGCGCATTAATGGGGATTTATGCTGGGAAGCGGGCGAGGGCGGCCGAGAACGTGCCAACTCACTCACACGTGACGTAATTTAGAATTATGGGTCTGCGAAGAAAAACAGAGCGACGAGGGCGCGTTCAAGAAGGTCCGGAATACGAAATCGCCTCGTTGCTTCCTGTACGTTCAATAGCTTTCAGACACCGACAGTCATTAAATCTTTAAAACGACGAACCGGCGTTACTATGTAATCATACTGTCACTTCTAAACATTGCATAAGAAAGTTTACTTTCACACACTACTCTACCACACATGTCGGAAGCTTTGAGCTTGCCCCGTAGGGGACAGTGCTCAGCTGGAAAAGAGAAAGATACCTGGAATGAGAAAACTCTACAAACCGACATTTATGTAAGCGCTGGATCTCGTGAACAATCGGGGAGAGGAACAGCGCGACCTCCAGGGATATAAAATGTACTACACTTATGGGTATAATGTTCTCGGTAGTTGAGGCGCCCAAAATCCACGTACACTCATACCATAAAGACGTTCAGAATAATGAAACAAAATTCGAAAATGAATATCGAAGTTACGTTAAAATGCGAGCCGATGAGACCAATTCTGAAAGCTGCATCCTTAATCGTACACATTACTCGTATAAAATTACGTTTCAAACGAAATGTTGCAAGAAAAATCACAGAGAAACAAAGTGATTTATGTGTAATACGCTCTTGGCAGATGGCACAGATATTGGCTTTCGCTCACTGAATACACAATACACTGCTCGGTTGTTCGCGAGAAGTATCTGATGTTGGCAGCGCAGAGCTCTGAGGCGCGGGAGCGGAGCGGAGCGGCGATATGTCCTGGCACGCGTTCGCGCTGGCGCCGGAGCGAAGCGTGGACTCGCGAGGGGCATTGTCACTCCAGAGAGAAGGCACGAGCGTCCCTCCGAGAAGACGAAGAAGTAGACGAAGACGAAGATGTAGACAAAGACGAACAAGAAGTAGACAAAGACGAACAAGAAGTAGACAAAGACGAAGAAGAAGTAGACAAAGACGAAGAAGAAGTAGACAAAGATGAACAAGCAGTAAACAAAGACGAACGAGTATACAAAACGACGAACAAGAAGTAGACAAAACGAAGAAGAAGCAGACAAAGACGAAGAAGAAGCAGCAGACAAAGACGAAGAAATAGACAAAAAACGATGTAGACGAAGACGAAGAAGTAGGCGAAGAAGACTAAAAGGTGACGAAAAAGGAGAGAAGCACTCATGGAAAAAAAACAGGCGAAAGCGAAAACGAGGCGTCTGAAAAGGAGGGAGAAATGGAGATAGCTTAGGGAAGAGAGGGAGAAAAAAAAAGGAAAATGTGTTTAGTAACATGAAAAAACATGTCGAGACTATCAACAGGAAGAATTAATGCACAACGCTCAAGTAGAATACGAGAGTGATCGTCAAAATAAGCGCGGAATACGGGCCAGAAGAGGCCAATAAGATGCTAGAAACCCGAACACTGTAGCGAGTAAAGATTACACGCAAGATCGTCGCACACACGCTAAACGACAGGATATTATTAATTTTAATTAGCGCTGGAAATTTTTTCTGCCCGTGTTGCGGTCATCACGAGTGCATTCAAAAGCAGCAGAAGGAACTTTCTACAGGTAGCAAGCCAACTCAGGGAAACCCGCAGCCGCCACCTTAGCCCGGCTGGAAGTAGGTCATCCGAAGATGGCCGGCAACGAAAGGAAACGAGCAAGGCCGCCCGCAGGCAGGCGGACAGCGAAGGGGCAATATCCGGTGGCGCATGTGTGCATCGGGCGGGCGATGGCAGAGGGATGGATGCATGTTCCGCTCGGATGGCAGCGCTCGCTGCTGCCAACTTTCTCTCTCGAAACACAACGCTGCCCGAGGCGCGGGCGTGCCAGCGCCGGCGCGGAAACGCACAGGTTGGCCCCGCGCTCACCAAGGCGCGCCCGTGATGGCGGAAGAAGTGTTCATGATGGCAGCACGTTTTGTTTTCACGTGACAGCGTAATGAGGACCAAGATCAAAGGAACGGAGTATGACGTTTATATGACTAATAAATCATATGAAAATACTCTTTGCAGAGTCACGATTGAAAATAATTATAAAAGAAATATTTTTAAAAAGGGTTTTCTTAATTGAGGAAATACCTTCTCGGACAATACACGAGAGTCAAGAGTACATTCTGCAAATTCGATCTGTAAATCCGTTTATTTTACAATGAACGATGTGTTTCAGAAATCTATTCGTGGTGGATAATACAGTTAAATATTCAAAAATGTGGGAGATACAGTGGGTATTACGTTATTCTTCGAATTATCAAGAATACCGTATGTCAAACAAATATCGTCACCACAGCATAATATTTTTATGGCTATCAAATACTGTTATATTGCACGAGAACGAATATCGTATTAAGAATCCCTTCGTAAACAAATATTGTCTGGAAAACTTGAGTAAGTTCGGCAACATCTGTGCATACATACGAATACATTTTTCTTGTCAGCGTTGCTATATATTTGCAGTTTTCTGAACGTCGTTTGTCTCGTGTCTCCGGACAGGAAACAAACACGCAAACTGGAAGAAAAACTCTTGGCAAACGAACGACGTAGAATTGTAGAATTAATGTCAGAACTGGCACGAAAGCATCCGATCACGGTCAATACCAGGCCCTTCACGTTACGGACCAAATACCCGTTTACGAAAGACCACGTTTTGGTGAGAGGCACGCTAGGAAAATGAACTTCAAAAATGTCATTATTTTGGCAGTAGAGTAGAACCCCGGTAATCCCAACTAATTGGGAGTGTGGTCTGTTCGGATTCGGAAATGTTCGCATTATCCGAAAAAAATGTACCGTACTGTACAACTGCATCAATAGGATTACCAGACAATGCAACGAAGGGTGCGATAAGAGAAAATGGCAACGTAGCGTTGCGATCCCATCATTACGTCACATCATCAAGTATATACCGTTCATTACGGCAAAAGAAGATTACCGATTTTGCAAGTTCCTCTAAATGAAAATTACTGTTACATAATCATGTGATATACACCGTAGTTACTTGTGCAATAACAGTTTCATTTCTATTCGTGTTTCAGTAATTAGTTCTGCAGTTCTACAGTAATTATAAACCGCTTTCTTTACACTACAAATAAGCATTTTATTTATTTTATTTATTTTTCCACCATTTCGAATTTTGTTTGGACTATCCGAAATTTCGGGTTTGGATTAGCAAGGTTCTACTGTAAATAATACTTTGAGTAAAGAAATTTGATATTTATAGAATGCAACATTTAGATTCAATTTCATTTTCATGCAACCGTGCAAAAATCTGAGAGTGGAAAACCAAAGGAAATCGTAATGACGACAAATCTTGCTTTAAATAGTTCTAATTCAACCGTCAAGTATCTAAATAAAAGTTTGTCTACTGAAGACTTTGCACTATCAAATGTTTGTATTATGTATTAACTGTGCTCATCCCATTTTACTTCCGTTAATTCAAGCGATTCTTCAGTTACTCTTCATAAGTCAATATCGTAAAAGGTAGAAAGATAGTGACTAATCTTTACAAGCATAAATACTCGTATTACGTAAATCTCGTTGAATATCAAATACGCCAAAAAATTCTCTTCGGACTTCAGGAGTACTCGCTTTATTCATACAAACAATATGATCTTCTAGCAAGCATTCTTCCCTTCTCATAAGAAAATCGTTGAATACGCATGCGATTCGGAACATTGGGCAGACACCAAGAAGCACAAACCGCGCCGCGTCACATGGGCAGCCATTGTCACATCCACTCGCACCCGCCATTCCGAAGAAGCGTTCAGCCCTCGAGATCTCTACGTGCGGAAACACTGCTTCAGCCCTTTCCGCCCCGTCCCTCCCGCCCCCTGGCCGACACCACTTGCTCCGCGGCCGCCGCACGTCAGGTGCAAGCCGTTCGCGTTCAAAGGCTGATTAAACGCGCGCCTCTAGACAGAAGGCGCTCGCGGCGAGATGCCGCCCCGACCGCTCGCCCCGGCCGCGCCGCCGTGCAAGCCAAGCGAGCTGCAAGCGGCGGGCGGGGCGGGCGGGGCGAGCGGGGCGGGCGGGCGGGGCGGGCGGGGCGGGGCGGAGCGAGGGGGAGGGGCGGGCGAGGCGTGATGGGCGGGCGGGCGGGGCAGACGGCGCCCTCGAGGCGGCGGCGAATGAATGCGCGGCGAGCCGCAACGCTGCGGGCGAGGCGAGCAGAGCGGTGCAAGGCAGGTAGAGGAGGTCATAGCGGCGGGACGAGGCTCCTCAATGAAGACGGCGGTGCTGCTGGTTGGACGTGCGAGGAGGACGGGCTGCCGTTGGCGAGGTGGGCGAGGAAGGCGTGGGAGGAGAGAGACGTTGTGGACGGACTGGCGATGCGGATAGATGTGGCGCGCAGGGGCTCGGGAGTGAGGACGAGGTTCAGACGAGTGTCAGATGCGAGGACTAGGATCGACCTGATGAAATAGATGAGCGGAGAAAAACGCGGGCGATGAATAGGTGGAGGAAAATGGTGGCGCACGTAGAATGGAAAGATGAGCTGGAAGGGCGAAGCGAGAAAGGAGCTGGTCGGGACGGAACGGGGCAGGGCCGAACGAGAAGGGCGAAGCGGGGACGGCGCAAAGCGGGACGGCGAAAGCGGGACGGGCGAAGCGGGACGGCGAGAGCGGGACGGGCGAAGCGGGGACGGCGAAGCGGGGACGGGCGAACGCGGGGACGACGGCGAAGCGGACGGGCCAAAGCGGGACGGCAAAGCGGGACGGGCGAAGGGGACGGGCGAACGGGACGCAAAGCGGGACGGGCGAGGGACGGGGCGAAGCGGGGACGGGCGAAGCGGGACGGCGAAGCGGGACGGCCGAAGCTGGGACGGGCGAAGCGGGACGGTGGCGCAAGCGGGACGGCGAAGCGGGGAAAGTGAGCGGGGCGGGCGGCCGCGCGCCGGACGCAGCGATCTGGTCGGGTCGGGTCGGGTCGGCTCGACTCGGCTCTAGTTGGAGCGGCGTCAGGAAGATGTGGGGGCGGGAAGGCGGAGCGGGGAAGGGTGAAGAGGTGGGGCGGGACGGGACGGGGCAGAGCAGGCAGAACGAGCGGCGCCGGACGGAGGATATCGGTGAGTCGGGTCGAGTTGGAGCGAGGAAGGACGGGGAGGGTGGAGAGGGGCGTGGCGGTTCTGAGCGGAGGGAACAGTGCAGCGCGGTGCAAGCGCACGTCGGCGTCGGGGGCTGAGCAAGGCGGCAGGGCAGGCGAGGCGGGAGCGCCTGAAGCCCCCATTCACGCCACCGGAGCCCTGCAAATACAGACGCGGGCGGCGTGTGCTCCGCACTTGCTCTTGGGGCGCAGCACCGGAGGCGCTGCTGAATCCAGTTAGAGAGGATCCCTCTTCAGAGGCAGGCGCGGTGCCGAGGACGGCACGCGATACACACGAGGGGCTTCAGGAGAGAAAGGCGCAGGAGGAAGGAGAACAAGAAAGGGTGCCCCGCAAGCAGAGGCAGGGCGCTCGACAGAATGAACTGTCAGGAGTGAACAGACAGGTAACTTTGTATCCAGAGAAGCTAACTGGTTAGGATGATATTTAGAAGAAAAGACGTGTAAAAGCTTAGCAGAATATGACAAAGTTAGACCGAAATAAAATGTTTCAGAGAAAATTGTGTCCTTGGATTAAAAAAATATTGTCAGGAAAATAAACATTTTTCAGCTCATGAGCAGATAATAAAAAAAAAGACAAGTTATAAATAAAATATAAAACAAGCCCATTGACCTGCTGTTCACAACAAAATAGTATCTCGCTTGAACAATTATATAATATGTTAGATTTACAGGTAGTAATTGTCACACACGTTACCAGATAAAAAGAGAACATGCTCCGTTCTAAAATATGATTTAGAAAAGAGAGAACTGAGAAATGGGAAAACATTAGTTCATCTCGTACATTTAATTCCTGATATCAAAAGATTTCGAGAACCTTTATGAGTGGCTGAGTTCTTAAATGGACTCTGATTTCGTTTGGACTACATACTCTGAACAATTCGTACTAAAATTGCATGTTGACGCAAGTTCCACATTTTGAGGCGTCATATCTCAAGGCCAACTGTTAACTAAGTGGAGCTAGACGATCGTCATTTGAATGCGTATGCCCCGATCAGGCGAGCGGCCCTGAGCCACCTCCGTGCTACCCGCATGAAGCCCGGAGTTGATGGAAGGTGAATATCCTTTGCACGAAAAGCCTGGAGTTCAAACGAACGACTGCAGAGTAACGCATAGTTATAAGCTTCTAATATAAAAATTACATTTCCTCGCTTTAAAATAAATGTGATTCGGAAATTCATCTAAAATGCTTCATTAGCAATTCTATCTGCGAATTTCCTTCCGTTTCACGATGCATCATTGCACATTAATAAGCAATGCATCATCAGATGACTGATCCGAAAAAACTACACTCTCTTAAGACATAATTCAACGAAACGCTTCGTCACAACAAGTGACGCCATCTAGAAGAATGTCGAATGCTAGGAAGAGTCTAAACTGAAAACGTGTTGCACTAGGAAAAACGAGTTTTCTCGGAACAGACTCATAGAGGTAGGTTTGCCCAGTCATGTGACGGCATTCCTATTGAATATAGTTCTTGACTCTTTCTCTCTCTGTCTCTGTCTGTCTGTCTGTCTGTCTGTCTCTCTCTCTCTACATTGTTTATATTTTAACAATGACACAATTATCACACCCGAAACTAAAGGTAAATGTTTATAAAAAGGTGACAGCGAAGAATAAACACATTCTAAAGCGAATTTTAAAATGTGTCTAGAAAGCAAGAGTAGTAAAATCTTGAAACAAAATAACTGGACACAAAAAACTCAGTTAAAATGGAACTCTGTTCGGCAACGGGTACCAAATCAACGAATCAGTCGAATGACATTTTCTTTCTCATTAAATTAATAATTTGTTGCCGATTTAGTTTCAAAATATGTGCCGTTAAAACCGTCCGTATTAAAAATATCTGTTATAAATTATAAGAAGCGAATTGGCTCAATTCACAATACTTTGCATATCTAAGTTTTTAGGTTCGAACAAAGTAATTTATGTATAAATTACATCATTGTTACAATATCTTATAGGTAGGTGCCTGCACAGAAGAAAACGCATTATTATGATCTCGCTACTCCGCACAGACTTCCTGCAGTAGCAAAAATATATTGAAGTTAGTCATTAAATTAAAAGATAATAGCATATGACGTTCTAATTATACAAATAACACTATAAGAAACTAAATAATACATTCTGAATGTTAGCAATGTTTCAAATGGCTCGAAAACTTGCATCCCCTGCAGCAAGGACGTTCCAAGTCGCGATTCTCTTTTTTTTTCTTTTCTCAAACCCACAAAAAACAAGAAGGCGTAACGATTACCCGGCCACCTAAATAAAGAAAACAATAACGAAGCGCAGAGCATGGAACGGAACGCTGGTGTCGCTGCAGGCCGCCGCGCCTCGCCAGGACGGTCCCGGACACGTATTTAATTAAAACACGTGCTCACGTTATCAGGCACCGGGTAACGAGCAACGAGCCAGGCGATGGCGGCTATCGCGTTCTGCCATCGGCGCCGCGCGGGACGTCAGAATTAACTCCAGAGCGCTCTGCTATCGCCTCTGTCGCCGTTGCCGTGGCGACTTATGCATCTCGCGGTCGGCGCCATCGATAAAAATGGGCGCGCCGATTTTTTTTTTTTTTAACAGTCGCTGACAGGTGGACTGAACGAGCTTGGAGGGAGACCAGCGGACTCTGGATCTACAGCTGACAATGAGTGTATGCGTTTAAAGGGAGATTAAGAAAAACGAAACGTGTTTCTGCGTGCTCTATTTTGAAATTTTGTTCTTTTTAAAGAACGTCCAACGAGAATCAAACCTAATAGATGAGTAAAACGCATAAAAAAGAATTATTTGTAATATATTTTTAGTGTACGAACATTTTATAAATGAAAAGCACTTAAGCCATGATTATTTTTTCCAACACTTAAAAGCGAGTATAGTTTATGAAGTATTCCAGTGTATAACTAAGACAAAATCAATGAAATATATTGACTGTAATCAGCTAGCCAGGAAATATTTAAACCTCTCATTATAACAGATATTTCATAGTTACTCTCGGTTATTCTTTTTGCGATAAAGTAATATCTTTTTATATTTTATTTATAGTATTTGCCAAATGTCCTCTTGACTTCTAAAAATATTTTCAGAATGATGAAGCCGAAAGCCGAAGCCAAGAACTCGCGCAATCGAAAATTACTATTTTCTAAATTTATGGTCATTTCTTCCTCCTACTAAGTGTTATACAGCAGAATTGACGGACAGAGAACAATTGATAGTAATTGAGCATTACGAAATTATACAGATTAGAATTGATGATAGATTCTGATCTTAGAATCAACGAACACTGAATCGCGGAATTGCACGTCTGAGGTGACCGCCGGATCCAATGACTAAATCTCATGGGAAATCCCTGTTCCACGCTCATGTAAGAAGAAAAATGCACAATAAACGCGACGTACGTACAAACAATATTCGATGACTTACGGGAAAGGTTATATCATTTTCATACAGTTAACCAGTATTCGAACAGGATGGTAAGAAAAATGTTGTCTGAAAAATAAACCACAGTTGACTTCGATTAATGTTGGCGACTTCGTCTGTAATGTGACGTTGATAATGTTGGTACTTTTTATGTAATAAACAATTATCTCTGAACGAAATTACTTCTTTAAAATCAACAGCACCAACATTAATTTATGCCTCGATTTCTTCGTAACAAACAAATACCTCTGACATGATTCCCTCCGACGTGTGGGAGGCAGCGAAGTAGCAGCGGAGCTCTCCGTAACTCCGCGAGTCGCCAACATCAACAAAGAGGAAATACTTCCCGGAGCTTTCGCGTCCGATTCCAGAATAAACAACAGCGCTCCGACTGGAACGCGGACTGGCCTCCTTGCGCGCCCTCTAGCGGCGCCCGGGGGCCTCCGACGGACCGCCTGGCGGAGGCGGAGGCGGTTGCGGCGGAGGCGGAGGCGGCGGTGGCGGCGGCGGCGGAAACGGAGGCGGTGGCGCGAAGGCGGCGGGGGCGGCGCGGATGCGGTGCGGTGGTGGCGGAGGCGGCGCGAGGGCGGCGGCGACGGGGGGCGGCGGCAGAGGCGGCGGCGGTGGAGGTGGCGCGGTGGTGGCGGAGGCGGCCGGCAGAGGAGGCGGAGACGGCGGCGGCGGTGGCGGCGGCGGTGGCGGTGGCGGCGGGAAGCGGCAATTACGAGTGACTTGTTAAGTAAACGAAGGGGACTTGGGCATCAAGGAGCGCCGGACGGGGCCAAAACTTTGATGAGTGCCGCGGATTTTTTAAAAACAAAAATGGGCGGGGAGAATAAATAATCGAGAAACGCTTTGGAGATTGCGGTCTACGTCGCCATTCCAACGAGGAAAATTTCCTGGAGGTAAAATGGCTGCTCTATTACTAGGTTAATACTGCGCTATTACTAGCTTAATACGTAATGTCGTCTTCAATGTTTTTAACATTTTAACACCTGTTTTCACATTTTAGAATTTATTATAATTATTATTACTATTATTATTATAATTATTGTTATTATCATTAATAGTATTAATATAGCGGAAAATTATTATCATTATTAGTATTAATATAGCGCTTAGTGCCCTACCGGCACGCTGAAACTTAATGAATGACACTTCGTTCCCCGAACGGTGCACAGCAAGTGGTACGTATAACCGTGATAGAGGGAGACACATGCAGAATGTGGTTTTTACCGACAGCAGCGATCTCTTTCCCATGTTATTTACGACTTACAAGCACTCCAACACAAACTTTTGAGTATGATATAAATAATTTTGCACAGTCTTCAATTGTAATATTTTGATTTCAAAAATTAAAATAAAATATATGAGCTTCATGAATTTTGATTTATACACCAAGTCTAAACATTAACTATCGTGAAAATTACATGTGTTCTTTCAAACAAAGAACAGATCAAAAAGTATTGGTAAGATCAATAATCGAATGGGCAATAAACTCCGAGAATGATTACGCTTCCTCATTGCAGAGATTTCTGTATCTATCTAAAAAGTACCAAGAGTGACAGAAGTTTTCCATATTAATTTGCGCCGCAGCAAAACACGGGAATGGGACAAAAGTGTGCAAACAAGAGTAAACTAGCGTGACATTGGATGTGTCAGCGCACAATAGAGACGGGAAAAGAGAAAAGCACAAGCACAAATAAATACCAGACAGAAATCTGCAAGACGACGAATCAGACGAAGTCCATAAATTAGCCGTCAGCGAAAACGACACGCCGCGTATCTCTAGTAAAAAACCCCCAACCTGTTAGAAGGCTGTCACCCGCAGTCGCAGGCACTTCATCAAAGCGATACCCCCCCCCCCCGGCCAGGCGCAAAAATCGAACTAGGTCGCGCGGGCGATTCGTGCCGCCACGCCGCTCCGCGCTGTTTCGGCAAAAAGGCTGACGTAACAATGACGGCAAACAGGGGCAGCGAGGCGATCGCGCTGCGTCATCAGCGGCGCTGCTGCAGCACAGCGCTCGCTGCGCCCTCGCCGCCGCCCGGCGCGCGTCACGTGATCGGCGCGGTCACGTGACCCGTGACTCACGACCGGGGATCCCCCTTCGCCGAGCACTCATCTCGCAGCGCGCCGGGCGATTTTCTCGCCCTCCCCCTCCCCTTGTTTTGCGGAGGGGAAAAGAACCGAGGGGCACGCCGCTCCCTTCTGCCCATTTCGTTGCCCCACCCCCACCCCGTCCGAATTCTCATCAACAAACTCACCCGTGTACGAGCGCGTGCACGCTTGCTCACACATACACACAGGGCGGGCGCGCGCAGCAGCCTCGCGGCGTGACGAGGGGTTATCTTTGTTATGGCGCGGAGGAAATTAGTTTTAAAATCCCCGCCGACGCTTATTCCTTGCCCGTGGCCCCGCAGATAAACCAACAGGAGGGAGAGACAGGGAGAGAGAGGGCGAGATGGAGAGGGACGGCCAGGCAGGGAGAGAGAGGGAGGGCGACAGAGAGGGAGGGCGAGAGAGAGAGCGATAAACAGAGGGAGGGAGAGAGAGGGGGAGGGAGAGAGAAGGGGAGGGAGAGAGGGGGAGGAAGGGAGAGGGGAGGGAGAGAGGGGGAAGGAGAGAGGGGGAGGGAGAGAGAGGGAGGGAGAGAGGGGGAGGGAGAGAGTGAGAGACGGGGAGAGGGAGGGAGAGGAAGGGAAAGAGAGGGAGAGAGAAAGGGAGAGGGAAAGTGAAGGAGGGACAGGGGCGAATAAGAGGGGAGGGAGTAGGCGAGGAAAGGAAGAGAAACATTTGATGCAAGGCGTGGAGGCCATTACGTAAGAAACAGATCGTTTAATTTACCCTCTCTCACACATTCTACTCGACGATTGCTTTATTTTTAGAAAGGTTGCCACTGCATACAGAAGTGAACTTTTTTTGATCACCATATTTTTTGCGCTTGAAGTGCTTGAAGCAACGAAAGAAAATGAAAGGAATATAAACCGCACAACCGGGGGATGATATTCCGACTTTTATTAATAAATTCCATTCCACTTTTTCAAGCCAGGAAATATGTCAATAGAGCTAGTTCTTTAATTTCGCGGTTTTAAAATCGTTTAAACCATTAACAATATTTATCATAATATTAATATTAAAAATATGACATGGTACACGACGTGCTTTAATAAACTAAATCGTCAATCAACGAGGGTTTTTTTTACATCGTTCGTCGCACCAATAATGTTACCGTATAGCGACCCGACAGGGCAGGAATAGTTATTTATGAACCAAGGGCGTTTTAAGGGTTAGAGAATGATGGAGCTGTCTCAAAAGCCCAACAGCTTTTTATCACCCTAGATCATTAGAACAAGTTAACATCCGTGATACATTCAAGATTTTATTGTTTTAAACCAAATTTTAATTATTCATATTTACTAATTAACCTAAGTTAACTTAATTCGTTTTTTCTTTTCATATTTCCCTCGTAACCACAATTCTCTCGATCCAGAGAAGTAACTCAGTGTGTATACAGCTCCGTGTCGAAAGCAATAACAAGCAGTAACGAATTAGTAAGAAAAGTAAATAATAATTTTTCTTCCTCTTCCTTTAGCGGATGTGCCTGACCTCATTGTCTTCCTCGAACACCTCGGAGCGTTAGCACCCGCCCTTTCCTGGAAGCGTGCCCAGAGGTCTGTGTTTACGCACCTGAACAGATTCCGGGAAACGAAGGTTTTATTTATATATATATATATATATATATATATATATATATATATATATATATATTATAATATAAACTTCACGTGGTATTACGAGCAGTGAGAAAATCCATAACCGAACGGGCAAGGTTCAAGAATGAAATTGGATCATAGTAGAGAATGCGACAAAAGTAAACAACACGAGAAAATGCGATCAGAACTACTACGGAAAATAAAAGATCTACTAAAACATTCAAATTTTATTACAAGAGTCGGAGGATCGTACACAGAAGTTAAGGTCAAGACAATGGGTGATAGCACCATACAATGAGGATCCCTATCAACAAATGAACTATACTACCAAATCGGTATGCAATCAAATTCACTATTTCAGTAGTATTAAAAAGTGTACCAGTGTCATTCAAAGAAGATGAAATCTTTCTAAAATTCTTCACTAAAAGCTATCCCGTAATAACAGTTATAAGACTGACACACTAACTGGAAATCGAGGCCTTTGTGTGAGCTTCTCTCTCAAAAACAAACGCTCGAATGGAAATCCACAAACCCAAAAACCTCTTTATTGCTCTCCGTAGAAGAAAGACGTCATAGACTAGGGATATCTACCAGTACAGTATTGTCAATGTCAAGCTTATTGGCACAGTAAAAAGAACTAGGGATAACTCCCAGTTCTAGAGTTTAAAGAAAACGGTGTATAGTGTATTGTACTGTGAATATTTTCTTGGTAAAATGTAGAATTTGCCCTGGACGTTTCCAGTTATTTGATATTATGTATATTATACCCTCGTACTCCTTGCCGCGAACCTACACGCAAGAGACCAAATGTAAATAACCGTGAAATAATCAATACGCCCAGTTTTGTAATAAAACGATAATGACGAAATTTTCAAAATTTATCACATGAACTAAAATTTTAGTCGCCATGTCAAGAATATAATACGCTGTAAATTATGTCACACACATGAAAAAGGCGGCTGGCAGCATCGGAAGGCTTCAATTTCGTGCAGGACAGTCGTAAAGTGTATAGGTAATGCTGTTATTGTTATTATTGCCTTAAAATGCTTTGAAATTAAAGTGTATTAGTATTCTGAGTTGTAATATGTAAATTGTAGTGTTCTGCCACCAGGTTCTATACCTACCTGCAGAAATAATAAATCTATCTATCTATCTATCTATCTATCTATCTATCTATCTATCTATCTATCTATCTATCTATCTATCTATCTATCTATCTATCTACCTATCTATCTATCTACCTACCTATATATCTATCTATTTATCTATCTACCTATCTATCTATTTATCTTCGGAGGCCTGCATCGGACGATTGCAGGTCTAGTAGTCGGTCCCTGCCCCCCCCCCTCCCTGCGTTCAGTGGTGGTCAACAAAGACGCGCCTGTTTGCGGCACGTTGTCAACGTCAAGCCAAGGGCTGCTCCCCCCTCCCTACACACCCACAAGCTTTTTTACGCAACGTCGCATCGCATTAAAAGCGTGGGCGCGTTTCTTCTGCGGTTCTAGGATGCTGCGTTGGCTCGCTGGGATATTTTCAACAGCTGCGGTACGATCTTCGTTGCAAGAATGGCAGAAAGGAAGGCGTCTTTCAGTCGAAAAACCGTTATTGTACACTGCAGCATTACATAACTTTCTCTATGCTACACAGTAGTATGCGAAAAGGTACTCGTAAAAATCAGATGAAGAATGTTACAACGAAAGACCTCGCACACACTTCACATTCATGTCACTATCACCGAACAGATATGCCTCAGCCGACACGGGTCCTTAGATTGAGAGACCACTCACACGTCCCAAGTTCCTAAATTTAGCTCTATTATTTGGTTTCAACAAATTATTGTTTCTCTTTTTGACAATTTAATTTTTAATTTAACATTGGCTATATGCTTTTCTTCAATAACTTGGTCAATTATTCAACTTCAATAACTATCCTTCAATTATTCCCATGCATATTTAATATGTTAATTTTAAATAATAAATTTTAAAAAAATATGTAAAAGTTAATTAACGACATCAATGTATGTTTAATGTATCTTTCATTTATGTTTCATGATAGTTAAAGCTAGGAACTAACTTCATCTTTAACCAGACACTTCCGGTGGAACAGAATCAAAAGTCGCTTCTTCCCGCAGCCACCCGAGACTTTCAAAAACGCATTACATAACAGCACCGCGGCGTGGCGCGGCGCGGGGACGCACCGTGCGCCTAAAATTAGACCGCGCGCGCCGCGACCTGACGTCGTCGGGGCAGGGGAGCCAAGCGCAAACAGCGGCGCCGCGCCGCCTCGGCCCGGTGCCGCCCACGCGCGCCCGCACGCCCACGCTCCCGCCAAGGGCGCGGCGGGAGACGCCCCTGGCGGCAGGCGGGCGCGCCAACAACGGGGCTGGTGATCACCAGGGGGCGGATATTAATGAAATGTCGTCTTTTTTCTTTTCACTACAGAGCAATGCCGTTAGAAATTAATGTTAATGAAATATCGTCTTTTTTCTTTTCACTTTAGAGCAATGAAGTTTAGTTTAGAATTTCATTTTATGTTATGATCTAACGAAATAACCAATTGTTATGAGTTATTTGTTTTCTTTTTTCTTCTATTTCGAGAATTAAGTCTTTTTTTTTTTTACCTTTTTACGTCATTTCTAATGAATTTTTTGCTTATTTCATCGATTCTAATAACACTTTCTTTGTACATGCTTCAAACAATATTTACGAAATGCATCAAATGTTCACCACAGAATTCCAGAATTCGATTTCTTCGCTCAGCTGTCGTGTTGTAATCTAAGGTTCCTGTGACGTCTATTTTTTTAAATTTTAATTATTTTTTAATTTCTTATGACGTTTTCCAATCCAAAAAATAGCTTTTATCAGCGTATCCTCAGTAACAATATGCAAAAAGCAACAACCACTACCAAAAAAACAAACTTGTTTCTACTTTGCTTCAATTGCTCAAACGTAACGTTACAATCGCGAGTAGCAAGAAATAGTTATAAAATATTGCATATTCAACGTTTGCCAGAGACGTTGAGAGTAACGAATGATTCGTTTCAAACATAAATTCTGCCACTTTTTTAAAATATGAGAATTTCCCCATCGGTTCTGAGTGAAATAACGCAATTTAAAGAAACAGTGATTTTCTCGATCACTTTTTCCATTTTTTTCGGAGCAATCAAACCCCCGTTTCACAAACACTGCTTAAACCCATTGCCAACCGCTTTATCATTAGTACATCTCTAACAAGTTTTATCATCAGAGAAAATACGCCCTTTATTCATTTTCCGTATTGAGTAGAATTAATCAGAATTTGATCATTAAAATTCTAGTCCCCAGAAACATGCATAATATAAGACGCACATTCCAATTAACGGGAAACATCATTAGACAATATTTTACTTATTCAAGTTGTTCCCTTTAATGTAAAATTGGACTCTTTAATGTTTAGAAGAGAAAACGACAAGTGTAAATTTGGAAAAGCTTGAGGAATAATTTTTCTTTGTCCCACTTCAAACGTTGCTTTTGTTTTTCCGTCATTGTGTTTTATACCGTGTCACCTGTCACCTGTTAATAATGAAAGCTCGCCCTCGGGCGAGTTGCGTCGTACTTCTCCCAAAAGTGCCATATCTTTCGTTTTCCGTCGGTTGACATTTCTCAACAGGTGGTTCGTGGGCGGACGCACCTAGCGGCGTTTCACGGCGCCAACTGGAAGGTGAGTATTTTGGTCCGCAGAAGCGGAGACGTCATACGAGGCAGGAAATTGGTTAGAACGCGCCCAGCGGCTACCTGCCTCATTCCTACGTCCCACCTGAACCTTCTCGGAACAGAGGACAGTCGCTTCTCCCTCCTCAGAGGGTTTCAAAATAACAGCACATGGCAGACCGGTGCTTCCTACAACCCTCGCAGAAGCATTCACTGGATTCGGCACTGCCAAAACGTTTCCGGGACGTTTAACACTAGTTTTAATTATTCCGGAAAGGTGGCTCAAATTGCAGAGTAAATAAGCCAGAATGTACCCGATTATCAAAAGGAATGGACTATGCGAACAGTTCGGAGAATTCTCCTTCATCGAATCTTTTCAGTTTGTCGGATGAATATTCATAATAGAGACGTAAACAAGTTCCTACAAAGGCTGTCACATCAAAGCAAAGCAAAATCACACTCATCTGATTCCCACGATTCATCGTAATGACATCCCGTTTGTAGGTTACCAGTAATACATGCGAGAATGTTTTGGAGGGGTTCTGAATGCGACGAATTTCAGGCGAGATGTAAACAATTCATTGAGACGTTAGTTAAAAAATGCAATTTTGAAGTAAATTAATATCCTTCACAAATGGGCACAATTTGCCTTGGATACTTTTGTTGATATTATTGATATAATTGAATAGAAGAATAGTTGTGAAAATAACATGAAAAAATATTTCAGAAGAGAGACATCACTCGACACAAAATGCCGCTTACATACAACAAAGTTTCTCTAATTCTTTTTTAATTCCCCATTTTCATAAAAACCACTTACATAAAAAGTTGATTTAAAACGAGACCGTTGCGCCCAGAAAATAAATTAAAATAATTATTTACTTCCCAACCGAAATTTAAAAATATACCACTCGTAGTGCCTCAAGATACAAATTCCCCTGCAACAATGAAATCAGAAAAAAATCATTTGCACTTTCTAAGACAGGACTAACGGTTCAGTTCTTATAAACATGTTCACATGAGAGTTCTTTTTCTCTCTCCAACTTCAATTCTCTCACTTCGAACAGTCACCGTTCACCGCAATTTAGTAAATCCATCCATTGACTGACGTTCACTGCAAATGGAATTTCACACGCACAGCTTGCCACACATATGGATAACGGACGAGGATTATGCATAAACGCTTCCTCTCGGGCCGTCACTGTTCCACAGAGCTCTTCCGTTTAGGAAGTCTCGCCTCACACTGCGCCGCTGCACCATTTGGCAATCGCCTCGCGGCACACGTGGCGGCCAGACGGCCGTATCTTGCACCAGCAGCAGCACCGGCCTGCTAGCTCTCCCCTCCCCCTTCCCGTCATCAAAGGATGTGGGGGAGGGGGGATGCCCAGGGCGGTCGCCCGAGGGGATGAAATATTCTGGAACCTTCACGCAGAAGCCTTCCTTCCCAACCATTAGGCTGGGCGCCAAATTCGTAAAATATTCACTCCGGGCTTTCCCTCCAAAAAAACAAAATCAATACCGCCCACCGTTTCGAGCGTCTTTCCGGTGTAGTGCCTCAGTCGGCGCCACCGACCGCAGCCTGCGCTGGCACAGTAGTCCCAAGGTCACCGTTCCAACCTGTCCAAACAACGGTGTAGACCATGCAAATACTTTCGGAGTGGGGGCAAAACTGTTGGACTTGCCAGGTGTAATAACATTACAAACGTTTAAGCTAATCTTTGTTTAGCAGTTTGTTCACATTTTAGCACCATAAATACTAACACACGATTTTTTTACACATGCTGCAGAGAAGATAAAGCACAATTCACGGAACATAGTATAGTATTTTTTCCCCGTAGCGAACTGGAAAGTTGATATCAACAGCAGATCATGATGCAACACACACAACAACCTTGTCACAGAAACTTCATCGAAGTGATGCAATACGAATACGCTTCTTTTTTCTTTTGGACGTTTAACACCACTAGACACGCATGTACACACACTGAAAACCTGCAATCGCACTCTTTACCTAAGAAGATCCTACCAATTTCACTTTCATATAAAACACGAGAACACTTCTATTCCAAGCAAACGAGAGAAAGTCTCAGAGGTCACGTTGCATGCCCCCTCCCCTCCCCCATCTCGTCCGAGTGAGCGCACGATTACCTTTTCCAGTCGACGACATCGGGCAGGCGGTCGGCGCCTCGCGGTGGAGGCGGCAGCGGCGTCGGCGGATGCAGCGAAGCACGTCCTCACCCAACAGAGGTCGGCCTTGCACTGAGCGCGGGGGAGACGCGAAGGGGGGCCGGTCGGCACGCCGCCGCCGCCGCCGCCCCCCCTCCACCGCGCCCCCCTCTCAATAATCCCGGGATGAGCGAAGCTCTTGTGACCGCGGGGTCCACCGCCCTCCCTGCCCTCCCACGAGAGACGAACGGGGCGCGCAGAGCACCCCTGGCGGCCGCGGGGGGAATTACGCCGCCCGGGAAATCCCGCCACCTGCGGGGCGGCCACCGCGGCCCGAGTGGTGAGTGAACTGGGGTGGGGTGGGAATGTCGGCGGAGGTGCCGGCGGGGCAAGGAGGAAATGGCGATAGGAGAGAAATAAAATCCAGGAAGTTCTCCCGAGTTGGGATACAACGTCGTCTGAATGTCATGGGGGAAAAAGAATTGTACACGGTTGAAAGTGCATGTCTGGCTCATAATTCCGCAGGGATGCTGCAATTACTCAATACGAAACTAAGTAATAAACATGAGTTCACATTTCGAGACTTGCATCAGACCAAAATAAAACTTTTTTTTTGTAAGTTTGAAAGCCATATGGCCGTTTTTGGATGGAAACGCAATTACGTATTTACTAATCGAAATTCAATTCAATTTTTTTTAATTCAAAGGCATTATAGTACTTTGTATACATAAAACAGTGGTGCTACAACAGCACATACTTTCTCGCGTTATATGTATTGATTCCGCATTATTATACTACATCATGTACCTCGAACTCAACTCCTTCGAATTAACTGGAAGTGCACTACACCACGCAGTCGCCCAGTCATACTCAGTTGAACCGACACTTAAAAAGCTAATTGTCTCTCCCATTATTTCCAACATGCAGTTTTCAAAACTACACAGAGTTAGCCGGAAATGAGACTAGCACCAATTTATTACTGTCCTTTGATACACACGTGGATATTTTTTTCTAGAAAATGGAACCGTGTTTGAGAAAAACAATGTCTAAAAATTACCCGCACAATTACGGGAAAACCACTCATATTTTCGAAAAATTTTACGTGACCTTAGTTCAAGATATCATTAAGGGAAAAAAATCATCATGACAACACACACGGACAGACGGACCGACATACAGACAAACGTTTTGCCGTCAAACGATTGTTCGGTGTTTAGGAACAACAAAAAATGGAATTTGGATTCACGTGTTAGGAGAATTAATTTACTGTATATTATTGGATCAATATTTATCAACTCTTCCGTTACTAGGGCCCGACTAAAGTTTTTCCTGTCAGAAATTCGCAGTTTTCAGGTGCACGATTACGATACTTTCAGCCCATACTGTAGTAAGGGCAAAAAATTAAAACAAAAATGACTCCGGAAAAAGTTTGTAAGTTCGTGAATAATAAACACATTAACACATGATTTGTTCTCCAGCTGTGCAATATTACTTTTACACCAACTACAGCTTGAAATCGAGTGCACCGTCTAGAAACTCCACTCATTTTCAGTGTAGCAGAGGCTAACGTTGATGTTTGTGAGGGTTAGGGCGTTCAGCTGAAGCGGCATAATCTGTGTCAGAAACACAACGGAGCCGCACCTCAAAGCATACGCTCATTTGCTGCCAGACACAACACGCTTGGCGCCAGACAACACGAGACCGCGTGCCTCCGAGCGTCGATGCCAAGTATTGTTCAGAGGGAGAGAGAGAAGAACGGCGTGTTCGTCAAGGGAAAGGAATCTTGACCTTCAAGAAGCTTCCGAGAGGAGAGGAGAGAGAGAGGAGAGAGAGGAGAGAGAGGAGCGAGAGGAGCGAGAGGAGAGAGAGGAGAGAGAGGAGAGAGGAGAGAGAGGAGAGAGAGGAGAGAGAGAGATGGAGAGGAAGAAAGATGAAGGGGACTAAGGGTAAGAGAAATACGTGTGGAGAGATGAGACATGAAGAAAGAGATAAGAGCAAAGAAAGAAAGGAAAATATAGAATAAGAACAAGAGAGAGAAAGACATAGGCAGAGTGAACTACAGGCAGCTTAAGCGAGACGCTGATAGAGTGAATGAGAGGCAGAGAGAGAGGGGGAGAGAGGCAGAGAGAGGGAGAGAGAGTGAATGAGAGTGAGTAAGAGAAGCAGAGAGATGGAGAGAGTGAATGAGAGTGAGTAAGAGGAAGCAGATAGGATGGAGAGAGGAATAGAGAGTGAGTAAGAGAAGCAGAGAGATGGAGAGAGTGAATGAGAGTGAGTAACGGAGACAGGCAGAGAGAGAGAGAGGGAGAGAGAGATAGAGAGAAAGAAAGTGAGTGAATACGAGTAACAGAGACAGTTACTGCTGTTGCAGTTATTCGAGCAACCCGGTGCAGGAAGACAGCAGGGACTACGAAGGCACGCTAGTCCCCACTCACCCCCAAAGCGCTCGGGAACGCAACGGCCACTACTCGAGAGCGCAAAGAAACAGACGGCCACCTCGGCATGAATGAACGGAAGGACGTGCGAAGCCCGGCGGGAGCAGAGGCGACAAGCGAACCGGAGTTCCGGGAGGCGACGTGTCCTTCGGAGCGAGCAGCGCAAACTTCTGCGTCGGAAGAGCGTTGCGGGCCGCTTTTGAGCCAAGCGCAGAGCGGGGCGGGCCGACGCGAGGCGAGGCGATGGCGCCGGAAAACAGCGATATTTTACCTTCTTTTACGCTCCGTCGCCGAAAGAACTCGAAACGGCGAAGGCGTCGCTCTACTTCGCGACGAAAACCAAAACATTTTCTGAACTGGAAAGGAAATTCGCAAGGTATTCGGTCGTTCATATCCCGATGAACAGCTTTAGAAACGTTATTCATTCTGTCTTCCGCAGACCTAAAAATACACATTTATTTTTAATTTTAGTGTTTGTTTTCGGTAACATAATCTTTAATGTAGAACTATACTTTACGCTCTGCCCTATTTCACAGTCATGCCATTCCTTAATGGCTTTCCATTAAGCTTTTGTAATAAAATAATATATACCGTTGATTAGATTATCATGAGTGTATACGAAACAACTCCAAACTTTTCAAGGGACGATTTTGGCTCCACATTTTGTCGTACTTCTAACATCAGAAAAGGGTTAAAGTAATTGTACGTAATATGTAACTTATACAGTAATTTCTTTGTAAGGTTGTTGTGAAGCATTTTTATGGGTTAGAACTAGGAACGAATTCGGTGAATTTAAATTTTGTTACTTTTTTAATATAGTCGTTATTATGAAAGAAGCCAGTGTCTTTGGTAATGGGTATTAACCTTATGGAGATGATGGTACACGATATTTTATTCGATTTATTTATTTATTTATTTATTTATTTATTTGTTTATTTGTTTGTTTATTAATTTATTTTTCATTAAGCAACAGTAGAAAATGTATGTGACGTAAGGGTAAGAAGTACATCCTGTTCACGTTTTCTCTTCTTTGTCGTTGTGAGGGTGGTCAGTGATAGCCTACCAAGTTGTTGAAATTAGCACCTCTCATTTTAATAAATAGACGTATAAAGCACGAGAGTTGATGGTATTCCGTTTCAAAATGTAATCCCCAATATCCCGAGAATGGCAAGAGAAAGTAAATAAACAGAAGGCCGCGTAACAGCAGCAGCGGCAGGCGTGATTTAATCCGTGACGTCATCGACGCTGACGGAGGCGTCTGGAATGATCGCGTCCGCGGCCAAGGAAAGACCGCGAGGTGACGGCGAAGCGGGGCGGCGCGCGTGCTTCTCGGTCGATTCCTCCTTACGCGTGGCAGCGAGCGACGTTGCTGCCTGCACGTACAACCAAGGCACCGCCACCTCCGCCACCGCTTCCCCCCTGCCGCCTCCACCTCCGCCCCCGCC
>BOPP01000047.1:3559246-3583067 GCA_017312745.1 Gryllus bimaculatus | reverse complement strand
CTCCCCCTCCGCCGCCGCCTCCACCTCCGCCTCCGCCGCCGCCTCCACCTCCGCCTCCGCCGCCTCCACCTCCGCCGCCGCGCTCAGCTTCTGGGAATTCCGCTGCCTGCGCGATGCCCAGCGCTTGACTCACGACTACAGGTGCATGTTTTCTTTATAATCGAGTCCTCGAGAGTGTTTGTTTGCCCGGTGTTGAAAAGCTCGGCCCGTGGAGAAATATACGTCCGTCTCGGAATGGCACGTAGCAATTTTCGATACTGCGATAATCTACCCCTACTTTCAAACCGATTCAAATCAACAACTTTTTTTGTGCATTATTAGTAGATTCCGTATATTACTTTTACATTTTACTACTATTTTTTTGGTTCAAAAATACATTATGATTTACGGTTATATTTATTTATTCATTATTTCCGCTATACGATTTCGTCTTATTCATCAGAGATATTTCTTGTTTAGATTATTCTTGGTTAAAGAACAGGGACATTGATTGTGTTCCAATTAAAATGTGAGTTGTTCATCTTAATATACCTTTCTAAAAAAATATAAATTAATATGCGCCTCAAAAAAGGGAATGTCGCTGATAAAGACGTCACACAGGCTTCAGAAAGACGTCACAAAGTTATTCGTCTTTCACACTACAATTCTGTACACACAGAAATATCGCGACCACTTTTGAAAAAAATATGTTGGAAGTCATTTTTCACGACATCACTGATAACGTTGAACCGGGTTCATGACCAGGGAAAATGAACGCGACAGGTATTCTGATTATTTTGGATTAACATGCTTTCTTATGAGAGTTGATCTTTCGCCTTGTGGGCGGCCAAGTTTTCTTCCATAGTTGGCACTCCCGTTTAAATTGTGAACAGGCAGAACCTTCCTCTGCGCTGTGGAATATCAAGAAAACTTGCGCGTACAGAACCAGCGGCACGCACGTAGTGTAGCGGGTCGCACGGGACAGGAATAAATAACGTCAATGAATGGCTGGCAGTAAATCGAACGGTCCAAATAAGGAGACGCAGATAAAGCATTTGCTCTTACAATGCTTGGAACAAACGAGAAGCAGAAACCTATCGTTTCATAAATATTCGTTACTTATCAAACAGTACAATTCACGTAGTATCTGTGTTTCATTTGCTTTTAGCGAATAACAGAAATCAACCTATGTTAGCAGGAATCGGAAAGTACTAGAAAACTTTGTGAAATTGTTATTCACAAATCACAACAATTCTTTTTTTTTTTTAAATTTAAGGTCGCATCAACTACTAGGTCATTAGCGACCACTATTGCTTGTAACGGTATGGTAACTGTGGGTTGACACGATAATGATGATGATAGGGGGTGAAAGGACGAAACACAATACAACCATGCCCGAGGCGGGACTCGAACCCGCGATCCTTCGGTCCGAGTTCGCTACGGCACTACTGCCTTAGCGATCTCGGCCACCGGATCGGCACAACAATTCTTGAAAGAGTCATTAAAATGGAAGCATAAAGAAAACGTTTGTTTGCTAAAAAATCTGTTGGATTAGACCATCTAAAAGTGCATTTCCCAGGTACGAACTAAAGTAACCATTTCTAACTTTTATCTTTAATGGGGGGGGGGATATTCTCGAGGAGTTTCATCTGCAATTAACACACATCACAGAAATCCACGTCAAAACAGATACTAAATTATAAGTTAGGAACCGTCCTTCTGCACTTAGCCGTTAAGAACGACGTTCTTGAACGTAGCTCCCAGTTCATCGCCCTTAAGCACCATCCGATTTCCTCGCATTTTCAAACTCGAGTTTAAGATGAAGCATCACGCCGCGACTGCCCGCCCGGCGGAGAAACTTTCAAATACTGAAACTTCAGCAATCTCGAAAAGATATCCAAAGCGAACGATGATTCTTCCCGCGCGGAGACGTTCGAAGAAAAATGGCGTCTTTGTGGAGATGCGAGAGGGAGAGGGAGAGTGTGAAGAAGCTGAGGTAAGAGGGTGGCAGGAGCGCCGTGTGATTGCGTGAGCCCGGTGAAATTCTCTCCGAGAAGCGACTCGCTGCCGACCGGTTTCCCGAAGGCTTTTCGAATAAGGGCCGCGTTCCGCGTGAGAGAAACAGCGAAGGATTCGAAATCGATTCCTTTCGCAGAAGAGCGAAGACGGCTTTTATTTTATTTTAGGTTGCTTATTATTTTCTAGGTCTTACAGCGACCACCGTGATTGTTTCACTGCGATTGGTAACAGTGAAGAGAACATGTACGGACAATACAAACGCCCTGCCCGAGGCGGGATTCGAACCCGCGACCCTTCGTACCCGCGGCCCTTCAGCCTCAGCGGCCCCTGCTACCCCGGCCGCTGATGGCCGCTTTAATATAGACGAACAATTCTGGAACATGAATCAAAGAATTCTGTCATCAAAATACAAAAATACAACTTGTGCAGTTACCAAATGCAAATGAATCCACCGACACGAGCAACGTATTAAAGTTTCAGAACTATGAATAACCAGCTCGCCGAAGAGAGAATATCTACAGCTGCTTCCGCCGATCTTGAAGTTGAAATTAAGCCGTTAGAGAGAAGGGAGGAACCGGTGGCGTGAGTTCAGCTGCTTAAAGTGCACGCTAATGTATACTTTGGAAAGCCCTTACAAACTCTCGGGAATGGCTAACAAATTGATTTTTAAAACGCCTCTTAGAAATGGAAATGACCGATCCTCTGTCATTTCGCGCCACGAAATTCAGTTGACCTTGGTTATGTACACCCACTGCATAATGAGACCCAGATCGAGGAGCAAGGTTGAGCGACTAACATGGCCACGGTTCATGAACAATAATCGCAAACAAATAAAGAGCTACTTTACATGTTGTGTTCGCGAAAAATTGAAAAATTGATCTCTTAAATATCTTCTCTGCAAATGCAAATAGGCTAAATAAAGTCAGTAAAGAATAAGTAATATAGAGGTTACTGTAAGAAGGGACCGCATTCACAGCTACAGATTTTCCACCGACAACGTAACTGCAGATTATGTTCATGAGCTAAATACGTTTATACTTTCAAATTGGCTCACTTATAAATGTCTTCCACGCTACTTCTTGTCATGCCATCGTCCGACATGATGCCCTTTTGTTTCTTGACACAACATGCTAGACCCTTCTTGAAATAACGTCTCCGTAACAATACAGTACGTGCAACACATAATAGCAAGAAGTGAAGACAAAATATATACTATAATAAAAAATATTTAATATTACTATTATACTATTATAAATAAAACTATTCTCGCAATTTCTTCAATAGAGTAGACTATACCATTGTATATGCGTTGCTCGTCAATTATTACCATAAAATAACAATAATAAATAATATTAATAATTAATAAATAATAATAATAATAATAATAATAATAATAATAATAATAATAAATATATCAATTATTCACCCTTCATCTCGGAAAGAGGTGTGAGGTGCTTAGCTTTTAATTGTACAATTGCTTTAAATTGAAACGAAGTGACGCCGCTTGTCATCCAAATCGTCCTCCACCCTCTCCGTCCACACAGAGAGAAACTTCCATATGGGCCCCTGGAAGCGCTCCAATTTCTCACGAGCGCCGCACGAGTCTCGCACCCAAGCGCCGACCGCCTCGCCGAGGCGAAGCCGTCAGGTTCCCCCCTCCCGTGTTCCAGATAACGGCCGCACAGACAGACACCTCGCCAGCTGTAAAAGTGGATTTAATCGGAAGAACAGATCCGCTTCGGGCGACGCTCTTCGCCTGTCATGACGAAATCCCGTTCGCGCCCCCGCCCTCCTCGACTGTCCTCGCGGTTTTCCAGGACACCGCCGCGTATTACTTCCGCAAAGTGGCCGTATTTCACCGAGCCGCGCCCAGCCCGTGCCCATCCGGCGGCGCGCGATTAATGGCTATTTCAATTTGCGCGGTCCTTTCTATCTCGGCGGCCGGCCCCGCCCCCGCCGCCGCACCCCCCTCCCGAGGGGGGCAGAAAGGATTGGGGAGGGTGCGAACTTGAGAAACGGCCCCGGCGACGCAGCCCCGGGTCCCGCGCTGCCAGGGGCGAGTTCAATATCGCGAGATGCCAGTTGATAGGTGGCGGCTGATGTCGGGTCCTTTGCGAGTAAGGGAGAAGTAGTTGACAGGTAGCGGCTAATGCTGGGTCTTTTGCGAGCAATGGAGAATGTAGTGGAATGTAGTTGATGCCGGGTCCTCTGCGAGTGAGGGAGAATGTAGTGGAATGTAGTTGATAGGTGGCAGTTGATGCCAGGTCCTTTGCGAGTAAGGGAGAATGTAGTGGAATGTAGTTGATAGGTGGCGGCTAATTCCGGGTCATTTGCGAGAAAGGGAGAATGTAGTGGATAAAACTCGTGCCGCCTGGGGCGCTCGTAGGTGCTAACATCCTGCAACCGCCCCTTCCTCTTTTCTGTTCTATTACAATATGCCACTAAAGCGGAAGTGAAGAAAGCTGCTTCATCGCGTATGGCTGACAACAAAACGAACGTACATTCACTATCACCAGCATGTACAGATACGATTTGTGAATCTACATGAATAAAAACAAAAACCTCACGTACTACATCCTTAGATATCTTCAGTGATGATAGATAAAACCCTATTCAATAATGCCTTAGTAAGGAAATTCTGGCACTACGTGATTTCTGCTACTGAGCTGATGGATGAAAAGGTGTCTCTACGGATGAAATTGAAAGAAGCATGTTTACGAAAATATCTGACAAAGGATGTGCATGTCCTAGGCAGGACAGTCCTGTGCATGCTAGAAGGAATGTGTGTGTCCTCGCTCAGATCCGCACGAAAATTCCTTTAGCACATCAGTCGCTTATCCCCAAAATAGTGAGTCATTCTCATGCAAAAATCGGCTGACTGCTAGCGCTATTCGACAGTAGCTTGGTGTTCCTGCACAAACAGTTCTTGGCCTAGTAGTGTGACGAGTGTAGCTGCAGCAGGAAGCAGCCTATTGGGAGTGTTTAGCTGAAGATCAAAGTGTAAACACTATAGATTTGTATCATGAAGTGAATTAATCATATGAAGGTTGTAAAAAGTGAAGATGCAAAATTACTGTGCTGAAGATGTGCTGAATATGGCAACGTAATAGGAGTCGAGTTTATTCAGTTCCCTGATATGTTATAGAGAACATATCACAACTACAATGGAAAAGATACAGAAATGCCTGGATAGGTTGAGTGATCTTCAAGGACATGAAGAGCCCATATCATAAGTCGACTCTTTCAGCAGTACAAGATGTTCATCTCTAGAGCATCAGGAACCTTGAAGTGAAAGACGGTACGAACAATCTCCATCCAAAATGTCGAGCCCCACTGTGTTTCAAAATATTGATGACAACATATTGGAGAACATTTATTAAGACTATAACAATAGTGGTTAAACTCCTAAAGCAAACTTATGAGAGAATATACGTACACTCGAGGTAAATCAAATTGCAAATTAATATTCAATTATATTACTATCAGAAGGTAAGATCTAGATCATTTCAAAGCAAACAGGTTGTTGCAATTAAATACTTTAAAAGAGTACCTAAAGTGACCATTTGACAAGGCAAAAATTATGGATTTTCAGTCCACTCGGTTTTTGATACTATTATATTGTTTATTCTCGTCATCAAAACATCTACCTTGAACTCGAATGGGTAATCATCCTTACGTCTCTCATGGTAAGATATAGTTTTGCATGAGAAAGAGTCGTATCACTGCTTTTACGAAGAGCTATTTATATTTTAAGCACATTTCCGTGCTGTTCTGAGTGTTTGATATCGTGCACAACCCTTATACGAATAAAAGGGTGAAGAAAGGGGGAATAAATTGAAGAAACTGTTCGTCTCACACACATAAAGAAAAAACATGATACAAATATTTCAACCCTTCTTACCCTTGGGATTCAAAATACATGTCATGAAAGCCAGACTCCTCTTACCACGATCCTTCAGAAACAGGATAATACGATTAACACACGAGTTTCATGACATAATCATTCGGAACTTGCTTCTCCACTTTGGGGAGCCCGACTCCGTTTCGGTTACACGATACATCGTTAGCGGCACCAAAGTACCTCCCTACCTTGTCGTTCCCTAACGACTTCTCCTCGCCGAAGCCTCTCGAAGAGCAGGCGACAGCGGGCGGCGAGCCCTCACGACTCTTATCCCCGCACAGTTTACATCAACACACCGACGGCGTAAGAGATTCAATTACACGGGCTACAGGTCTGTATTTAATTAAGGCCTTACCAACAGCTCATTTGCATTTCACCTGCCGTTTCTCATTACGAAGAAGGAAGCAGATTTCTCAAACAACCTCCTCGCCCGTCGGGTGGATCTCCCCTGCCTCGCTAGCGCCATCCGTCGCCATCGCTCTCGACTGCGTCTCACTCGCAGCCCCTAGCTAACGAACTTTGTTCACTTTAACTAGGATGAAGTTTTACAGCTTTCATGAATCGTCAATGGTTTAATTTCCGCCCAGGTTTCAGTGTATCGAGCCGAGACGCAACCGCGGCTTCGGCGGAAGCAACGCGCCTCAGCCAGCTTATCTCCGGGCAGCCATTCAAAACTTCGGCAGCCTACCGCTGCAGATGGGATGGCAACGCCTTCCCTTCCTCGGCTTCCTATCCTCGCTTCTGGCCGTATCCTCCCCACCCCATCACTTCCACCGGGCCCGCCCAGGTTGCCCTGCCCCGCAGGCAGAACGCGGTTGAGGCAAATACATAAAAGCGAACTTTTATTAAACGCAAATGGAAGGTTAACAAACACTGTATAAAAATCTCATTTCCCGCCTGAAGTTTGTACTTGCGTAAAGAAATCCGTGTTGAGACTGGCAGGATTTCCAACACAGGAGTAGAATTTTATGTATTTACATAAAAAACGCAAATGAAAAATCTGTTTTTTTATAAAGAGGTGCCGGTCATGCTTGCATTCATTAAAGTTCGTGGTTTCGACTAAAAGGTAAATTCTACCGGTGCAAATAACATGCTAGGTGCCGATCGAGAAGATTGATATAAAAAGAAAAAAGTCTAACTACTTTCGAAGCTTAAGCCAAAATACAGGATGTCCGGGGAGTAAATGCCGAGAGTTCGAAAATAAGCTCTTAAGACAATCTTTAAAAAAATTGTTTAATAAACGACTTGGATATTCCGAATGGATGAGCCGCAATAAGCTCTCAAAAGTTGGTTTAAAAAAATACTTTTTAGGCCAAAATTTGCAATTCAGAAGGATACAAAACTCTAAAAATACATGTAAATTGTTTAATATTTACAAAACAATTAATATATTTGTTCAGAAAAAAAATATCAAAGAAACAAAAAAGCACCCAATTTACACAATTAGACTGCATTTTTATATCTGCGTTACTTTTGCTTTCTGAACAAATATATATATATATATATATATATATATATATATATATATATATATATATATATAGGTAAATAATAAACAATTTACGTGTTTGGAGTGTGTCTAGGCTTCTGCATTGCACTTTTTTTGCATAGAAAGCATTTTTTTCAAACTAACTTTGAGTGCTTATTGTGGCTCAGCCATTCGGAATATCCAAGTAGTTTATTCGACAAAATATGCTTAAAATTCTCTTACGAGCATATTTTCGAAGTCTCGACGTTTTCTCCCCCGACACCCTGTACGTGAATACATTTAGTGGTGTACGGGGTGGTAGAGAAAGTTCGGCAGAGCCTCCACTTTACCTTTCTTTCGTGTCCACAGCCAGTTGGACCGCGAGCTCCGCACTGCCATCCTAAAATAGAAACGCAGCGTTACAAGACTCCTTTCCGAAAGGCTTCAACAAGTGAGGAGACACATCCCGAACACAGAACGCGCGAGATGCCGGGATAAACGCTTCTAAGCAAAACCAATCACATAACCAAATTTACACACGAGGCATGGCCTGCTGCTCATTTTATAGTTACATTTCTGACTCCTTGTTGAGGCAATTGCGGTCTTCTCAGAGCATGTTAGGCATTTCAATATGCAACACCAACCGTTGTATTCAACAGCATCATTGCAAACATGTAGGAAGCCGGCACACTTGCTAACATAGTTTTCGGACACATCCTAGCTGCAGTCACTGGGTTACATTATTACAAAAAATTCTGGATATACAATGATTAAAACCAAAAGGCAGAAATTTCTTCGAAAAGTAATTACCACAATTCGTGGTGTGAATTTTTTCGAATTTTTTATTTAAATAATTTAATGACGTCCTCGTCCCACTATATCTCAAAATGAAGTTGGTGTTTCTCAAGATAAGTGTTCATCGCAAAACTGCGGAAGAAGGAAACACACCTACTACTCGACTGCGTCGTACACCAGTCTACGACCCTGTTTATGAACACTACAACGAATGAGATCATTCATAAAAATGATTTCCAAAAAATAATAAATATATGTTGTCAACATCCCACAGCACACATTATTTTATTTTTTTTATTTTTTCTTCGAAGTCTCAAACGAAAGTAGAATACAGTTGAGCATCTCAAAGTTACACACGCAATTTGGAAAGGTGTTAATCTTGTAAGCGTATGAGAACTTGGTATTTTGCAAGTTATAAGAACTGAAGTCTGCAAGAACACACACTCACACTCCGTTCTCTCCGCAATTGACAGCCGATGCAACATTTATTACGCGAACTGAATAGTACGTCGACGTGAAGGGAAGGTTAACACATAACGAGACCAACACGGAACTTTCTAGGACGACAGGCGCACCTACTATTTACTAGGAGTTATCTGCTTGTTCACTAGGCGTGCGTTTTTTTATGCACTTACTGTTACATTTATGCGATTTCATAGTACTACAAAATAAGAAATAGTCCTACCTAGATTTGCTCATTCTGGAGTTTTCTGATACCGATGCTATGAAGTGCAGCTTCTTAGAAAAGTAAACCTTCCTACCTGAAGGTTAAAATATGTTTCAGTTTGTTGGTGACGATCTGAAAAATGCGATTGCAAAGGCCTGAAATACGTCGTTTTCGAGTTATATACGCGTTGCGGGTTGCATGTGTGCGTGATTAGCTCTTGATACTACACTCTACAAAATAGTTAGACTAAAATGTAATTGATGCACCTTATTCCGTACCCGGAAGTGGCCGATTTATAGATTTTGTTTTGATTTATGACGTCTTACATATGGTACAAAACAGTCAAATTCTTCTTAGCATATAAATTACAGAAGAAATTGTATTTAGTATGTAGTACTTTTCGATTTTTCACAGTAAATTAGGTGATTTGGTAAATTTTATTAAATGATATCCGTTCTTATGATGATATTGAGGGTTGAATACTAAAAGTAAATACCTTTTAAGTAGTCGAGTTGGTATTCTACATGAAAAGTAAAACTGAGAAGACAAATGAATCAGCCTACAGCCTACTGCCCATCACCGGAGACAAGTCAGAGCGGCCAGGTAGTAGCCAGTCGACTTCCATGTTGCAAAAGCTCCTTCCTGGCAAGGAATCAAGAGCGAGAAAAGCCATCGCCAGACGTTTCAGCTCCCACTTACCGCCTCGCTGGTAGTTTGGCCCTTTGTCACGCTTTTGGGTTATACCACATCGCTCTCCTCTGGACCCGGCTCGCTTTTTACTTTACTTCCACCGTTTTGTTTGGCGAACAAAAAAATAGCATTTTATGATTTGAGAGATCGTATCACTTCTACCCGCGCTTTGACGCGTGGTACTGCACGGTTTCTAAATACAAAAGAGAATTCCTCATAAAGCGAAATATATTCGCGACGTTTATAAACGGCAGGTGAGCGTTAAATGAAATAAAATGTATGAGAGAGAAATTTAGGGCAACATTTCCTTTTGAAAAGCCCCAATTTTTATCAACGCGAATTGTGGTTTTGTGGTTCGCTGGAACGATACGAGTTTCATTAAAATAGTTATCAGGAACTGCCATTTATTAACAAGTACGGCTCTCAGGAGATCGCAATAATCAATACCTAGTTTGGTAGTTCCAGTCCTTTACAAACTGCCGATGAAATCATGCGCCGCTCTCATCGTTCAACTGTCGGGCGCAGTCAGGACCTAAAACTGCCGTAAGCGTAGCGTCCCCCTCTCTCTTTCTTCAATCTCCCAGAAGACATAGCAAACTGCTGCGGACATTTTTCCGACTTTTCCCGGAGGGGAAGGGGGTAGGGGGGTTGAGTCAGTCTCCCCGAACAGATCACCCGCGAACGACGACGGTGACATAACAGCTAGGATGGCCCCCCGCGCCTTTCGATCGCAATGGCATTGTAAGAAAACACGCCGATGGCTGGCGGGCGCGAGTCAATGAAGCGTAAGAGATAAAAGGAAAGCGCAGGCGGCCATTACAAAACACTCGGTCGTCCTTGAGGAGTCGTTTTATTGTCCCGTAAAGCCTTCAATTTGGCGCGCCGACATTCCTGCGGAACAGCGCAAATGGCTCGCGTGTGGCGAAATTTGAATGAAAAGGCGGAAAGGTCCTTTCTTTTCCAGAGATAACAAGGCGGCGCCGGTGCAGAAAAGAGACGCGGCTGTCAATACTTGGTATCGCGAAATCGCTCCAGGCTACAACGAACAATACTATTCTGAAATTTCAGTAGTGATTGAATATCGTAATAAAAAGGAGCATTGTTCAATCCACACAAGAAAGAATTCGAAACATTAAAAAAAGTTTTCCAATAACGTAATGGAAAACATTATGTCTTGTTCCCACAAAATAATTTCTCATACAAGAAATCGTGCGAGAATGAATACAGTACAAATGTAAAAGAGTATTTGTGTAATTTTACTAAAGGAAATCCATACTTTCCAATGATTATTTATACTAGTATCTAAGGAACATGAATAATTCGAAGTTCTTCCTAGCGTTTGATGTTTTGAAATAATTTATATTCTTCCACAGTCCCCTTCAACGGTCACATGTGAGCGAACATAACTAAATAGCTGAAGGACAACGTGTATAGGAAAAAAAGTTCTGCGAAAAGTTATCATTGCGTGAGTAATTTGGCTGTCAAAAGAGAGGGAGCCATGTTTGTTTTTTTTTTGAGTCGCTTGCGATCTCTTCGGGAGAGTGCGGCACAAATATGCGGCGAGTGGGCTAAATATAAAAAGTCGCGAAAAGGAAAAAAATACGCCAAGTCGGGAACGCGCGTACAGACCGGTTTGACGTCATTCCTGACAGCTGGACTCGAACCTGGAGAAGTTACGGAGAACATCATCACTCGCGCAGATGAGAATAGGGTTTCGTTCGCTAACGCAGGAAAAGGAGCGCTTCAGACAGTATTTGTGGGTGGAATTGACGGTAAATCATCTTGGGCTTGGTGCTTCATATGTGACAAGGTCACCTCACCTCACCTCACCTCACCTCACCTCACCTCGCCACGCCTCGCCACGCCTCGCCACGCCTCGCCACGCCTCACCTCGCCACACCTCGCCACCCCTCGCCACCCCTCGCCTCCCCTCGCCACCCCTCGCCTCCCCTCGCCACCCCTCGCCTCACCTTAAGGTGATTAGGTTAAGGAAATTACACTGACAACAAAAGCTACGATTCCTGCAATAAAAATGAATATTCCGGAAGCACATTAACCATACTTCTCACTCCGGTATTATTTGAAAAAACATGAGAAGCTCTGAGAGATGCAAAGCGAACATTTGTCAGATCATCTTTTTGCTAGCTAGTACACATCACCAAACAAAACGTACTGTGTATTCCTTCACATACGTGCATACAAATACTACTCCCTCAGACTCATTTTCCATAGTTTTTAACGGGACCACAATGAGGGGCAAGTAGAAGTAGAAGAAAAATTGAATATCTTCACTTGCCCAGACTGTACACATCACTGCGGATGCCATCAAAATCCAGCCCCTACATGGTATTGAACCCAGGATGTACAGAAATAAAAAAACGTACGGCATGCGATCAGAAATAAAACTTTCATGGCCTCTCCCTTTTTTCTTGTGCAACGTCGAGCTATAACTTCGAGGCTATACACGAAAGGGTTCCAAAGAATGTTTCGCCACGAAAGAAGTGGAAAACAAATTCCTTTACTGCTGTACGTTGATCAAGGAGCTTTGCCAAAAAAGTCTTCCAAGAGAAAAAAAATATTACAACCAGGCTCTCTTCCGAGAGGAACAAAAAACCCCGCATACTTCTTTTTGACACAAGTTCAAATTGCCACGCCTTCAGACGCGCCGCAATTTCATGAAGCTAAGTAATAACAAAATGGAAAGCTGCTGGCTCGCGGTGTAGACGGGGCTTGACGCAAACACGATCCCGCGCCCCAGTGCCGGTCAGACACAGACGCCATCTGCAAGGTGGGGCGCTCCACTCCGCGGATGAGATTTCGGCGAAAGCGCACCGACACAATCGCAGCCCGCTCCTCGCGATCAAAGACGAGTCGGCTCCGTTCTTCGCAGAGGGAGGCCGGCAGCGGGCCCACTTAAAAGCCGACAGAGAGACAGACAGAGAGACAGGCAGGCAGCCTTCGACCGACGACGTGAAGCAGCGCCGTTGAGAAAGCGAAATGCCGTTCAGCAGGGCAGGCGAGTTGAGATAGCGCAGTCCACTGACTGTGGGGTTCTTGGTAACAGGGGCGGATCCAGTCGATTATTTGGGGAGGGGAAAGATCACACATGTTTGTTCAATAATAAACATTCGTTATATTTTATTTTATTTTTCTAATGTGTATATGATACTATACAATTTTATTTTTTAGATCATTAGATCAATCGTTGATAAAATATTTTAATCAATTTTGCCAAATAAAGGAAGGGAACAAACGAAAACTCTAGGGCCTGGGGGGGGGGCGTCATGGCCTCCATGCCCCCCCTGGACCCCCCAATGCTTGGCGGCAACACCACTCTGCGCACGTCAGGGCCCGGAGACGCACCACGCCCGTGCAGTTAGTTTTCTCGGCGCTTGAACTACTCTGGTCGTTAGTACCGCCCATGCAGTTAATTTTCTCGGCGCTTGAACTACTCTGGTCGTTAGTACCGCCCGTGCAGTTAAGTTTTCTCGGCGCTTGAACTACTCTGGTCGTTAGTACCGCCAGTACATGTTTTATACCGAGACCTGGAGGTGTTCCTCCCCCGCTGAAACAATATTCGGCGCTAACCTACACGTTGGCATGTTGGAGTTTGCTCCTGAGCGGAGGCAAGCACCGACTCAGTTGGGACAGGCTTTCAGATCTCGACCGGTCCCCGACATGTTTTGTGGGGTAGTGTTGTGCACGTAAGGAAACTGGATGCGCTCCCTCAACCCCTTGTGAAGATTTGACATAAAGTTGCACTGTGAAAATACTTTTAAGAATTGTTCATGACAAGTGAGGATAGGATGGTGAGGTTCTTTATGGCCATGTTCTAATAGAATAATGTTTTGATGTATTGTGAATAGTGCTGTGTCGTCTACATATCAGGTTATATGGAAGTATGGATCGATGCGATGATCTACAGTATAAATATTGAAATGAATTTTATCAAGTGGAGAACCTTTGGGAGCACCTGTTAGAAAGCAGGAATGTTGGAGGGGATTTGATTTATTTTGACTTAGAAGGTTAGGTAATTGAATGATATTTTGGAGGGAGAGTTGCCGAGTTGTTGAATTTTGTAAGGAATGCCTTTGTGCTAAATGCTTTAGCAATGCGTAGAAAACTGCAATTGTGTGCTCTTTAAAATGGGGATTTGAATTCAAGCTAAATTGTGTTTTGCTGACAGTATTAAGTGTGTAAAGCATTGACTAGGCGAATGCATATTAATTTTTCGAAGATTTCGGTCATGGATGAAAGCCTGCTAATGGATCTGTAGTTAGAAAGATTATTTAGGATTATTAGTTAGGATTACTCGGTGGCTCATTAAATAAAATACAAAAAGATATAAAAAGTTGTGCTTACCTACTACAAATTTAAACTGTCTCATTGCAGCCAAGGCCGAAATTTACTACTCTCAAACGCTAACATTCATCTGAAGTAAAAGCAGCATAAATCGAAAACTTGTTCACCTTCAACTTGCTCTGTTAAATAATTATTGCCTCCTACAATGTAGTTTTGTTTAGTTTATCTTTCAACAGAAAATACGCAGTAAAGAAGAGAGATAAAAGTTTTAATTATGGATTCAAACAATGAGAGTTGGGAAAGAGTGCAAAGAGAAGAAACGGAAAGATCTTTAAATAGAGCGACGTGAAAGCTGAAAACATTATTTAAAGGAAGTAGAGAATAGAAATGTAGAAAGATTACTTGAATTTTTCCTATCAAAACATGTGTTCCCGAAAAAATAATATTGCATGAAAAGTTCAGAAGTGAGTAAAGAGGAAGAAGACAACTACTACGACAAATTTCCACAACACACAGCAACGAATGGAGAAAAATAGTTCAGTACCAAGTTACACGTTAAAACACGTATGTTACTAAACTCCTTCACACAGTCCATCTGGAATAGAGCTAACAAGCTTTACAGCGATGTCGAACTGCACTTCCCTGCAGTAGGAATCGACAGTCCACAGTTACTGACACCTCAATTCTTATTACGACCGCTGGTCTGGTGGCCACTGGTACTAATCTAAATGAGAACGCGCTACGGTAATAAAAGCCATCTGCACAGGCGCCCCCCCCCCCCCACCGGTGAATCGTTTCCACGCCTCCACTTCCATCCTCGCTCTCCCCACCTCCGCTCACCCTCCCTGCCGACCCCTCCGCCAACCAAGTGCTGCCCAGACCTTGTCAATGCAATGGACAAATTCTCATTACCCTTCGACACACGTACAATCCACCGTTCAACTTCTTTCTTTTAATGATAGTCCCGTGTTATTCCGTGTCCGCCAGTTTTAGTTCAAAGGGAACCTGCACCATTAGGTTTTGTTTAATTACACCAACGCTGGAGGAACCATCTGCTCCTTTATGTGCTGTGTTTTTAAGAATGGGGCCACACCAGGTCTCGAGAACAGGGGCACGGCCGTCGAGCAAACAATTAGGAGCGCCACAAAAACAGGATCCCTCGCCCAACTCAGCAAGTTTTGAGGTGAAAACTTCGTTGTTCACAGGAAAAGTGCATTCTCACTCTTTTCGTCCCTTAAGTATCGATTATTATCAAGTCCCAATGTTTGTATTACTATATCAAGAAGAACTGACGGAATCAAAAATTGACAGCTAAAAAACTAACAAAAATTAATAAGAAGTATACTTACAACTAGATTTTTGAAATTCAATGAAACAATTGGAAGACAAGGTTGTGACATAACGCTTGAAGTTTAAATAAGAAGAACAAAACTTCATGTAAGTTACAAAACTGTTGAAAGTTGGCCTTCGAAAGTTGCACCACACGTTGTTACAAGAACAAAAGTCATTCAGTCCACACAACTACACCGCTTCATTCCGTCTTTCACTTCTTATACCGAAGTATTAATTCATTTCTTCTGAAGTGTCTTGTTCTATTCAAAATACTATTACACCACTGGTAACCACCAAAATCGATTTCGAAGCCATCGTTCCAACTTTCAACACCGTTTATTTCCACTCCACAGTTCGTACATAACAGAAACTTTCAAGAACAATTATGCGCAGGTACTTCATAGGTTCTTTTTTTTATTTATTCTAGCTTGGCCATTGGCCCTCTGCAGCCGCATAAGATAAAAGTTCATAGATTCTCAGAATCAAAGAAGCGCATTGGTGCAGCAGAGTGCGCTGTGTGTGCCGCGAGGCTAGAGTCCCTAATCTCCGATTTAAACGATGTGTCACTTCACTTTCTGCCCTGAGGAAGCCTGCGACATGTCAGGCGAAACGTCAGCCTCTCAGCCAACGACGCGGCGTCTCCCGGATGGCCAAGAATTTATTTGTGTCACTTCAAAGTCACGAGCAAGATGGGGAGGGGGTCATTGCCATCTAATCGGGAACTCCGTTACGACTTAAAAATTAAGTATTGGAGCTCCCGATTGGATGGCAACGTCTCCCCTCTCATTCCCACTTATGACCATAAAGTGCCACTATGTTTATATCAGAGTACAGACGCAGAGAGTAGTGCAACTTGAACGGCCACCGCCATTGTAAATCCCTTAATAGTCCCGCCTGGCAGCAGCCGGGAGTTATGGAGAAATTATAACATTCGAAGGCATTACGGGAGAGTTTCGAGTATATTATCATTGGTTTCTGGTAGATTGCTGGTTCCTAACTCACCCTCAATACCTCACTGTTGAACTGGATATAAAATGGCGGAATCGGTGGCGTAAAGGAATGCGCTACTCTCTATATTTAGGGACGCTACACGATGTTTTCGCACCAGCCCAAAAGGCGCGGTTCCACTCCGAGGAACATGAGGGAAATTTCCCCTCCCAAAATGTTTCAGTAACTATTAATTTTAACTTGTCACGAAACTTCCAAGCAAAAATATTTTCATACAAACATTTAAACGAATAAAATCGTATCGCAGCATGAGTTGAGTTCAGCCTGCTTCATTCTACATAATAATCTGTAATACGACACATTCGGCCAAAACATTTTGAATAAAAGATTGTCCCTTCCCACAATTCACCTCCGGATCAGCCTCTGTCCCAATCACTACGCTCAGGGACCCGCGCAGGTCGTCAAGGCAAGGCGGGACGGAGGGACATCAAGGGCGGGGGCAAGGCGTGGGAAAAATTGCCCCTCGGGCAGGCCCGGACTCGCTATTGACCGCTCGCCAAGACCCCAGCCCCTAGGAGTATCCAACCCGGCGAAGTCCATTGGGAGAGGAAAACGCACGAGTTACGATGGTATAGAGGCGTTACTCTAAGAAAAGTCCATTTTGACAAAATTTGGTCGGGAAACAAATGAACGCCATACATGGCAATGTCACTGGGAGAGATAGTAATGAAGCCATTTGAGCTGACTAAACAAACACACTGACAACTTGGGTGGATGAACGTATCTTGCAGTTATATTGCCAGCAGTAGGCAAGGCAGTAGCTGTCAAAGCGTCCTTTCTTATAGTAATTCCATTATACAGGAAAATGCAATGAACATTGCCCGGCAAATCTATGTTTCGAGCTTCAAAGCACAACGCCAATAAATATTGCATCGTCCATCTTACTAATTCTACATTCAGCAAACTATTACACATCTACACAGTTGGGTATTGCATTGCACGCTTCTCTCAAAGGGCTATGGTTAAAAAAAAGATGTATTTCAAAAATTGAATTTTCAATAGACCTGAGAGATAAGGTATATCATTAATAATCACGCCGTACTGTATACTATATTGAACCGGTCAATACTTGGGGTATGGAGACCGGGTTTTAAAGCGGGTGAGTGGAAGAGCAGGTCGGGGGTCGCTCTAGAAGTGGCGCAAAAGCAGAGAAGATAGGGGAGGGGCGATGCGAGGCAGGCGTGACATCCGTCCGAGGCGGGCCCGGAAATTCCCATGACGCCGAAGTAGAGAAGCGAGGTGAGCCGCAGCAAGTAAACCGCCGCGACCGGAGCCTTTAACCCGAGCCCTCCGGCTCTCCTCCGTCTCAGTTGGCACTCGCTGCTGGCTGGTGGCTACTGTGGCGTCGTTCACACAAGGGCCAGAACCGTTAGGTCGGTGAAAGTACGCTGCGGGGGAGGAAGGGGTTGAGCCTGAACATCCGGGAGTTTGCGCTCGGGCGGTTGACTCAGGTAGTGCCGCAGAGCCAAAAATACCGGAGGCTGTAAACTCCGAGGATGCTGCCGGCGAGCCTCGTTTACGGAAGCAGGCAGCCAACCCAAAGAATCCTGTGTGGGGGCGTAAACCAAGGCTGGCCTGCGAGCCTCGCGCCAGCCGGCGGCCTATCTATGGAACAGTGGTGGGGGTGTCAGCCTCAACTATTTAACGCGGCGCCATCTGCGCCCGCGCTCTCATTCAGTTTGCATCGGGAAGCTTGTACGCGTGTACAAGGGGTGTAGGAGTGTGGGCGAGATGTCCGGAGAGTAAGGGCCAGACAATCCCACGTGCTGTAGGCACACGGTCGCCACGACCGGGTTAAATTTTGGCGTCAGGTCATGTGACGGTAATTGTCACGGGACCGAGGTCCGATAGCGCGCATCACGCGTGGCTTGTGTTTTCTGCGGTAAAGCAGTGTTCAGAAAGGAAAAGGTTGCCGGAGTATTTTAATATTAGCAATTCATTGTAACTTGTACATAATCTTTGAATATATTATTTTTCTTATGTTATTGAAATTTATTTCTTATTTCACTACGTCACACTACGAAGCACGTGATTGGAGAGTACTTATTAATAAAGATTGGGGTAGTATTCAGAAGATATTTCACATGGGGCAGTTCATTACAGACAGTCCATTAGTTATGGAATCGAAAAAAAAAAAAACTGTTTTCAGCAACAAAGCAAGTAGATTTTACATCTTCAAACCATTTACGGCACAAGAAATATGCAATTAATTCAAAATCAAAAGCAGTTCGGTGGTGATATTCAACGAGCCAATAATATATAAATTAATTGTATTAAGAGAAAATGTATTACTTCCACTTATTACTGCAATGGAAAACACAGTAATCCGGGCAAATTAAGAGAATCTGGCTGAAACAAACGAATGGACACCCGTTTCTTAAGAAAAGGAATTGAAAAAATTACCATATTAAGTAAAATTTAGCACATGAGAGAACGAATATTGAGAAAATGAATAAACTAGGAAATTGAAAAATTACCGTCGTGTAAAATATTTTTGTTTTCTTTTTATGCCAATGCAGGTGACAATACGCACGTTAACTCCCTCCCGTAATATTACAACGGCCGCGTCAACGGCTGAGGTCATTAGTCCCGTAAATGTAGTTCATGCTTTTTTTTATCGCGGGGGTGGTTGTGATCTTCCCCGATAGATGGCAAGATGTGGCGCGAACCTACGTGGACGTACGGAGATTTTCCATAACCAGGTATCTGCCAGCAGCCTGGCACCGCCCTAGCCGGAACAAGTTCTGATCTCCCAGCATGTGTGATCGTGTAGTGCACACGAAAGTAAGTAATGGATGCGGATAGGACAAGGAAGGGGAAGGAAAGATCGCGCGCGGTCCGTGGCCCGTTTGTCCGGCATCCGCCTGGTGTTGAAGAACAAAAAACTACCGATGAGAATAGCCGGCCGCTAGAAATCTCCTCCAGAAAACAGCGTCTGAATTCTACCCATCTGTGTAACTTGTGTCGCAAATTCTACCACCGTTAGGACTGAAACCCTCAGATCTCCCAGCCAGAGACACTGCGGCATCAATGGACGACCCTGAGCCACCCAAGCCGACCCGGGCACAAGTCGGAGCACACGTGAGGCGCTGCACAAAGCGCCCACACAAGAGGCTTCGAGCGGCGCAGCGGCTCGACCTAGTGCGACCACTGACCCGATGACAGACTGCTCCAGAAACTTTCGCTGACCTTCCCCGCTTCCGCTGCAGCTTCCTCCTGGGTGGCCCCGGCCCGGGCCCCGCCCTCCAGCCGCTCGGGTCCCATCGCAGCGCCGCCGCCGCAGCCGCCGCTCGCAAAAAAGAAGCGTTTAAATCCGCTCGTGCCCCAACCGGTTTTCGCGTCGCCCCCAGGCGGGAATGTCGGTTTTGGCACGGGTGGGAGGTCAGGCGGTCTGCGGGCTGGTAAGGACTGTGCGCGTGTGTATGTAAGTGTGTGCGTGAGGGAAGTTGTGTAGGGGGCGGGGAGTAGACGGCATGATGGGTGGCTGGAAAGTTGGGTGGTGGGCAGGCGAATGTCGTGTAGGCGAACTGTTTGGTATACAGTTTGAAGGTGGGCGGTCGGCCAAACTGGTAGTGAGCGAACGGGCTGTCTGGAGGGCGAAAGTGATGAATGGGGACAAGATGTAGTAATAGGAGATCTCATGGGTGGATGGGAAGTGGGCGGGTGGGGTCTGGTGGACGAAGTGATGAGTGGGCAAATGTAGTAATATATCTGATGGTGGTGGTGAGTGGGTAGGCGGGTGTATGGAGGGTGAGAAAGCGGGTGGTCTTGTGGACGAAGTGATGAGTGAGTGGGCAGATGTAGAAATAGGAGATCTGATGAGTGGGTGGGTAGTGGGCAGGCGGGGGTCTGGTAAGTGGGCGAGCGGGCGGTCTGGTGGACGAAGTGATGAGTGGGCAAATGTAATATATCTGATGGTGGGTGGTGAGTGGGCAGACGGGTGTCTGGAGGGTGAGAGAGCGGGCCGTCTTGTGGACGAAGTGATGAGTGAGCGGGCAGATGTAGAAATAGGAGTGGATGAGTGGATGAGTGGGTGGGTAGTGGGCAGGCGGGGGTCTGGAGGGTGAGAAAGCTGGCGGTCTGGTGGACGAAGTGATGAGTGGGCTAATTTAGAAACAGATCTTATGAGTGGGTGGGTAGTGAGCGAGCGGCCGGTCTGGTGGACGAAGTGATGAGTGGTCAAATGTAATATATCTGATGGTGGGTGGTGAGTGGGCGGGTGGGTGTCTGGGTGGGCGAGCGGGCGGTCTGGTGGAGGAAGTGATGAGTGGGCAAATGTAGAAATAGATCTGATGGTGGGTGGTGAGTTGGCAGGCGGGTGTCTGGAGGGTGAGAGAGCGGGCGGTCTGGTGGACGAAGTGATGAGTGGGCAGATGTAGTAATAGATCTGATGGGTGGGCGGGCGAGCACTGAGATTCGCGACAGGTTCGGAGAGACCACGCCCATGTAGCCCGCCAGAGCCTCGCGTGAACTGCGCCGACCGCGAAGCACTTGCGCCGGCTGGCGAGACGGACGGAAAAGAAGGGTGCCGCCGCAAAAATAGCTCACTCAAGGTCCCGGCCGGGAGAGCCACAAGAGACGTAATTGAAACAGAGGGAGGTCAAAAGATAAATACAGAGGACGCGGTCATTAAAAAGGAAACTGCAACGGCAAAGAGAAAAAAGCAAATTATACTTCACAGTACCGTTAATATACATTTTAATGAGCATGGAAAATGTTAATTTTTATTGCACCCGAAGCTCTTCAGGAAATAATGAATTAACTGAGAAAAAAAAATTAATCCACGACTAGATAGAAAAATACGCAATGTGTAGATGACCACCTCCCACGTGTCTTTTGTCATTATACGTTTCAAAGTCTAGTATTCGAGCGTTTCAGTGAGCCAGTGTATCTTTCCATTTAAACATAAGAGTCCGTTGATGTTTAAACAGCTGGTTTGGTGTCATCCAAAGGGGAGCTTAAACGTCACCACAATAATGACGTTTAGGTTGCGTTAACGCAAACCTTGAGACCAAGGCAGATGGGAGCAGGCTAGCAAGTGGCGGCGCCGACACGAAATGCTCAGCGCGAGTAGCCGGGGAGAGGCGTGCGCTGGGGCGCGGTCGGGGGCAAGGATGGGGGCGGTGGCGCGGGCACGGGCGGGGTAGGAGCGGAGGCGGGGAGGGCTGGCGAGGGCGCAGGCGGGAACGGAGACGCACGCGAGGACTGGGACGCGAAGGCAGCGAGCGCGGAGCGGAAGGCCGCGGGCCGAGACGAGGGCGGGGGCGGGGCGGGCGGGGCGCAAATGTAGGCGGGATTGGGGGTAGGCGGGGGTGCCGAAGGGCGGGGTGGGGGCGCAGACGAGGGCTTGAGCGCCGGGCGAGGGCGATAGGCGCAGTTGCGGGGCGGGCTGAAGCCGGGGGGCGCAGCGAAGCGCGTTGCATGCGTCGAGGGGGTAATTACAGCTTCGCGCCTCGCCTAAGCGCCGCGTGGCGCCGCCTTCCCTCGGCCGTCCTCGCCGCCCCGTCCCCGCCGCATCGACATGCCGACGCGCCGTCCGCGCGGCGGGAAGAGGTTGCGTGGCCCAACAATGCAGCATCCAGCTGAACATCGAACGAGCTATTATTTTGCGAGTATGGATGTAGTTTCGATGGTTTGGTCGAGTCAAATATTCCACAAAAAATTATTTCTTCCAGATCGTTCTGTTTATGTCCTATCCCATCTTGTATCCGTTGTTCTCACCGGCCAAACTGATGGTTTATGGCTGATCACTAATTTCTAGTATCCTACAGATATGTATTCCGTATTAATCAGGTTAGAAGTTTTTTCTTTCTCGTTTTTCTTCTCTTTTTAAAAAATTATTAGGGGAAATAGAAATAGCCATTCCACAATGAGACATTTACGTTTCGAGTCACGTTTCATGGCAATTCAGCAAACTATTTTCAACGTACCTAATTCCTCTGCACGGTTCTAACCGCAACCACCCAACACCCACACGCATCATCCGTTCCGCTTATATCAAACACCCCAGCCGCCCCTGCGCTCTGCCCACAAACCACTGCGCCTGACACACGCGCAGCACCCCACCGCACATTTATTCCTCCGCGCAGCCACTCGGACACGTATCATAACTCATCAGCGACTCACCCTGCAGACCGCACCACTATCCGCGCGGCTGTTCTAACTCAACCGTACGGCTTCCTGGCATTAGCCACTTTCATCAGGCGCCGTTTCTCACACCCACAATCTCACTGCAATCTCTCCCTCCTCCTCGCTCTATCTCTTGCAACTTTGCTTTCTCTGTAACCCTCTATCTTCAACTGTACTCCAACTTCGCGGCGTTCACACCCGTGCATCGGAGCTGTATATCGTCGTGGCTCCTTTCGCAGATGGCGAACCATTCATTATCCTGCATTGCTGCCTTCAGCAATACAATGGGGGGAGCTCTCTATCATTCCGGTCGTCACACATCATGATCGAACGCAATACCCAGCACTCCCAATGACGGTGGTGAGAGGACCAAGTCCATCAAGGAGCTCTCTGGGACTACGCAACCAGACCTTTCGCCGCTCAGAGTGTTCTTGGAATTCGCGAAAAGAAGTGCGTACAGCTCAGTGCGAAGCAGATTGCAGAATTTAATTGGCATTACGCCCTGAGGAAGGACGCAGAATGGCGACCCAAACGTCGGCACCTTCGCCATGGACGCGGCGTCACCCTGACAGCCAATTAAATACTGAGTCCGGCCGCGAAAGCCTACACTCTCAGATTGCAGGAGACGCCAAAAAAGGCCCCCGAGGAATGGGAGAAGCGGATTCCCTGCCGGTGACGGTTAGAGGAGCGTAGAAGACACTATCTGTTTCATGAGTCTTTTTACCGCAGATAACCCGGAAGTAGAAATGTTGCGACACTTAAGCCAAAGTGCGTTTTGAAACTTACGCATCACATGAAAGTGGTACTTGGTGGTTCACAGTAGAACCAGTGGCGTTAAAGGGTTTTAATGATCTAGCGGCAGAAAAAGAAATTGAGGACATTTGGCCTGAGGGCATTTTGTTGCCCGAAATCATTAGAACCAGTTAACGCCCGTTGTATATACATATTATAATTTTTTAGCTAATTTTAATGATTCAGATTTACTTATTTACTATTTATTTACTATTGTCGCCCGAAATCATTAGAACCAGTTAACGACCGTGGTATATACATATTTTAATATTTTAGCTAATTTTAATGATTCAGATTTACTTATTTACTATTTACTAACTGGATACAGACTCGGCTTGTCTTTTCATATTTAACTCCGTAATTCCCTTTCACGACTCCCTTCATCACTGAGCTGTTTTCACATTTCCCTACTAACCACGATCCTCTCCATCCAGACATGTTATGCAGTACATATTGACATGAAGGCAATATCAAGCAATAACTTATCAATAATACATAAAAAAATAAAAACTCTTTAACTCGGGGACTAAGCTAGTTGTAAATATCTGCGATGAAGCACAGCAGTGAATAGCCGTCCTGATGTCTCCCTCCCTACGTGCGACAACCCTCGGGCCTTTCCAGCCCAGCATCGATCGGACACGACGCCGTCGAGCCGGCCGACCTCCGAAGCTACGCACTCCGCCTACAGTAATCAACCTCAAACGTCCGCCTTCAAGCGGACCAACATATCACACGCACC
>BOPP01000047.1:3539431-3559235 GCA_017312745.1 Gryllus bimaculatus | reverse complement strand
CCCGTCGTGTACGCGCGAACCAACACCAGCGGTAAATTTCTTACTAATCGATTTAAGTCGGCGATATTTAATACATGTCAATCCAGCGACCTCTTGACGCGAGCCAACTTTCCATCCATCTCCAGGGCCGGCGGGACGTGACGTCACGAAAACGCTGCCATCTTTGATGGATGGGGCCCTTCAGGCGACGGCGCCCTCCGCCAGCAACGCGAGATGGACGCGCTCGCCGAACACGGCCGTCGCCCACTCACACAAACTGGTCACAATAGAAAAATTGAAAGTGCGCCTTCGCTATTTTGAATGAGCAAATATTGTTCACAAAACATTGGAGCACAATACTTTAGCATCTACAGGTTTCGTCGATAAATGCAGTCTTATGTTATTTTTGAAAGATCGGATAAGATATTACATTTGTGAATTGTTCTGATCGTTCTTTGATTTTATTTTGTCAGTTAAATCTCAAATAAAAATGAATGATAGCCACCATCGTCAAATTACCCCCATGTGAGTATTAATGGAATTAATGGTAACTAAAAGTAATGGTTAGGGTTTTAAAACTCGATGTTTAAAAACATTGATGGTTTTCGAGCGATGTTTTTTTATTAATATCCATATTTTAATTTTGAACATCGATGTTTAGAAACACGGTTTCAGTATGTTCATATTATTCATTATCTCCGAGATACCAAGGAGGTAATAAACAATTTCAATATGTAGAGTGCGGACTGAGAGGTCTCTTCACAATGGGGAATATTGTTCATTGCATGGTGTTATACTTAAAGAAAATCAAATATTTTCTCTTAATTTAGCAATGATCATAGACCCCATAGACTTGAAATAATTGTTAACAATATGGTATTTATTGTGTAGTGGTGATTTGGTAGTAGTAATAAATCACAACTGTCTAGCAGACTCTTCTAATCAAGGAAAACATGAAATACATTACATTTTCTTCTTCAAGTTCTGAGCCCACAAAACCATCTCTTTCATTACAGTTAAGTCTCTGTAGTTTTCTTGCACTTTCACGCTTGCATCTCAACCCTCACGGTCTGTGGTCATACATCTGAGTTACCAAACTACCAACGCCACGTCCCGATTTCAAGCCGCCCCAATAGGAGCACAACGCTTCCCCCCTCCGCCTACTCCCTCCGGAGGCGGCGAGGACGTTTTTCTTGGCGTCCCCCAAGGGCCACGAGGTGGCGTGCTGCGAGGGCGCTGATTAAAGCTTTCTTACCGCTCCCAACTCCTCGGAAGGGCCTCACCATACCTCTCCTCTTTGCCCCCCCCCCCCGCCGTTCTCCTGTGAAGAGCCCTGAGACGGAACCCTACACCAGAAACCGCAGAGGCGCACGCCCCTCCGTCCCCCCCATATTCTGCACACTGTTACGAATTTCGATATCGACAGCCTTTCACCAACTTTCTTTTCCAAGTCGCTACCGCGGTTTAAGCCTCGTTCTCGCAATCCACTTCGCGAGGAGGAGAAAAGAGAGGGCTAGGGAGAGGAAGGGTGCGAAGGAGGTGGGGGGGGACGAGAAGAGACTTTACTGGCAACCCCTTAAGGCAGTGGCAATCTCCTCTCGAATAGCGAGGAAAAATTCTTCACCGAAAAAACAAAACAAAAACGTCCTGAAAAATTAATTCGCAGCAACGAGTTCTAAAAGAGAACGAGGGCCACGAAATTAAAGTGATGTCACGACCAGAAAACTGCGCGGTCATGGGAAATTAACCAAACCCCAAACTAATCATACTTAATGGTGTATTGCTGTCATTATCTTTCGCTCGCCGCAGAAAAAAACGTAAAAGTGAAGCGGATTCGCGGTTTTAGGGAGCATTTACAATGTAAAGGTGATTTTACGTATTTCGCAACTGAGGATTACCGAATTTCAAATGCCTCGACGGTCGCAAGTTTGCAGCTTATTTGGATCCAGGCCAAACCGCAACGATTTTTTCAAGTGTAATTCTTTTGTATTTCCTCGCAGTGACAGGGTCGGTCTATCATGGTATGTTCTGCTCACCGCAATTCAGTTTTGTGACAAATAAAAGAAATTTAAGAGCCGCGAAGGTCGCAAAATAATGACGTACGTCCGGCAAACAAGGCGAGAAAATAGGCCATGCGAAACAATTTCTCTTCATTTCCAAATGACGGGAAAAACTACTACTTAGGTGTATGAGGGCGCAAAAACTGAAGTGCTGGAGCTGTTTCTGCAATATCCGCATCTTCTAATTGTTGGACAATCCTCAGCCCAAAACGAGAATGTTAAACATGCGAATAAATAATAATGTAATCAATTAATTTTCACGTCTCAATTACATACATTTTTTGGAAACCCCTACTATAGCAGAATTTCCACTAATGACATAGCCTAAAAATACTTAATTTCAAAATCGCTGAATGGAAATTCATTTTTATGAATCTAGATGAAAGTTACATCTTCTTAGTTGGATAATCCAAGAACATATACATTTGAATTTCGAACACCATCTCTTGCCATCTCTCCTCAATTCTGTTTCTTCAGATCCAATAATAACACAGCAAAAACTGAAATAATTACCAGTACAGCATATATTCGTTTTTTCTTCTATTCCTTTAAAACGCAACCATGTTCACACCCACATTAAAACTTTATCACGAAATTGCTTCAAAATAAGCCTGACTGCTGCCCTAATAAATATGTTACCAATTTCATTCCAGGACAGAGTTGTGTAAAGTATTATTCAACCCATGTTACAAAACAATACTGATCGCGTGGTTTGGCCTTAACATTTATCTGCTTGTAGATGAAAGGTACAAAGCTCCTACACGGAATGAAACGTCTCGCCAGCGAGAACGATTTCTCTTCTTGCTGCCCTGACGGCAAAGGCAACACGCGCATTACAAATGATCGCATAGTACAAGATAACATTTGCTCAACGCAGGCATTCATAATTTGTATACTTTAAGACAACGACAGCGGCGAGTGACCGGGATTTAACTTTCTCCTACGCTAACAAACTACTCACGGCCCAGGAATCCTTTACGCAAACATTCACTCACTGTACTACTTTATTGTGAATATGTGAATAGCAATTCATCGACGGTATATTATAGGGTAAAAAAACTTTTCACACGAAGTCCATGAATATTATGCCATAATATTAAACATTATTTTTTGTATTTCAAGCCCGAGGGGTGGGGGGAGTGCGAACAAGATTATCAAACTCTCATACGTCGCGCGGAAGGATAAGGGTTCTAATTCAGCAAAGAAAACAAAACAGACGTAGGTAAGGTAAATTCTCATTTGTAAACAGAACAATTTAAAATTGGCACGTATTGCCTCAAAATGTGCTGCAGACTTTCCCCCAGAACGTCAAAAACTTTAAAATTAGATTAAATAAAATGTATTTTTTACAAATATGTTAACATTAAAATTATTTTTTAAATTTTTATTGTTATTTTATATTTGACCAGCTTTTGTACAATATGTTTGACCTTGAAAAATTGAATTAATATGTAAATATTGTAATGTTCCTTTGTTTGTGTCGTGTATTTGTAGTAACTACTTTGAAAATGCTACCACCGGAAATATTCCATGTATTCCTAAGTAGCAAAATAAATATGCCTTTCTATTCTAAGTATCGAATTATTAGCAGATGTTATCAGGATAAGAAAAAACCTAAAAATACTTCGGAAACGAGAGAGAAAAAACGTAAAAATGCATTGAATATATCCCTTTTTTGAACGAGAATAGTTGATAACATCCTCCTCCAACTAATAATCTAAATCAAGATAAAGAATAAACCAAAAACCATAAGTTCAATTGGATATAATATTATTGTTAACGACGTCACCGTCGTTGCACTGTTGGTAACTGCGCTCACCACAACCAACCCATCACAAAAACAACGCACCCTTCCCCACTTCAATCCGCAAATTATTCATCCACCCTGTCCACAAAACGTTTCGTCATCTCAACAAACAAGCCGCTCTCCGAGGCGTTGCACTCTGTTGCTGGCCTAGAAAGGAGGCCGGGCAGTGCGGCGTCTGGTTCGCCCTCCAATTCGCGGGCGAGACTTTCGCTATCGCGCCCCCAGAGCGCGTCTGCTCCGCGAGCGTGACGCCTCCGCCGGCAGCGCGCTCGCATTGAAATTCTGCCTCTCGCTTCCGGGTGCCTTCCCAGGCAAGACGCCGCCGCCACCGCCGCCGCCTTCTCCTCCGCCCCCATTCCGCACGTTAGGCCCCTAATTATCCGGCAGGAGGCTCGTTAGCGGCGAGCATACGCGCTTTCGCCCTCGGCGCGCTCGTTTTCGCGCACGTGCGGGGGCGGGGGAGACGCGGGGCGGGAAAGGAGCAGGGCGGCGGATGATGGGGCGACGGGGTGGGGGCGGGCGACGTTCGAGAGGACAGGGAGGCGGAAGGATGAGTGGCATAGGCGCGGCGCGGAAGGGAGGGCGGCGGTTTGGCGGGCGAGGAGACGAGCAGTGAAATGCGAAGGGGCGGGCGGCGGTGAGGCGGGGCGGCGAAGGCGCGCGGTCAGCGGTGGTGGCGGGGCGGCCAGTGGGGGCGGCGGCAGCTTGGTGGCGGGCGCGGGGGCGGCGGCGATGAGTGGCGGGGACACGTGGCAGGCGTGAGGTGGCGGTAAGCAGAGCGGGGCGGGCGTGGAGTGGAGCGCGTAAGGCGGAAGGGGTGGGGCAGAGGAGGGGTCGGGACGTACTCGGTCGAACACCTTGTCTCACGCAACGACATCCATCAACGACCGCCCTCACGCACCTTCCACCCTCTCCAACAATGTCTGTTTTCCTGTGTTTTTCGGGTCATCCACTATCATTAGAACACTGCCATTCATGTACTGTTTCTTCCACATTCCGCCTCTATTGATTATTCCGAGCTTTCTTCTTTAAGACGATTAACTTATGCTTGTTCAAAAAACATGACTGCTAGGAATTAAGGCAAGCATCATAACTGAATAACGAAAATCCGACGACAAACAACTTACAGCAAATAATACTTTACAGTATTTCTTTTGGGTATTTGTAATTGGTTACATTTAGATACAAAATTATTTTTTAAATTGCTGGGCAACAGGTAAACTTGGAAAATAGGACCCAAAGCCACTATTCTATGTTAAGTTTCTCATCCAAGTGCCTTTTTTTTGTTTCGAAATATTAATCCTGGACTTTGCTCTATACCTTATCAGTAACTTCTGTAATATTAGATTCCCAGTCATAATAGCAACTCCTTTTATCCAATTACCAGGATGTTACAACAAACTCGTAGAGCCATAAAAACGAACTAAAATCCTCAACGTGAAACCTCAAGAAAGCGACTGAGCTGTAACATAACAGGACCGACACTTAGCAGTTACCTCACATAAAATTCTCTCGTAATTTTATGAGATTATTACTTTCCCTTTTCCTCCATTCAATTTTATTCTCTTCCACAGCACCACACACTCAGCTCGCGAACCCAAATTTCCCCTCGACGAGATAAACGAGTCCGCTGAAAGCGAGAATGCCTCTGTAAAGGAAATCAACACCTTCAAAAATAGCATTTTAATAAACAAGAAAAAAAAAGGCAACGTTTCGCGCTCCCTTTCGCATGGAGATAAGCGCATTGGTTGGCAAAGAACAATCCACCAGCGGCGATTAAAAGCAAAAAACTGCGCGGGCACGGCCGGAAAAGCGGCTCACGTTTGTGTTCTATTAATCTGCCGGCGAAAAAAAAAAATATTTGGGCGCACTTTATTAGGGAAGTGCGGTTCCGTGTCGCCCCGCAGGCGCCGCCCGTCCGATCGAGCGGGGCCACTCCGCCGCCGCCGCCGCCGCGGGCGATAGGGCGATGAGGCCCCGGGCAGGGCGGTGAAGAGGTGGAGGCGATGGGCGATGGAGCGTTCGCGGGCGGCAGCGCAAACGACAGTGAGTGAGGGACGCGCGAAGCGAGTCGAAATCAAAGAGACGGTGCAAGAGGTGCTGTGAAGGCTCTCGACTGTCCGGGTAATGCGATGTGGCTGGAACGTCCGCATCACTGCCCTTCAAGCAGTGCCAAACGGAAAACCGAGAGCCTTCACATGACTCAGGATTTCACGCAGGCGTGCTTCACTTATTACACTGGTGTTCAGAAAAGCCATGGGTTGATTTCCATCGAGATGTTGGTTGTAACGAAGGTGGATATAGCAAATCCAATTGCATGGAGTACATGTATGTTTCTCGTAATATTGTTTTTACTCCTGTCCGGTGTTAAAGGAAGTGGGAGACTCGCGAAGCGATACGAAACCAAAGAGGCGAAGCTAGAGGTACTACGAAGGTGGCAACACCGTTTGAAGGGCAGTGACGCCGACGGTTCGATCGTCATATCTGTCTTCTTCCGGACTGGAGTGCGTGCCCTGAAGAAGACCACGGCACGACGGTCTAAACTTCTCCACCACTGCCTTGCCGCGGCGCCACCCGTTCAACCGAGAACCTTCACACGACTCTGGTCGCGTAAGCCTACGATTGCACGCAAGACATACTGCTTTAGTTATAGATAAAGAGTTCAGAATGACTACGCTGATTTTGACCCAGGTGTTGGTTGCAGTCAAGGTGTAAAACGTATTCTAATTGCATTAAATGGAGCACATATATGTTTCGCATGAAATTGCTTTTCCATTGGTTCGGTGGGCCGCGGTGGTGCAAGTACGAGAGAGTAATGTAAAAAGAACGGGGTACAGTCTCCGCGGGGAGATAAACTTAAAGAGTGGGACCAGCAATATTTAGTGGTGTTGGGAATGCTGAAAATCACGGGGACTGGGGAGATCTCTTGAGTCGAGCAAGTGTTAGTGATTAACGAATAGAGCAACTATATGAGTAAAACGACAATAACGGCGTCAAGAGAGTGGAAAGCATTACCGAGCCGCTCTTGGAAAAAGATCGTGATAGTGACTCGTTCGGCAATTAATGAAGCGAATAGCACAATAAAGAGCAAGCAACGAAGAAAAAAATTAACGTCTGAGCGAAGCTGTGTAAATGACGACTGATAACCCTAACGCAAGACGAAGAACCAGATGAGAGAGACAAGGCGCGACGACATAAAAAAGATAACGAGAGACCGCCAACCGAAAGCGAGAGTGGTAATTGGAACACTGGATATTCGGGGGCGGCAGAGGGTACCGAGGCGAGCGAACGTGACAAGGGCTGCGGGGGGGCGGTAAACGGCCGAAGGCCGTGCGGGGGGCCGGGGGGGGGGCGTGGCAACGCGTTCGGCGGCTGCAACCCCCATTCCGGCGCCGTCGCACGAAGGGGCATTAGTTAAATTAGTATTTCGATTTAGCGCGCCGCCGTTGCGGGCCCGGGGAGAATTAGAAGCCGCCTGCGCCTACCCCCCCCACGCCCCCACACGCCGCTCGGCGCCGTCCCCGAGATTAATACCGCTCGGCGAGGACAGCGCAGTAAATCCAGACGCGGGCGCCGCCCTGGCCCCCTGCGGTGCGGACGCGGGGGCGGTGACGGCGTTGGGGGCGGTGGGATTGATTGATTATTTTGTGTTGCAGGAGGGGAGGAGGCTGCTAAGCTCATTAGTCCTGAAAGTGTAGTGCATGCTTTTCGATGTGAGGTGTCTGTAATCTTCCCCGTTCCAAGGTGAGATCCGACCTACGACACCTCGGCTGGTGGGGTTTTCGTCAACCAGACCTCTCCCAGCCGAGACACGTTCTAAGCTTCCAACTGGTAGTGTGGTGCGTGTATATTTAGAGTTTTCTGTAGTGACCTATAACATTAGGTCATTGTTACGCCTCCTGCTTTATAAAATGAATATTTTTAATTAATTCGCGAATATCCTTCTCAACGGGGCTCGAGGCCTCGGAAATGAATTAAACACTGTTAAAAATATTAATTTTATAAGGTACGAGGTGTAACAATGACGTGACGTCATCAGCCACTATAGAAAAATCGAATTGTGTAAGTAAGGGATGAGGATAGGTCCAAGATGCGGACGGAAAGATGGTGGTCCTTGACCCACTTCTTAGGGTACTACTCCAGCATTCGCCAGTTGTTGATCGGAGAAACCACGGAAACCTACTGATCAGAGCAGCCGGTCTCTTGAATTCTTTACAAGACAGTGGCTAAATTCGACCTAGCTGAGAAGCTAGTGTCGAAAATCCTGCCGCCGTCGAGACTCAAATCCCAGTAGAGAGGTCTCACTAGGGTCCCTTAGTGAGACCTCTCTACTGGGGGTATGGCGTGTCGTGGCAGTGTTGGCCTGTTACGAAGGAGGTACGGGGCCGTGGCAGGGAAGTGACGAGTCAATGGCTAGCCGTGGCATGGCCAGGAATATAGGATGGCAGTGAAGGGATTGTGGCATGATAGTGACGGGGATGCGGCGTGGCAATGACGAGGATGGCAGTGTCGGCGAGGGAGTGACCGGGCCACGGCGGGGTGCCGTAGCAGTGACGGGAATGAAGCGTGGCAGTGACAACAATGAGGCGCAACAGTTGCGGAGATGTGGCGAGGCGTTGCGGTGGCGGGGAAGTGGCGGGCCGCGGCGGGGGAGTGGCAGTGGAGTGGTGGCGACGGCGGCCGGGTCGGGCGGGCGCCCCGTGGGCAGGGGCGGCTTGGGGGGGAAAACTACCGCGCAACTTCAAATTGAGTTTGCGCCGGAGTCGCCGACGCGGATTAGACGCGCGTGCGCCGCGAGGGGGGTGGGGGGGTGGGTGAGGCGACGACCGCGATGGACCGCCGTCACCTGAGGCTGCGGTCGAGTCCGCGCGCGTCTAACTTCGAGGGCGCTGTTCGGCAGGCAGGCCCCGTCCCACTCCCCAGCGTCCACTGCGGGCACGAGTCGCCCGCAAGGGACTCTCTAATGAGATATTCAGACCAAAAATTATTACGTTGAGAGGATTAGGAAGTTTCATGAATTGTACGTTTCCGACAGTCCTCTAAAAAGTTGCACACTTACATGAATATTAATAAAAATGAAATAATGATATCATAATATCAGTTGTAGGTGGTTACCCGAGTAGTTCGTTGTAAGGCTGTTTGTTGTAATAGGCTGTGTTTATTGTTGACAAGTACAATTTGGTGTCTCAGTTATCTCTATTTTTAATTGTGTTCCGTCCTCTTTGTCTTGCGGGTATTGTTCAGTAATACAACAGACGCATTTCCCTTTGTGTTTGCACCGCTGACTCTATCTTCTGTCGTGGGTCTCAATGGCTCGTCAAGTACAATAAATGACGGTTGATGACAGTATCTTATTTACATTTACTTCGATCTTTACTCACGAGAGATGAACGTATGAAGAATAAATACGATGAAGTATATTATTAACTGCAAGAAAAATTCAAAATAAAACCAGGTTTTTAAAACTTCATAACTATCTTTTAAAATCTTATAAAATTTATCTATCATTCTCTCATTCTCTCCCTTCTTCCTCGCTTGTTCAAATGATTATATTTTTATTGATAGCAAATGTAATATCGTACTTCAAACAGAATTGTAATGGCCTGCGCAAGAATGCAAGGAATTGCAATCCTGGAATGTATTCAGGGAACCTGCGGAAATACTATTTAAGTATCTACTTGTAGCAGAGTGATAGGAATTTAGTAGCACCATCCAATTGCAACACCGGTGCTTCACCTTCCATCACAAAGGTAAAACTCCAGTGTTTCACTCCGGGACCCCCTCGTCTGTTACATTCCCAGCATCGCTTACCTGATCCTCGACTACACAATCTGGCAACCCCTCGCCGCATGCCAGAGCCCGCGCCCGCCCCGCGCCGCCCCCGCGCCGCCCCCGCCTTCGCCCCGCGCCTACCTGTTCATATACCTGCACTCGCCGCCGCTTTACCTGCCGCCGACGAAAGTAGGGCGGGGTCTCCCAGAGAACACAACCTACAATAGCATCCCGCCGAAGAGTCAACCGCCCAAGGAAAATACGACGGAGACCAGATCGCCCCCCCCCCTCACCTCTCGGCCCACGCAAGAACCACGAAGCGGGCCTCGCAGCCAGGGCCGAACACAGCGCAAGACACACGGCCATCCCGAAGCACTGATTGGTAAAACAGCTGAATTGATACATTAACTAACCTTGTAATAGAATTTTTTAACTATCCATGTAATAGAAGGTAATACACAAACAGAACAACCTTCCACTTCTGTCACAACAAAAACTCAGTAATTGAAAATAAAACAAAGGATTGTTTTTTATCTACAGACGATCACAACACAATGCTACAATTACGTATAATTTAGTTTTGTGAATTACAATTTCCTCGCATATAACAATAGATTACCATTCATTACCATTCATAATGTGTTCTCTACACCTGTTCGTAAAATCCTCTCCTTTAAACTTTTCACAAAGAGAATCAAATTAAAACTCACAAATATTGACATTTTGAACTGATGTAGGTACTCCAAATATAGGAGGTAGTTAAGGAAATATACCGGCATGCACTACTTTTAGAGGATGCACTGACTGACCTCCGAGGACATAAAAGGGAAACAGAATTCTTTATAATCATTAATTTAATTTGTAATATTTGCAAAATTTCCTCTCAATTAATACTGCATATTATTATTTTGCTTATAAAGTATCTTAAAGAGCTACTATTTCTTCGAAGTACATATTTACGATTGTAATCTATGCTGTTAGATCCAAATTTAGAGCGCATTGTCTTTCTGCATATATTTCGGACTACCTAAACAAAGTATTAATATTCAGTAAAACCTCTCACAGTGCCATTAAAATTGTAAATTTCGATCATTTCCTTCCTTAGAATTAAGGAAAATCAAAATTAAATCAGATTTCGTTCCACCAAACCAAAATATGTCTAGTGCGTTTCGCGCCACCAAAAGCTAGAGGCCTACAGAGCAGACCTTTCGGGTCCATTTACTCATACTGCCGCTCCGCCTCTGAGAACAGCCCACACAAGCCCCTTAACGGGCATCCGTGGCGTGGCGGGGGGGGAGGTGATCGGTCGCGGTTCAATACCCAAAAATACCCAAACGCCCAGCGCCCGCTGCGCTGGGGAATGAAGAATGCGCCTAATTAAAAGCGCGGCCGGGCCGTCGCTCACAAAGCGCAGGGCTTCCCATTGCCTCACGCACCCCGCCCGCCTGCACGCCCACGCGCCGCCCCGGCACACGGTGCTCGCAAAGCGACTCACCGGCCACCACGGCTCACTCCAGGTTTTCTCGTTATTTAGAGATCGCAACCCTCCCGGTTTTTTCGGGACAGTCCTGGATTTTTAACTTATGTCCCGATGACAAATAATCTCAGGTGACCCGACAAATAATCTCAGGAGGCTAATTTGTCCCCGTTTTTAACAAATACAAAAGAGTTCGATATGTTCTGATAACATGTACGGATATTTTGAATCATTGACTTTGGATTTCCGGGTGAATTATTCTTCAACCTCACAACGATTCGTCGGAACATTTTTGGCTCATTTCAATCATTCCGTTTCCTGCGCATGTTTAATAGTGGTAGGTTGTTCCAATTCAAAGTAATTGCGGACAGTTAAATTAAATTTTATTTAATAAAAACGCAACAAAATGCCCAAGAGAAAGTGTTTTCAGTGGAAATTTAAAGGCGCGGTACCCATTTATTCAAAAAAATACTGACAATTCGCAAGATAATGTGCAATGTGATATCTGTTATACTGTATTTAACTTCTAAAATTTTGTACGTTTTTTTAATAATTAGCCCATTTCATAATAATTGTTGGTTCATTTGTATCATTAATAGAGTTTTTAAACGCACCGGAAGAAGAAAATTATTTCGGTGTTCATAAAGTATTCTGAATAACGGTATTTTGTTTCATGTGAGACTACCTCCCTTCACCCCGTAAGCATTATAGTGTGTTGTGTCCGAGTTTTTCGTTTTAAAAATACGTAGTCCTTATATTCTTGCTTCATTGTTTCATCATCATCCAACGCAGCCATTCATCAAGGTGGGCAACTAGCCGCAGAAGCTATCGCGCGAGTTTTATTCATTCGAATTCAAGATTTGAAATTATTGGCACTCCTTGTGCGCGGTGACAAATGTAGGTTTGCTGCAAATTTAGTCGCGACTCTTCAGTTTCCCCTGTGTCTTTCATTGGTTCAGCACAGTTTCCTTCTGTTCTTTGTCAAAGTATTGAGATCACAATACTCGACAAGAAATGTAACAATAAATGAAAAGTTTACGCTTAACACTACTTTTTCCAGCTTTCTCAATGTCCCTCGATGGATCTTATTTCTATCGAATTTCTTAACATTTTTTCATAATATTTAATTACAGATGTGACATTCAGTCCAAAATTTATTCCGAAAAGAATATGTGTTCATATATGAATTAATTTGTTCTAAAAGACCTCATGGTTTCGTGCAAAACTAAAACTAAAGATTTGTGAAAATATAGATTTTTAACGTGGTTTACGTGATTTAACAAACTTCGATTTCAAAGTGATTCGAAATCAAATTTATTTTCTGATTTTCCTACATTGATGCAAATTCGGCAGCGAGAATGTGAATGACAACGAGGAATGTGGTGATGAGATGGCAGTCATCCCTACGTACATCAAGAGGATTATGCATCTACCCAATTCGAATGCATACATTCCGCCACAGCAATCCCCCAGTGTCTGGTATTTCACTAGCAAAAGCCCCCTTCCCCTCCCACTGGACACCATTTTCATTAACGTTGTTTGTTTGGCTCACTGTATAACTAGGAATACTTCGATGGGGTAATTGAGAAGCAGCTAATGAGAGAAGTGGTTTGCATTTCACATATTCTCACAAGTGGTGCGCTTAAAACATTCCCCCCAATGCAATTCAACAATAATTATTCATCGTCAACTACAATCCTAGTTTATGTCGCAGTTTTTTCCTTTTCTTAATTTCAAGTGGACACGCTTGCAAGTGTCTTTTTTGTCACATGTGGCAGGCGATCGAAAAAATTATTTATTAGTACGTCATAAAATAATAAAGACAACAAGATACACCAGGTGAGGCTAAATGTGAAAATGATTGTCATTATTCCGTCATAAGACACAATCGAGGAAACGGGTAATCGCATTTTTTGGGGCAAAGGATAAACAGATCTTGTCAACCTAACTTGTCCCACCTACTCTCTACAATCTGATCCACCGCGGAAAATTTAAAATTTTCTTTTGTGTTGGAAGAATAAAATAATAATGATCGAAAGTCAATTCGGGGGACCTACAGGTGTAAATTAACAGATTTTCATACATTCTATTCATTTACTTATTTTAATTTAAAGTTGTTTTGTGATCTGAAAATTTATTCTGTACGTAGTTAATAAAATTGGAGAATGTATGGACGATTTTCATATAAGTTATAGGAGCTATTCATATAACAAGCTTTATAATAAATTGCCTTTTTTTACTTCTGACCAACAACTAAATTGATTACGCCGGAAAGAGCACGGAAAATTCTATGACACAACTCCCATGTCAGAGGAACGAAAAAGCACGTGCACGAATTACGATTCGTCAATGTCATGTAATCCATTGTTGATTATACTGTACGATTAGACACATACATCGTCATAAGCGTCAGACTTGTTTTTGTGTCCTTCCCCCCCCCCCTTGCCCCGAGTTAGGGCAGGAACTTCTATGGCTTCACCGGCTTTTTGGGCACCTTGTGCGCAATGGCTTCGCCCGGAAGCGCCGCAAATGGCGCCGGCGGGCGGCCCCCGGCGCGTCAGCACTTCGAGCCATTGTCTCGGCGGAAAATTGTATCGTAATTAACATTTCGCTTGTAACAATCATTGCGAAGCTCATCTTTATTATGCAGAGTAACGGCCGCCAATTAACGGCCACAATACACCCACATCATACACAGACACACACACACACAGACACACACACACACACACACACACACACACACACACACACCTCTGCGAATGGGCAGAGGCGCCGGACTGCAAATGGGGAGGTACTGGGTATGGAGACGCGTCTCGCGTTTGCCCTCGGCGAAGGGATTCTGTCAATGACAGGACGGAGCGAGAATGTGGTAGCTGAATCTTGCACATCGTATCCGATTTCAGCCAATTGAATTAATGCCTTATTTTACGTGGCGAGACTCAGGCCATGAGGCCTGCTCATCCGTCTGACCTCGCAAATTTCGCTACGCGCCTTTCACCAAATAGCAGAGAAAGGAGGTATTTCTTGGGTGAGAAACATGCGATTTGAATTTAGCTCAGAGGCGTCGTCATTTAGGCTTGAGGATCTTTTACATGCAAGTAAATCTACTAACATGGACCAGCCGGCTTTACTTCCCCTCCGAATGAGCTTTAGATACCGGTTTGCGACACAATATTAGCGGGAATTTTAAATGCAGCCAGATACAAAAAGTATCACCCCGTTACAAGACATTGAAACAGGTTTATGAAGCATTTCTTTTAAATATTGCATCTTGTACAGCTTAGTATGTTATGTTTGGTTGATTGCCATTGAAATATGTCGCTTTGTACCACTTTCAAAATATTTTTCAACACTTCCCGCTCTCCATGCAACATGGCGGCCAGTGTCTGGTCTGGCTTCTCAAACGAAGTGCCCGTGCTGTGATCACGTGGTTCGTGTCGCAAACTGGTGTTGCAGCAAAAATCGGTGCGCCGGAGGAACTCGCCCATGTATTTCCACCACGAGCTCAATATGTGGGCATGCAGCGCAAAACTGAGCAGGTGAAAGGCTGGGACGATGGTGGCCAGAGGCGGGAGAAGCTAGGCGAGAGGTGAGCATTTCCAGCGGGGGAGGTAACGAACAGGGTAGGTCATGGGCGTGTGGGGCGGGAAGGCGAGAGTGCGGGGGCGGGGCAATAGCCGACCGCAGCGGCGTGGCGGCAGAGGCGGGGAACGAGGGGACGAGCGGTCGTTATTGGCGTCGCCAGTCACGAAAATAAACATGGCTTGTATGAATTGCCGTTTCAAAATGGGGTCCGCCGCGGCGCCGGAGATGACGCCTGGTCGAAGCGGGGCGGGGGCCGGGGAGGGGGGGGACGACGACAGCGCGAGTGCGGCCCAGAGCCGCGGCAGGTGGGCGCGTCCCGGGGGTGAGCGGGGGCGCAGGGGGGTGCAAACTCCCAGCTCGCCGGCCGCTGCCGGCGCGCTCCACAAAGGCGATGGAGATGTGCAGGCTGTTTGAATGAAGGCGGACAAGCTCGGTAATGCACATCACTGAGCACTGAGTTAAGCATCACACGAAACCTCAAGTACAATGATTGTACGTACTAACTTAAAAAACAGGACGAGAAAAACAAACATAAAGTGATGGAATAATACAGGGGGAAAAATATTACAGACAAAGCAAAAAAATATTGTGTTTAAAAAGGGGGAGGGAAGGTCATGCTTTTGAAGCAATAAGAGGAAGGCAAAATATGGGCGAAAAATGAAATAGAATAGCAGCGAAGTCCACAGCAACTGAAAACAAATCTATTTAATTGAATTGAGATATCGTTTGCATTGCAGAGGAATGCGCTTGACTCGTCACTGAACTATTGACATTTTGTATTATCACCGAAACAGACATTCCAACGTTTCTAGAATAATTAATAACTTGGAACAGAAAACCAATAATATTGCTATGGGAACTAAACACAATTCGAATAGCGAAGGTACAGGACACAAAAAATGTGAAATTTTAAAATGAAAATCATCTATCTCTATAAACATCGAATAGTCAACAAGACTATGTACACGCTTCCATTTGCAGAAGCGATTTTTTGGAGTTTTTACGGCAATGGAAAATGCCTGGAAATTGAAACCGCTTTCTCTTCTGGATTAGGGAATCCGCATCCACGCTATGGCATGCCCGCGCCCCCGAGCAGCTCGCCCACGATGTATGACCGTACCCGCTAACTGCAACCATCTGCCCCTGGAGTTCAGCTCCAGGCCCCAGCAACCGGAAGAACCTAGGGGTTCGAATCCTCGACGAGTAGCCAGAATTCTTTGATACGCTGGCTCCACACCGACGCTGAGTGGGGGAGAAAATGGTTTGCGTTCGTTGCTCTCGATCCGGTATTTCCACGATTTCTCCCGATCAACACCATGCCGAGTGGCCCGGGGCAGTACTCTAACAAACTGGGCCACTGAACAGCGCGCGGCTCCCATCTTTTTATTCTTATTTTATCCTCTCTCACTCTCCGTTACTGCACGCGTACTTTAAATCAAAGTCCACAATGTCCCATTGTCGAAAGAATGGTGAGGATGCGGGACAGTGCCGCACGGTGGGGACCTGCAGAGAATCCCACGCACGCCGTCGTGTTGTCGGTTCCGGATTCATCATCCAGCGGGAAGAAAACATCGCCGCATTCGGAATAAAAACATTCCATGCACTAATGGACTAATAGAGACTGGAAGCAGTTTGACATGGCCCAGCGAACATGCAATCAAATCACTCAATCACTGTCCCCATTTAAGTCGTCTATCCTTTCCGCCTTTCTGGGGCTCCCTGCCCTTTCGTCGTCCGACGCGCAACCGTTACAGGCCTGGGCGTTGCTCGCCCCCGCACCGCTCGGCCCATCTCGATCGGCTTTTTCGCCCACCCACCAAACACACACGCCGCCCGTCCGTCCGTCTGTCCGCTCAGAGCCGCCAGCCCCACCCCACCACCCCATCGCGTCGCGCCACCTCCCACCCCGCTCCGCTCCCCTACAATTAGAGCTCGCCACCACGCACCCACTACTCCCTCACGCACCCCCACCAGCACACACAGCACAACACACACACTGCCGCTAACCCACGCCACACACTCACCCCCCGCTCTCATCACAAACTCTCCGTTTGTCACGACCACCCACTCACCAAGCTCGCTTACCCGCAACCCACGCCACCCCCGCTCGCCTCGCCGCCACCCACCACCTCACTCACTCAGCTCACATTACGCACGCACGCCAACCCGCAATCCACCAACTCGGCTCACCTACCCGGCACCGCCTGTTCAACCCCCCTCTCGCCAGTTTTCGCTTACCCACTCCAAACCCACCCACCCGCTCCGCCCAGCCACCCACCCGCTCGCCCAGCCACCCACCCGCTCGCCCGCGCACCCGAACAATAACTGCACGCGCGGGGTCGTAAACGGAGGAATGTTGGTTGTCCCGGGCGCAGGAAAGGCCGCGCCCCGCTCGCTCCCCCACAAGCGGCCGCCTCGCAACAGACCGCGCCGCGCCCGCCGCCGCCCCCGCTTCGGACACGCCCCAGCGCAGCGTGGCCGTGGTGCTTTGGCTTCCGCCCCATGAATGGGAAGAATGAATGGTTATGTATATAATGAAACTAGTATGAATGATGTGTGAATGTAGAAAAAAAACAAAAAACAATTTACCAACTATATAAAATAATAATTACGTAGAATATATAAAATAGAACTAGAAAAATGATTTTAGTGTAAGTTAGTAATGCCAAAGTGCAATTAAGATAACTTTAAGTCTAGATTGTAAGTTAGTTGTAAGAAAATGCCCCGCCTGTAGCTGCTTAAGCCGCAAGGCAGCAGCGTATTATAAAAAATATTCATAGAAAATAAATTCCCCTTCTTCACAGGGATACTGTGGAGGGGACAAAAGAAAGAGGGGGGCTTCCGCCCCTGGAGACGAAGTACGCCATTCCTTTGCGCCCATCCCGCCATTTTATATGCAGTTAAACTCTGTAGCAATGTGGGTTTGTGAAGACACAACAATCTACCCAAGACCAATACGAATGTGCTAAAACATTTGCACAATTTCTTCAAAATTCATTATCTGTGATCAACATCTCCCCACAGCCTGCGAAGGCAATTAATTGTATGAGAGTATTTAGTCTTGGAAGAAACAATAACGCGTAACTGACGTCCTCGACCTCCCTGATATCTTGGAATTTTGGGCGTACCTGATATTACGGGTGCTATTTAATAACATGATAAATGTGATTTAACACTTATGAGATATTTACATTTCTGACTCTATGAATTGGAAGGAGCTATGGCCGTTGCATCAGGACTGGTTAAGGAATTAATAAATTGTCTAGTGTGGAATGTTTATGGCTTAAAAAACAACAAACAAATGTGTTAGGATTAAAAATTAAATATTATTCATGCAATAGTTATCAGAATTTGTCTATTGTGAGAAATTGTTGGTAATAAAACAGTTCTTGTAAGTAAACAAAGAACACCATTTTAACTTAAGATCCCATTTAAATGATCACTTTATTAGAGCGGAATGTATTTCTTTTAAACAAAGAGTATAAAACAATTATTTTGTAAAATAAGTATGGAATTTTCTTCTCCGATTATATCTCATCATCTACGAGATAAGCAATTTGACTTCGAGAGATATATGATTAAAACATACGTATATCGTGATTTCTCCCACAAAGATACACAGATAATCGTGTTTCAGTAATTTCTTAAGCGTTCACATCCGGTGTGGCCAGGAGTCAAAACAGAATAGCCCCAATGTAAAGTAACCATAGCAATTAACTCCAGATAGTAGCTCTGAGCGAATTAGCCATGCGGAAAATGACTTGGGTACAATAGCCCCAGGAAGCCAACGGACTGTATCGCTTGCACGGTAGCTTATTTACAAACATCGACTCGACTTGTTCTGGCTGCTTCCTTCACTATATTATCCCCTGCCCTTGAATATATCTGCACGATTTTGAAGTGTGGCAACGTCCCTCTGTCAAACAGACCTTGTACCGTTTTGATTTCAGTCTTTAAATAGTCATTACTATGGACATACATGCACTTCGATAGTAAATATTTGCACAAAGAACAGAAAAATCATTTTTCTGGTTAGCGGGATCACAAAAAAAAAAAAAAAAAAAAAAAGTTCTGTAAACTGGCATATGTTTCGGCAGACCATGTGTTTACAGAACTCTTTCGGAAATATTCATACAAACGGCAAGTGATGTTTCCAGATGAAACACATTTAGAAACACAAATACAATATTAATGTCTAAAATATCTGAATTTTTGATGCTATAAGCATAACAATTTAATTACTACTCGTACTTCGAACATTTCAGCGCCACGTTGTTTCATGATATGAATTTACTGATTATCTTCCATTCCTGTATCCGTGACAATAAGATTGATGGAGAGCAAGATTATATGTGGAACAAACATTTTCATACAAAAAAAATAATTGAAAAGTACTCATTATATTGCAATTTCTCCCAACTTCTTCCAGTTGCTAGTTATCAGACAGATAGATGTCCGTGTTAGGTGCAAAAGATCGGTACTCAAAGAACCGATCATTTCCAACAGGATGTAAAATTCGTTCACCATGAACGGTTTTAGAGGCTGACCAATTATCTTCAAGAGAGGAGAGAAAATAATAGAGGGAGAGAGGAGAGGAGAGAAGAGAAGAGAGAAGAGAAGAGGAGAGAAGAGAGAAAAGAGGAGAGAAGAGAAGAGAGGAGAGAAGAGAAGAGAAGAGAGGAGAGAAGAGAGAAAAGAGGAGAAAAGAGACATAAGAGGAGAGAAGAGACAAAAGAGGAGAGAAGAGACAAAAGAGGAGAGAAGACACAAAAGAGAAAAGAGGAAAGAAAAGAGAGAGGAAGGAAAAAGATGGGAAGGAGAAACAAACTTAATATTTATAGACAATTAAATATTTATTTAATTTTAAATATACAAGAATAAATCGGAAATTTGACCGCCAATCGCCGAGAAACCACTCAACGTGAAGCTGCAATGAGGAGAGTAAGACCTCGGCGGGCTCCAGCGCCGCACGCGCGCCGGCGCGAATCAATCAGCAGCGCTCCTGCGGCGCCAATGCGCCTTGCGCAGAACGGAAGCCCGGCCGCTTCCCGCGCCGCAAATAGCTGCCCTCCGCGCCCGCTCGGGCCCGCAGGGGGCAAGGTCCTGGCGGCGCGCAGCCGG
>BOPP01000047.1:3473870-3538842 GCA_017312745.1 Gryllus bimaculatus | reverse complement strand
GACGGGCGAACGGACGGGCGAACGGACGGGCGAACGGACGGGCGAACGGACGGGCGAACGGACGGGCTAGCGGACATCTCAAAATTGACCTAATCTCTTAAGAAACAGTTTCGTTCAAAATTCGGAGTTAATATCTGAAATATAAAATAAAAAAGAACATAACCCCCTAATCTCAAAAATCACAAAATCAATACAAAGGGTCGCTAATCACACATTCACACTCACTCACACATTTCGTTTTATATTTTCCTCGAACTATAAACTTTTAACTTATATCTTAGTGCTTTCTCCCCGTTTTCATCGCGAATGAAGTGTAACAACAAATTTGAATGCTTCGATGTTACCATTAGCCAAAAATCATTACAGCTGAATATCAGAACCACCATACAGGTACACTGGGAAAGAGATAGAGACAAATTCGACGACTCACCAAACGTTCATGAAACAGCAATTCGCACATCGTGCCAATAAAAACATCAAACCACCAACTGCCTGATACGCGCACGCATTGGCCTAGCGAATGAACCAGTACAATCATCACCCGAACCCTCCGACTGCATCCTTCCCGTGACGGTCGTAGATAACCGGAAGCGCTCAGACATTTCAAGGTGCGGTTCAATCCTTGGGTCGCCAGGCTCGGGTTGCCAGCGCAGCCCCAGTGCCAGAGTCGTCTTGCGCTGGCGCGACGGTGGCTCTGGCGCTGGCACTGGCGGACGCTTCTGGCACCGGTGCCCGCCCAGCAGCTTCCGCCCGCGTGGAGATTTGGCCCAGCGCTCGCTCCAGCAGTCACGTGCCTCCGAGTTTGCGTTCGCCGTCGCGGCATTATAATTTCATGAGGCGTCGTCATATAGCATCGCGTGAGTGATCTAATTGTCGCGCAGAACAGCTGCCCAGTTACGCAATGTGATGAATGGAATTACCTATTTTATTTAGCGTGATATACTAGCTTGAGAAATCGCAACGGCATGGAGATCAGAGATCAAAATGAGCAAACGAAGATATTTCCATTTATAATTAACACAATATAGAAAACATGAATGCGCTTTTAGCGTCAGCAATTTATTCATATCAAGAGAAACGTACACAATCTGGGAATGGACAACAAACATTTCCATAACAAAAATGAATGCATCGTTATTTGCTCAATTTATACTCGTCATTTACTTAGGAAAGGGCATGGGAACCATTCTCCGAAATTTTGCCTATTGCACTGTTAAATTAATTAACAGTAAATTAATAACAGCCATTTAATGATTACGTCATCAATACCTCAATTATTGTCAATGACAAGACAGACACAGCAGTAAAAATGACAAAATCATTATCAAATGTTGACTCTCAAATTCATGTTATCTCGAAATACATAAAAAACTTATCAAAGATTATTGCTTAAAGTATTGCGACTCAAAAATCAAGATACATTAATCAAAACTACGCCAAGTAAGAAACTCTATTCTGGAACAACGTCTTCCGAAATCAAGATTCAAAAGAAGTGAGGTCATTTTAATCTCAATTACTGTCACCTGTTCAAAACGTCCAACCCTGAACCCTACCCTAAATGTGATGCTACGGTATCCCCACATTATTTTTGTATGACCCGGACATAACAATGCTAGGAAATTACTGAAAATAGCAGACATCCAATATACACTGCACAAATCAGCAAAAGGTTGCATTAACATTTTGAAGTTACTGGAAATGGAAAAAAATTAAGGTAATGGTGAAATAGTTTAAGTTGATTTAAAAAAGAAATACATTTGGACCCCGAAACTCAGCCGCTTTCAGAGGCAACGATCAAGCGTCCGACACGAGGGTTGAGCGACCGCGGGCAACACACACACCGCCCCCTCCAGAGCGACCGTCACACGACGCGCGCACACGGGCAGATGATGAAACGCCGCATGGCCAGGCAACGAGGGCCGCCCGCCCCCGCGTCGCCGCTCACGTGGCCGCGCGCGTTACAGTCGCTGTACGACATCGGCATCGCTCATGCGGCGCGCCTCCGCGGCGGCGATACGCACAGATTAACGCGCCGTAAATCGCGGCTGTAATAAGTCCTCCGCCACCGCCGCCTAATGGGCTCCGAGCAGGCGACGCGCGGGCGGGCAGCGGAGAGGGGAGGGGGCGGGCGCGGGGCCGGGGCGGAGGGGGCGAAACGGAGCGGACGCTGGAGCAAATGTGTTAAGGAAGGGTGAATGAGGGGGCGGGCGGAAGCGGGAGGTGCCAGCGTATTAGCGAGCAGAGCGTGCGGGAAGAAAGGGAGCGGTGCGAGGGAGGAAGTGTCAGGGGAAGACGAGCGGGGCGGGGAGGAGCGGGGCGGGGAGGAGCGGGCGGAACGGAGTCGGAGGTGTGAGCGGGTAGAAGCAGTGGAGGGCTGGGAAAGGTTAGTGGAGGAACGGAGCGGAGCGTGTTGATGACGGAGGCGGGCCGGAAGGGCGGAGCGGAGCGTGGTGGGCCGGGAAGGGCGGGAGGGAGGAACGGAGCGTATAGCGGGGTGTAGGTGGGGGCAAAGGCGGGGGGGGACGAAGCGGCGTACAGACTGTTTGGGCGGGAGGCGAACGGACCGGAGGTGGAGAGTCGGGCGGAGTGGGACGGAAGCGGATGGCGGAGCAGCGTTCGGAAAGGTTGAGGGGCGGAGCCGGAGCGAGGGCGGAACGACGAACGGGTGGGCGGAGCGTGGATGGAGCGGAGCCGAGGATGGGCGAGGCGGGGCGGGCGAGGCGAGGCGGGAGAGGGGCGGGGCGAGCGGGGGCGAGGCGAGGCGGGGCGAGGCGGGGCGGTGTAAGGCGGGGGCGAGGCGGGGGAAAGGCGCAGCGGGGCGCAGCGGGGGCGAGGCGAGGCGAATGCGGGCGAGGCGGGGCGATGCATGGACGAGGCGAGGCGAGGGCGACGGCGAGGGCGAGCGCGGGCGAGCGGTGGCGAGGCGGGCCGAGGCGGGCGAAGGGCGGGCGAAGGACGCGAGGCGAGGCGGCAGGCGAGCGGGGGCAGAGGCGGGGCGAGGTCGGGCGAGGCGAGCGGGCGAGCCGGGCGAGGCGGGGCGATGCGGGGCGAGGTGTGGCGTGGTGGGGGCGGGCCGTGTTGACGGAGCTGGGGGGGACGAGAGTGAGATGGGCGGAGAAGGAATGGGGCGTGGCGTGGAGGGACCTGGGCGAGCGGCGGAAGCGGAGCGGAGCGTGGCGGGTGGCTGGGTGCTCGCGCTGTCGAACGCGAGGAAGATGGATTGCGGGGCGCTCGCGAACGCGCCACTGCTCCATAATTACACGGTGTCTCCTGCAACAGGCCAGTTTATCGCCCTTTGTGCGGATTATTGTTAAAAAATGTAGTCGTTTCACGTCCTGCTTTTTTTAGGTTCGTAGATAATCGATACACTCTCACGGTTCTTTGTGTCTCTTTCCGCTCACAGCAGCTTTTTATCACTTGTGATGGAGTTCAAACTTCATAATAGTAAATGAGTAATATGACGCTATAATTAATTTGTCGGTACTTGCAGGTCAGTCCATCAATATAAACATCAAAGGTACTATCCTATTAAAGATAGATAGGCAATATGCGTCGAATGTAAACATCATACTATCAGTCTCATCCCGATATTAAATGGTGAAAACTCATTTAACTCGATCTCCACTAATCGGATAAAAATGAGTAATCGAAGTACAAGCCGATTCATATATTGGCATTTGAGATACTAAATATAAATACGTGTATACATTAAAACTTATACTGCTGTGAAACAGCTTTGTAAATATATTTGTCTGTTTTTGAAGTTAAAATTTAATATCGGATATACGATTAATTAATTTTCTACGCAAAATAATTTCTTTGTGATGAATGCGGATATTGTAATTACATTTACGGCACACGAGCAACAGTCAAATCAAAATCGGACGGTGGGGAGACAGACTACGCTACTTGTGTCGTAACGCAGCCGCGAGGCACGGAATCCCGGTATGGAGCATCCAACACTCAGTTACCAAAAGACAGGGAGTGCAGCCCCAAGGACTGCCGCGCGCGTCTGGAAACTTCGCAGCCCGAGGCGCGATCAACGGGCGAGGAAAACGAACAAAATGGGATGAAACGTGGTAAAATGTAATTACGCGCTGATGCAATTACGGCTTCACATATTAGAGCGCTAAAATACGTGCCTGCAATCAGTAAAACTATTTGGCGCACTCACGCACGCACGCACGGATGGCGTTCGGGGAGAGCGTATCCCGGAGGCGGCAGACGGTAGAGGGGGGGGAGGGAGACAGGGGGAAACGGCGGGATTTGCCGGCGGCATGAAAAAGACGCGTGGGCGAGCTTTAAGCTACACACAGGCGTTCGCGAAATTGAGTTAAACGGAATATTCCCGGAGCGACCGCGTCATGAACGCACAACGGGCAACACAGTCGCGTAACTCTATTTGAGGTTTTTTGCTGCCGAGACATCACAAAAGGTGCAGAAGAGAGGGAAAGAAAAAAATGCAGGCCTGCGGAAGAAAATTAACTAATTCTCGAAATCTGTAGGATTTGGTGCGTTGATTCTCGTCTCCGATCAGGTCTCAAGTGCGATTCAGCCGTTCTGACTAAAGATTTTGCGCACGCACACATACACACACACACACCACACATTCATACATACAACCAAAACAACCACAACGAAAGTCTCTAAGGCTTCATAAAAAACAAAGTATGAGGAACTTTTCGCCTATGAGATTTTCGTCGGCCCCTAGAGCAACGCTTTCCAGTACGAGGTGTCCGTAGGTAAGCGGCAACTCTAGCGTCTAAGTCATTGCTATATTCCCTACGAGTACCAGGAACACACTCGAAAATGGGTAGCTGAGGCGTATCGATGAACATCCTTCTTTATTACACAAGCAGCGTCGAAAATCTTGTTCAACTTGATCACAACCAACCTAATTTTAGTAACTCAAGCCCATTTATTAGCACGTAATGAGTAGAGAATTCGTAAAATACAACAAATTCAGCAAATGGGAAAAGCGCCTTTCTTCTCCAAATATTGTAAATATTTCCCAATAAAGATAAAATATGTTCTTTCAATAGGCAACCATTTCAGCCAAATATCAGTTTTTTAGTTCTAAAATGTCCTCCATTTATTTTTATTTTTTTTAACTTTCGCTTGAAGATTTTGTCTCTGGCCCTTTACAACCCATTCCGGCATAAAAACTGATCTCACCTGGGCCGATCCCGTCGCCATTCGCTCGTATAAAAGGCCTGCGGACAAGATCCTCAAAAAAGGCGCTTCGCCCTCCAGCGCGCTTTTCGAGGCTGCCGAGCGGGCGGTACGGAAGACTTGGCCTCGCGGGGTGGGGGTGGGGGGCGAACTGTCGACCGCCGCGCACACGCGCATAAATGGATTAAACGGCATTAGGTTTTCCTATTATCCTAATTGGGAAGCGTGCGAGTGTCCGAGGGAAGCTTTTACGGGGGAGAGACACGAGGGTGGTGGTGGTGGTGGGGGGGCGGTTCAGGAGACGGGACACGGGGCGGGCTGGGCGCGTCGGAGAGAGAGATGGGCGATCCGCAGAGCTCACACTAAGCCGCCCGGCGGACCGTGAGGCTGGGAAAGGCCGCAGTCGGGACGCCCCCGCCCCCGCCCTCGCCCCCGCGCCGCCACACACGGGGCGTCACCGCTGACGCTGCCAACTGGTGGCTTTGCGTGTTATGTGGCACAACGGTTAGCGTATCACCGAGCTGTACCCAAGTTTGCGGATTCAAACCGGACCGAAGCCATGGGTTTTTAACGGGAAAAAAATCGTACGCCTTTCTTCGAAGTAAAGCCGCCTGTCCCATGTTGCAGATTTACTGCATGTCAAAAATTCTCAAGCCTGAAAGGAGCTTCTCCTCCTTCAAAATCGCCTATTTCGTCGCCCGAGTAATACCCTTCATTCTCCGCTAGATGGTCAAAGGAGCGTAGCGAAATGGGCGAGACAATTTTTGGATATCTTAAAATTGTTAGAGAATTTTTTGGCGATGAACTTTTTTTTAATTACAAATTATCGACCCCATAAAAACATCGAACAAAAATAATTGAAGTTAGAAACATCAGCTTACAAAAATCGATGTTAAATACATCGACGATTTCATAAAAATATCGATGTTTTGAAGACATGGACATCGATGTTGCATTCCTAACTGGCACAACCAGGGCCTGATTTAAGTAATAACCCAACCACAAAATAAAATAAAAAAAAATCTTAATACAAGTATTTTCTGTACAAATACAAATGAAAATTAACAATGTTTAAAAACAAGTGTGCGTATATATATATATATATTATATTTATATATATATATATATATATATATATATATATTACATTAAAACATTCCATATTACAAAATTTGTTAAATATTTTTCCGAAGCGCGTATCCCCTCTTGATTTGCGTGTAGGTAAATCCGGCCATGGACGCGACACCGCCGCCAGTGGCGATCCTGCGATCGCAGACACTTCCGGGAAACGTCCATCATGAACACAGCGGGAATAGCGTATGAACCGGTTATGAAACGGGTCTTTGTCGCGGTGAAGGTTAGTTGAACGCAAATGCCAGCTAATCGTTGTATGCGATAGCACGAAAAATGATACTTCACCATATGAGAATGAATACACTAAGTTAACAGGCATACTTTAAAAAAGATATAACACATTGCTCGCTGGATTGAAGAGTATGGGAGCGAAAGAAAAAAAAACCTGATGAATAACACATTATGTAAGTCAAATCCGTAGGTTTAATTTATTTCTCGATAAAAGAATTTAAGTTGGAGAGGTAGCAATTACGAAAACTGAAAAATATATATTATCGACACCCTCTTTTCGAGCAATTTCGATACCATACCACCCAGTTTACCAACTGATCACATCGGCCACTTAAAAGCATCATTTACGAGAGTGGAGTTTTATATCAATGTTGAAATAGTTCTGTTGCAGTCAAACGTTTTTCCAGGTTTGAACTCTACTCCAAAGCGCTTGTCCGAACTAAAACCGTCAAACAAATCAATTTCATTACCGGCAAACAGCCAAGACTTTGAGACGCAATCGCGCGGCAGCCGACGTCAACCGCCGTCACCTAGCTCTGCATTTCACCCGACCGTTTTATTACGTCCTACCTCCACGTCCATGGCGACCTTGCACCGCCACCCGAAATCCTACCTCCGCGAATTACATCTCCGGCGCTCTCCCTCTCCTCCATCTCGCAAACGCAAAACCCGCGCTCTCGTTCACGCGAAGCACCTCCACCGTCGCCAGCCATCCCGCATTCACCGCCGATCCGGCCCGGACCTCAGCGTCGCCGCCTCTGGGATTTGTCGCCCTGCCACCCCTCTCCCCCTTGCCCCCCCTCCCGTCCGACGGGGGAAGCTCGACGTTGACGGCGCGGGAGGACGAGTGCGACGCGGCGCGACGAAGCCGAGTGACGAGCAGCGGGGCACAAAAGGCCACGCCCAGATCCGCCACACCTGCAGATTACGCCCCTACAACAGCCATTGTGCTCCGGGGAGAGACGCGGGGCGGAAAAGTTTAAGCTCGATGGGAAAAGCAGCCAACTGTTTCAGTGGCATTGCCAAATACCTGCTTCGCGCGTTGCTTGTTTCGCGCGGCTGGTATTAAAAAAAAACGAGAAGAAATGTTTAATGAAAAAGTTTAGTAATTTGAAATGATAGGGCTTAGCGTTTTGAAGGAGAACATTCAAAAGTGAAGGTAGGTTGTTCCATTTACAGAAAGATTCAAAGGTTCGGTGATGTAAATGAAATACGAACGGGGATAAGTAGATACAATTACAAACATTTCCCAACACCGAGATAAATATTTTCGCTACAGGAAAAATGTAAAAACAAATGTAGGTTAGCAGAGCCGTAATCTTTGCTTGCTAATATTTATTACTATTAGCCATATGTACATCCTATTAAGGGAAAGGGCCTCCTGCTAGAGCAGGGAATTATTAATACTTCTTTTTAATAAAGTGATAGGAGGATGATGAGGGATGAAAGGACAATCACCTTTACAGCCATGCCAAGGACGAGATTCGAGCCCGCGATCCATCGATTCGAGATCGCCACGACACTACTGCCTTAGCGATCACGGCTATCGGAATCGACTCTTCCTAATAAAGAGATGGTTAAATATTTGAGAAGCGCTAGAACTATTGCACACTATGCATACCTACATAGCCATCCTCCCGCATCATTATCTACCGTACCTGCTTCCGGAGTACAGTCTACCATGCATCGGTCATTGAGAATACAGTCATGCTCACATCCATTGTACCAAGATACTCTACTAGGCTCAACAGGTTTCCAGTACTCCACAGAGCAAGTCACTCCTGGACGCTCCCACTGAACAAGTCCCACCACGTGCTCACTTGCACATGACAAAGCACTCGAGGGGCTCCAAGGCGGAGGCGGCCGCAGTGGGGAAAGCCACAGAGGCGCGGGCACCTGGAGACGCCGCCGCGACGTCTTCTGCCGTGAGGCGGCGCTAGGACAGCTTGTGGGTGGGCCGGTGACATTGAGGATCCCGCAACCACCCCTTTCTCCGGCGGGCAGGCGGGTGGACGGGTGGACGGACGGGCGGGCGGACGGACGGGCGGGGGGGACGGGTGACGGGGCGGCACGACGGGGCGGTCGGGCCCCTGACGGCGGCAGGCCAGGCGGGTCAGGCGGGAGGCGGCGGCAGGGAGTGGGCGGGGCGGGCGGGCGGGTAGGACTGGGTGCGGGGCGGGCGGGAGGACCTGGCGGGGGCGGCGGGCGGAGAGGCGGGCGGGCGGGCGCGGGAGGACTGGCGGGGCAGGCGGGCGGGAGGACTGGCGGGAGGACTGGCGGAGGGAACTGGTGGAGGACTGCGTCGGGGCGGGCGGCGGGCGGCGGGCGGGCGGGCCGGGCGGCGGGCGGGCGTGGCGGGGGCGGGCGGGCGGGAGGACTGGCGGGCGGGAGGGACTGGCGGGCGGCGGGGGGAGGACTGGCGGCGGCGGGGCGCGAGGACTGGCGGGGGCGGGCGGGCGGGAGGACATGGCGGGGCGGGCGGGCGGGAACTGGCGGGGCGGGCGCGGGCTGGCGGGCGCGGCGGAGGACTGGCGGGGGCGGGCGGGCGGGAGGACTGGGCGGGGCGGGCGGCGCGGAGGAACTGGCGGGAGGACTGGCGCGGGCGGGCGGGCGGGAGGACTGGCGGAGCGGGGGCGGCGGCGGGCGGCGGATCTGGCGGGCGGCGGCGGCGGGCGGGACTGGACGGGCGGGGGCGGGCGGGCGGAGATCGGGCGCGGTAGGCTGGCGGGGCGGGCGGCGGACAGTGCGGCGTGAGGCAGGCGGGCGAGCGAAATGCAGATACTTGACAGCGGCTGACCCGCAATGCAAACGGCGCTCCGGGGACAAAAAGACGCTGCGTTCCGCCCCTGTCGCCCTGGACGGGGCGCTCGCTCCATTGGCGGTCGTGCCGCGCGCCCCCGCATAGCACAGATGCGACATCGCCACCAAAACATCAATCCCAAACCATCAATGTCCTTACACAACGATGTTTCTAAAGCTGGATTAGCGACCACGAAAATTCACGCGAGAAGGATTCAATTTGAATGTCGTTTATTAATTCTATTGTACTTATTTGATAATTTAAATTTATTAAATATTTATTAATTAATATATATTACATTTATAATTATTATATTATAATATTAAATATTTATCATGTTTATTAAATTTTAATAGAAGTAGAACAGGTAAAACAAAGTCAAAATTTCTTATATTTATTTTTCACCCTTCCTCACTTTGGTCTGAAGAATATTCAATTTATGGATAACTGGAAATTATTATAGAATTTTGTTGTTCTTTTAACAAATATCGACCACGTAAAAACAACGAACGTATAACATCGATGTTAAAAACACATCAACTTAAAAAAATCAATGTAAAATACGCGGATACTTGAATAAAAAACATCGATATTTGTAACCATCGTCATCAATGTCGCAATGCTATCGCACAGTGGGCAGAAAGGTGCAAATACGCGCATTTGGTTTCACACAGTGTTGTCTGATAATAACTTCAGTTACGATGAGTTAATAATTTACATCCATTAACAACCGTTATCTCTTAGCCCCTCAAAATTGTGGATTTTAGAATATTTTAGTATTACGATTGTTAGATCTAGATACTGCAAAATGTCCAAGCGGGTCATATATATATTTAATCGATCAAAGTAACTTTTTTCCAATAGCACATTACAGAAGGCACCTGTCTAGAATAAATTAATTTTTATTACAATCAGTTTCATGCTGTTTCACTGACGGTTATGAATATATGATCAATACTTTTCCATTACGCAACTTATACGCATGCCTTTTTTACTAAGACAAAGAACTCTTAGAAAACCAGTCGGGAGTTTAAGAGCATGTCTCGGCTGGAGCGTTGCCCCGTAGGGACAAAAAACTGTACGGGAAAACTCTCGCAAACGGCGACGTGAAGGTCGGCTCCAAATTTCACCATCCAAGAAGGAAGGAACACTCCCACCTCTAGACATAAATTATTCACAATACACTAACAAGGAGAATGCCCGTAGCAGTTTTTTTAGGAGGAACACCGGCACCTCCAGGCATAAAATATTTGCCATACACTAAGTCGCGGGGGGGGGGGAATGCCCATTAGCGTGTTGGAACACTGTCATCGCCATCTCCAGGCATAAAATATTCGCTATACACTAACGAGAAGAATGCCCATAGCAGTTTGCGGGGTGGAACACCATTACCCCAGGCTTAAAATATCCACTACACTAACAGGAAAAATGACCATAACAGTTGTCGTGCCCGGTCACATCAATCGAATGTACACGTAGCCTAACTGTCACGGATTTTACGTCTTTCTTGCAATGCTCGCTTTTCTGCTCAGTGGCCAGGCTGGCCCCGTGCGCTGCAAGGTGGAATTGGGGATCGCACTCCGCGTGGGAAGGTCCGGGAGCGCTCAGCTAAGCAAGAGGGCTCATTGTGCGCTCTCCACAAAGCCAGTTCCCGCGCACAGCCAAGGTGCATGCACTCTGTTCCATCCAGTACCTCTGCCCCCCCCTCCTCGACTCAAAACCGACAGGATGATGGTTGTCACTAATCAAAACGCTGTCATCGCTTCGGAGTTAATATTAATAAGAAGTCATATTTGGAAAGACTTTTTGTAAATGTTGCATATGATTTATTTATTTGTGCATCATTTTCTTATTTTTATTCCGCAATCATTATTGGAATTATGAAGAACTGAAATGTCTCCACAGACAAATCTAGTATATAAATACAATTTGATTGAAAAATATGTACATTTTTACCTAGAAATTAAAAAGTGGCCAGTTAATAGAACTTTTTTCATTCCTTTTAATAATGAAAACGATCCTTGAAATTGAGTGTTTGCGTAGTTTGTAAGTGTTATTAAGAGTAATATGACATTGTATTTGTTAGTCTCAAGTTGGATTGAATGTGTAATTCAATTATGGTATTAGATTAGATTGATTTATTATTTTTATCTTAATTAAGTTTATTTCTATTGTATATTTTTACCTAATGGTGAAGTTCTCGGTTGAGTGAATGTCTAATAAAATAAGATATGCCGTTTATCTTCCTTTCTGCTCTAAATACATCGTCTCCATACGAAGAAGAGATGTATCCAATTCGAGGTCGAAAGGAAAAACGAAACCACAATTACCATCTTTTACGATCTGCACGATATAAAGGCCTCGGCGAGTTCAACTGCCTTTCTGTTTAGCGCCGCGAGGGAAATGTACTCTCAGCGAGGAAACACGCAAAAACGGCATAATTTATTACGCAAAACAGGTACAAAATATTTTCGCACACATTATCGCAGTCGCCCACGACGAAAACAACTTTAATGAGAGGAACGACACTTGGACTGAAGGTTACGATTCGCTCCTTATGCACTGGAGGCGGCGCAATGCTCCCCGGCGCTAATTTGAGACAAGGGAACTTTTCCGCCGCGCCAGATTGCCATCTCGACACGAGCGCCGGAGGCCGTGGGGCGGGGACGGCGCTGCGGGCGGGCGGGGCAGGCGGCTCGAGGAGCAGCGGCGGCGACGAATAATGATGGCGATGATGTACGATGGCGATGATGGTGCATGATGGCGAAGGCGATGATGGTGGGTGATGTCGATGTCGATGGAGGATGGCGAAGGCGATGATTGTGGGTGATGGCGATGACGATGGATGATGGCGAAGGCGATGATGGTGGGTGATGGCGATTACGATGGATGATGGCGAAGTCGATGATGCTGGGTCATCGCGATGACGGTACCTGATAGCGATGGTGATGATGGTGCGCGATGGCGATGACTGCATGATGGGCAGTGATGACGATGTCGCTGCGTGAGGACGATGATGGTGCGTGATGACGAAGATGATGAGTGATAGGCAGCGATGGCGATGATGGTGAGTGATGGAGATGATGGGGACTTGATGGTAATGATGGTACGTGATGGACAGTGTTATTTAGTGTTTTCGGGAGCGTCGACAATTGTGGTCATTATTCCCATATGAAATAGATTCCATATTTTCGAAATTAAAAACCGGGACACAAAATTATAATTGAGAAGGAGTCACGCACGAAACAGTACCATTATTCCATCAGAGAGATACAGAGAGAATGAGAGCGAGCGAGAGAGAGAAAGAGAGAGCGAGAGAAAGAGAGAGAGCGAGAGAGAGAGAGAGAGCGAGAGAGAGAGCGCGCGCGAGAGAGAGAGAGAGAGGAAGAGAGAGAGGCGGGGCGGCAGCAATGAAGCCGCTTCCCACTCTTATCGTCCTATCTGCCTACGCAGTCGCACCGCAGCCAGAGCCCCTGAGCGCCTTAGCCAGCGCCACACACAACATCCGCGTGGACTCAGCCTTGTTAAGCCTGCGCCTGAGGGGCAATTTCTACTTTCGCGCTTTATCGCGGAGATATGTTCACGTTCTGTAACAAGGAGCATTCTAACTATTTAATTTAGTTTTAAATGGAACATTATACAGTCTTCACTGAAATTCAGATTTAATGTGAATAGTCTGAATATTATACAGATTTGGTTAATCACAGTCAGAACTTTCTGAAATTCCCAGAGCGATGATGTCACAGATATAGGAAAGATTTTCCTGAAATGTACTGTTCCTGATTTACGCATTTTTATAAATATTTCACAAACTGAATAAGAAACTAAATCACAGCTATTCGCCATTGGCGATAGAAAATAAAAATCACTGGCTATCCACTCAAACTGAATTCAATTTTCTGAACGCAGTTCTACAGAATTATTCTTAGAATGCTTATTTCTCTCTTTCGTTTCAGCCAATTTGCATTTATTACTTTTTGCTCAAACTGTCCTCTTGGTATTGCAATGTACGGAATCTAGGAAACATATTTATTAAGTAGATTTTGTGGGTATTTGTTAATTGTCTTTGCTACCAACAATCTCTACTTGCATTTATTTGAGTTTTTAAGTTACAAGCTAAATAGTATTGTTCTATTATTATAAACGTCATAAACAAGAAACTACTGAATATGCAAAATGTTATACGAATACGGAAACTGCTGGAAGGAAAAGAGCAAATAAATTTACGAGGATACCTTCACCGATGTGTTTTTGTTAGGAGTTATCACGTTCTCTCCTTCTCGTAATTCCAATGCAACACTACATTCTGTAACGCCAGAAAAACAGGTACATAATTCTTATCACGAGATTTCGCGCTTTCCACATGTTCTCGATTGTTTCACTAGTTATCTCAGTTGTGCATGTGGGAGGGCAGCTTTTGTATCTAACGCTGTCTAGTAGCGGAGAAATAATTCAGATGGTAAGTTAGCGATATGAGTCGAGAAAGATAGAGCCTCGAACACTACAACGTTACAGGAAAACTACAACACTATAAAAATAACTTGGTGCGTGCACACATTACATTCACTTTAAAGAAGAAGCATACAGAAGTTAATCACTGGCACGAATCGCAAAGATATGCATTACCTTCAAATTGGCATGATTTTTAGTAAGGCCCTCACTTACGTAACTCAGGGTCGAAGTCAAATACACCTGAGCACCCAAGTATTTCTCTGGAACCTGACACTACGGTGTTTCAAGTAATGAGCAACTACCAGACATAATATTCCAAAATTTCTGCAATCACGCCAATTAATAGTAAGTTATAGTAAACGAACCCCGGCGCTGGTTGGACGTATGTGAAGAGAGTGCGCGATCGCAGCTGAGTAACGTAGCGCTCACTAGAGGACGTGTTGGAGGACGTAAACCTCGCTCGACAAGGAAGTAGCAGCGTCGAACCTCTCGCTCGCCAAAGCAGACAAGCACTCATCCTTGAACGCGAGATGGTAATCCCCATATTAAGCGAGTTCTGCAAATGGCTGGGAGACTGATGCCGAGAAGCGTTTGCGGCATTCAGAAGGTTACAAGCGTGTAGCAATTCAACTTCCACCTTTTAACACATAGTACATGAAATCTCCATGTCACTGCACCTGCGATTTGTATTACTTCCGGCTGGTACAGTCAACTCTGTACGTGACTTGATGGGAAATTGGTGCTTCATGTTGTGTCATTTTATTGAGAAGAAATTTACTCCAAACATTCATTAATTTTTTTTCCATTTTGCGAATCGAAACTAATTTTATATCCAAGTTATGTATTTTATTAATGTTTTAAATAACGGAGGTAACAGAGCAATTCAATTTCTTCGTTATTAGATTAATGAAAACATGAAACTTAATTTGTAACCGAATTCTGTCGCATTATTTTAATATGAAAATCTAATATAATTTCTAGATAATAATAAAAAAAATTGAAATTACTTTTAGGAAAAAATATCTATAAGAAAAACCTTGCCTACGTAAAACATCTACTTGACAAAGAACGGAAGGCGACTTTGACAAATTAAGAATAAAAAAAACTTGGTCTTATTTCCCTCCAATTTTTCGTATTTCTTCTGATTTCAACTCGCGTCAACAAAGGAAACAACCGGGAAACTCTAACGAGTATCAGAAGCACATTATCAAAAATTAGATTTTCCCGGATAGCATTTAATCCGGCTCTTCGGAACGGACAAGCGTTTAACTGCGTTAATAAAGCGCCGTCTTCTCCGTTCGTCCTTTGTTTGGCGCGCCCCCTCCCCCCTCCTCCCCCTCCACGGGCCGGGCCGCAATCGCGGGGCCCCACAGGAGGGATGATGAAGCTGCGGGCTTCGCGGCCGTCACGTCCTCTGCTCGCCGCGCCCCCTCCCCCACCACTCCCTCCCCTTCCCCGGCGCGGCCCCCTGCGCCAGGGGCGCACAAAGGACGGCAGGCACGGAGGCCGTGGGAGCACCGGCGCCGGCTTTTGTCTCGGGACTGCGAGAAAAATGCGACCGGCGCCCGAATTGTCAACAGAGTTTGTTTAGAGAAACACCCACCGCCCGCCGCGTATCAATAGTCAGAGAAAACCCGTGCAGCAGATTAATTCAGTCCTCTTTTCATCTGTCTCTCGTGCTCACAGAAACACACACGCCCACACGTGAGCACGCTTCCTTGAGATTTAGAAAATGGAAATTAATTGCGACATTACACAGGAAGAAAATAATAATTTGAAGAAAAAACAGCAGAATTATTATTCTATTTAGGGTACAATCCGGTAAAGCTCTAACCTAATTCCTCTCAATTTTAATATGAATTACTGAAGTTCACAGAATTAAAAATAGGCGTATTTCTTTATACTGCGTGACAAAGAAATTGTCACGTGACTAGCCTTTCAAATGCATAGAGCGATTCGAGGTTCAGAGAAGAATTACACAAACATATTTTTAATGACTCTCAACATTTATGAACTCCTAAGAGCAATGCATCAAAATCAGAAATAGAAAGGTTATGACTGTGACCATCGTAAAAAAATTTCGATATTTTCATTTCAGAGCTATGCTTAAAAATAAAATACGCACCTCAGTTGATCAGTTGTTTTATTCCAATTTCATGATTCCCATCATCACTTACTAAACTACGTATTTGCGAGCAGGAGGAGATAAAATAATACGTGATGTTAATTTCTTCCGTTTTGCTTAATATTTCGGCGTATATTTGTATTTTTCATTATGTATTTTGCCTAAACATCAATGCTTCCCAACCAACACAGAAAAAATAAAAAAAATAGTACAAATCAACTCTAAATGAAAGTCGAATGCTGCATCTGTGCAACCCCTTCAAAGTTGCTTTCGCTGAGCCAGCCTGACGTTCACATGTCACTTTTGGATCGTGCGCGAGGGGGATCCAATCTATTGAATCATTCACTGAATTATTGGTTCCAGAGTGCTCCGAATTCGGATTTAATCCAACGCCGTTCTATAAGCGTCCTCTGATGTCACTAGCTGGCTGGATTTGAATTTGAACCAATCGCATTTCGCCTTTTACAGTTCGGTGGCGTGATCGGCCGATATTTCATTTGACGAGTTTATGCTTCGATAGAAATGACCTTTAATTCCATACTGATCAAAACGTCTCGTAACCGGAAGGCTCGTGGATGAGGAAAATTGGCATAAATCAGAAAACGAAGTAGAAAGGTGTCAATACAGTCAGTAGTTCTCATCATCACAAAAAAGTGAATAAACATATAAATCTATCAACTCATGAGCCGTGTCTGAGGGAGACACTTGCCCTGTCATGCTTGGAGAAAGGGGAAAGGAAATTACACAGAAGTGCTCAGAAAGTGAAAAGGAAAATGCGAGCGAATCGACCCGTCATGCTTTATGCCATCGTCGGCACCGGCAATACACCAGGTGCCCGCTGCAATAACAAGTAGAAATCGCCCAGCCTGGCGAGAAAGCAATGCATTTACTGCTAACTATCAGTTGATCACAAGAGACTCCAGGAAGATACTCGAAAAGGTTACTGATGAAATTATAGAGAAAGTTTTAAAAAACGGCTGACGAATTCCAGTAGCGCACGAAAACATACATATTTGACTACAGAAGGTACTGCGAAGCATTTGCGAGCACACATATACATGTATTTTTTAAGAGATAAAGTTGCTGCAATGCTGTAAGTAACAGTTTTATTCCCTTCGTGTTTTTTGGAGATGCGAGGACTTCATTCCATCCACACGTTTTTCCAGTTTCTTTCAGGTATATTCCCGTTTATTTGAACGATTTTAAGGCTATTTTTGAACGATTTCCACTTTATTCAATAACGTTACTCGAATTTTCAATGATTTTCTTTTCTTCCCCTTCGCATTCACGCAACGACGATGTCCTCTCGAGGCCTCATTGTCACAGTCGTTGCAGTTTCTCCGCGCTCCCGTCACGCACCCACGCGGCCGAAATGCGAAGTGCCCGAAAGCCGGCGGCGGCGGAGTGACGTCACGAGCCGCCGGAGACACGGTGCCATTCATCAACGGACGCAACGAGGCAGCAATGAACCGCCCCCGAAGAACGGATAAGACTGCAGGTGGGTAAGGCTTCAAGCAGGTGAGTAGAGCGATGATACCATTAACTTCGAATGGGGCCCTATTGGTGTAGCGTTGCACTGACGAAAATATTTGAAGTGAAGTGAAGTGTGGTGAAGTGAAATTTGGTAAAGTGGAGTTCTATGAAAGATTGCACGGTGAAATGTTCACGTGATTTTGTAAAGTTTGTAGATTTTGAATAGTTGTTAAGTTCTGTAATGTTAAGTTAGTGCATTCTGCCACCAAGTTCTCACACTTAATTGCAGAATTATTAATAAATCTACATAATCTAATTCCTGTAACTCGCAAAAATGTTAGTATACTTGGAATGTACGTGATTTTATGTGAAAGATGGGAAATATTAGATTAAAGTGACGCCTGATTATTCTTCGATTCAAATGTAGTCTCCCTTCAAGGTCACGAGCTGGTAGAAGAGGGTGACACTATCATCTAATTGGGAGCTTCAACACCAAAAATTTCATGCAGTGATTCCAAGTCATAACAAAGATTCCGATTGGATGACAGTGCCCCCCTCTTTTTCAGCTTGTGACCGTCGAAGGACACTCAATTTATATCGGAGTATAAATGAATTCAGTGTGTAGGCATGTAGTAAGCGTACGCGTTGTTACAGCTAACGTAATACATATTTGGGAACATTTCACCAACTGTCTGCAGGTAACAGAGGAATGTACTTGTTGCGAACAAATATTTTTATCAATACAGAAATAATAAACATCAGTCTTCATTATACTCTATTGTAGTAATTCACTAGAAGTCAGGACTATTTACATTCAAATTGTGCACAGTCTAGGGTGAAAAACCTGAATTACATGTCATTAAAGATAGTTATATTGCTCCGTATCACCATTTCTGCCACACCCAACTGTCTAAACAAACAACCCGCCTCCCCTCACACGCGCCATCATTACGCCTCCTCAGAAAATACATCTTCCTGATAACTATCCAGCTTCGTCTTCTTCAAACCCGACTTTCCCTCTAATTATCGCCACAGGGAGGGGATATGGTTACATAATTGGCGTACCGTCGCCCTCTGTTTCGATCGTCGCTCTAACAAATCGCGGAAACCCAAGCTCTTCCTCAGGTCCCCCCTCGTCACCCAACTGCACGCCCGTGCTTCCGCCTCCCACGTCGTCTCCGCCGCCGCCGCCGCCGGGTGCCGGGCGACAACTCCCCGCGCGGCGTAATCGCTGAATAATTAATGATGATAGATGGCGACGGCACTTGTCCGGCAGTCGTGGACACGCCTCCGGTCCCGTGCGCGCGCGCTTGCGCGGGCGTGCGCGTGTCCAAGCAGCAAGACCCCCCGTTCCTTCCGCCCTGATGAACCGGACGCGGACGGTAAAAAAAGAAAAACACGAGGCGGTCGGTCGCTCCTTTAATCCGGGAGGGCGAGTGCGAGCGATTTTGATCTCGTTGCGGCCGCGTCAGTGATGGATTTGATGTATGGCTGCAGAGGAAGCCAGTTCGACTCCTAACCTACTTCCCTGCGTGATGAATGTCGTAAGAGACCGTCATCACTGCAGTTTGTCAACGTTGTGACAAACTGGGGAGACTAATGTGGAATGTATGTAAATTGATAACGAAGAATGATTTTTTTATTGTTAATAAGATACACGAACATGAAACATTTTTCAACAGCAATTATTTCTACGAAGCGTAATTATGCCTTAAAATTGCCAGAATATATTTGTAGTTAAAAAAAGACTTAATTGTTTTTAACTAATGCAGTTCTTATGAGAGTTTTTGTGCTCGCGTAAGCGAGAATTCGTTCCACTGAGTGAGGACGACCTTCAGTACGTGATAATGTGGTTATAACACCAGTTTCTCACGTGTTACATCGGCATACACATACTAATATGCACTTACAACGCGGCCGGGTGCTGCACTCCAGCACACTAAAGCACATAAAATATATTCAAGAGTGTGTCAGTTCACATAAAAGCAGCAGGCACGAGCGTAGCTCAAAGGCAAAACTAAACTTTTTCACAGGTCACATTCGCGGATGGGAGATTACTATCTATTACAATATAACGACATTAGGTCAGGAAATCGGGCGCTGTGAAATGCGACCAAATACATGCACATTTTTTAATCAAAACCCTTGCGAGTTGCAGCTATAAATGTTGAAAATGTTTAGTAATTCTAATTTTAATCGTTATCAGGTTTGCCACCGAGCATTAGCTCAAAGCGAACTTTAATAAATCTATCTATCTATCTATCTATCTATCTATCTATCTATCTATCTATCTATCTATCTATCTATCTATCTATCTGTCATTGTCCAGGAGAAGGCAGTCTGTTGTTTATCAGAGTCTTGTCTTGGGAGGGGCTCTTGAGCTTCAGAATTGAAAGTTCCACAGCGGAGCGTGGGGGCGTGGAGCGTCTCCTCCAAGGACTCGGGACATCCGCCCTCCGCCGGCGAAGAAGCAGCTTTAGGCGGCCGCCTGCCCACTCCGTTTTCCCCGCGTGTAGAGGTCTCCGAGGACTGTTCGTTAGCACGGCGCTGCGGGCGACGGGGGCCGGACGCGGGCGGCGGGACGGGGCGGGACGGCGATTAAACGGAATCGCCTGTTGCCGTATCGGGACGCGGAGGGGAGTCCCCGAATAAGAGCCGGACGCCACCCGCCGCGATTATGTTCCGGACGCCTCTCGCTCGTTAAGGAGCGGGGACCGCCTGCGTGCGGGGAGACCAAGGAGGAGTCACGTGGGGTGGGGACGCGTCGGAGCGGGTCGGAGCGGGTCGGAGCGGGTCGGGCGCAGGTAGGAGCGGGTCGGAGCGGGTCCGTGGCGGGGGTCGGAGCGGGTCGGAAGGCGGAGTTCGGTGCGGGTCGGTGCGGGTCCGGTGCGGGTCGTGTGCGGTCGTGCGGTCCGGTGCGGGGTCCGTGCGGGTCGGTTCGGGTCGGTGCGGGTCGGAGCGGTCGGAGCGGGTCGGAGCGGGTCGGAGCGGGTCGGAGCGGCGGTCGGAGCGGTCGGCAGCGGGTCGGAGCGGGTCGGAGGCGGGTCGGAGCGGGTCGAGCGGGTCGGAGCGGGTCGGAAGCGGTCGGAGCGGGTCGGAGGCGGGTCGGAGCGGGTCGGAGAGCGGGTCGGAGCGGTCGGACGTGCGGGTCGGTGCGGGTCGGTGCGGGTCGGTGCGGGTCGGTGCGGGCCGGTGCGGGTCGGTGCGGGTCGGTGCGGCGTCGGTGCGGGTCGGTGCGGGTCGGAGCCGGTCGGAGCGGTCGGTGCGGGTCGTGTGCGGGTCGGAGCGGGTGCGGACGCGGTGTCGGTGCGGGTCGAACGAAACGGAGGGGGTCGGTGCGGGTTGGGGCAGGTCGGAGCGGGTCGAAGCGGTCAAAGCGGGTCCAAAGCGGGTGCAAAGCGGGTCGGAGCGGTCGGAGCGGGTCGGAGCGGGTCGTGAGCGGGTACGGGAGCGGGTCGGAGCGAGTCGGAGCGAGTCGGAGCGAGTCGGAGCGAGTCAGAACGGGTCGGAACGGCAATGTGCAGGTGGGAGCGGGTCGCAGCAGGTAGGAGAGGAGCGGGTCGGTTCGAGGCGGAACGTAAGTGCAAGATGAAGCGGGTGGGGATGAATCAGGGCATAGAGAGAACGGAGTGACTTGGCAGGACAGAGCGGAGCGGAAAGAGGGGTTATGACGGAGCGGAATGGGATGGGATGGGGGTCGAAGGATCGCGTAGGGTTAATGGATATCGGAGGAGGATGGAAAGAGGCTGAAAGGGCAGAGAGAATGAGAAATAGTGGAGAGGCAAGCGGAGAGTGCAGAGGCGCCACACGGACTCCATCAAGTTGAACGACGCGACTGTCGGACACAGTCTATAAACGTTCGTCCGCCTATCGCGAGAAGATGGCACCCCAGGGTGATGGATGCCCACCAAGACGAACAGATATAAGGGGCGCGTTTAATCAAGCTACAGGACCATACTGTGCGTATAAAGCTACGAGTAACACTTGTCTTGGAAGGAGTAAGACATGAAAGGAAGAACTATTACATAACTGCGTTAGAAGAAACATACGACATGTTCAACGCAGACTTCTGTATTTAAACGTCGCAACACAACACAGAGTATGACATAACAACTGCGCAATTTATTAAATTACGCGAACCTTAAGAACTCAAAACATCTTATTCATGCGTTTTAAGTATCTGAGACACTTACGTTTGATAAATTCACATACGCTGCCGATAGGGCACCAAGGTAGGCGGCGAGATATACTGACCTGGAACAAAAAGAAATAACATTGAAGTGATACGTAATCAGACGGAAGTTCTGTCCATTCTCATCAATGTAACAATAACAACCATAAAAATCTATGAAATGAAATAAGAGTACTAAGGCGGAGAGATACATCCTATCGCTAGTAATGGCAATGAATCTTAAAGATTATAATTCTGAAATAACAGAACCTAGTTCACAAATAGTGATTGTTCCCTGATTTCAAGTAATTGTTATGGAAGCCCACAAAGACACCATAGTTCTAAATAATTTTTCATAGCAATTTCTCACATAAAACCAATTTTTTTAAAAGAACGAAACTCATTGTAGACGTTCAAATCAAATAATATCTCATATTATTTTATATGAGTTTATCTTAGGTATTATAGTTAGGTGTTATACCTAATGTACGAAGTATTATACGATGTATCGAAATACTTTGACTGTTTAAAAGTAAAATTCACATTCATGGGATTCCTTGCACCGAGTCTGAAAATTTACTTTCCTAATACCAGTCGCGAACTGAGCATCGGGTTGGGGGATCAGAGGACAGACGTCACACACGCGACACTTCAGACAATCCCTCCTCCCGAAAAGACAATGACACATATGTAGTTTTATTAAAATCACATCGGCTGCATAATATCCTCGGGCGTTAATATCCTCCCTTCCCATTCAAAAATCTTGTTTGCGTCACAGAGAATATTATTTTCATACATCAAATGGAGAACTGATCAATAATAAGACGAAAATTGGATAATACGAAGAAAAGAGTGATGACATGTAATATGAGCACAATTAATTGTGATACACGATTTGCACCAATCTTGATAATCACCACTCCCTCCACTGACAGTACTATTAGCGGCATTTCATTAATTCTTGTCATCCCTCCCTTTCATTCTCATTTCCACCCTCCCCCTCCCCCGTTGAAACAGAGCGGTGTCGCGCCTCGCGGCCCCAACGAAGCTCGCCGCTTTTCACATACACACACACACATACACACACACACACACACACACACACACTCGCGTGCGCGCGCGCGAGCAGAACAAGTCCATAAATCCGCGGCGCCCGTGGCAACGCGGGCGGCGGGCGCATCGAGAGCTTCCACAAACTCGCGTGGCCGGCGCGCCGGGGGCCCGGGGCCCCATGCAAACGAGCCGGCGCGGCGGGGGAACAGCCGCTCGAGGGCCGGTCACGGGCCGCTGCCTCCCGCGGGCGTCGAACCGCGGCCGCGGCCGGGGCCGGGGCCAGGGGCGGGAGGCCGGGCGCGCGAGGCCGCCTAGAATTTGCATCCGCAGCCAGAGGCCGCCCGGCGGCGCAGCCTTTGCGCGTTCGCAGATGTCACCACCACTCAGCGCACACGTGTGATGCTGTGTGTGTAGGCATGTCTGGGCGAGCGCCGGCGATATTCTCTGCTTAGGTGAGTGGGCGAATGTACGCGTGTGCCAGCGCGTATGTGAGCGAGATTGTGTGTTTGAGTGAATGAGACAGAGAGAGAGAAAGAAAGAAAGACAGGGAGAGAGACAGAGAGAGAGAAAGAAAGAAAGAAAGAGAGAGAGGGGGGGGGGTATGCGTGAAAGGGGGGGGTGTTCGTCCTTGTATTTCCGCAAGTGCCGGTGTGCATTCATGTGTGTTAGTATGTAAGCGCAACTGTCATTGCGGCTTTGCACAAGTTCACGCGACTACGTGCGGGGTCGAGTGTGCGATGGTAAAAAGTAAACATTTTCTGCCTATAGATTTCACAGGAACAATTTGTGCTCGCGAATGTGGAAACGAGGGATGAAGCATACTTATAGTACAGGATCGTAGGTAGAGGATTTATGACAAAACTATCTCCATGTCAAAAAAAAACCAAAAAAAAAAAAAAACACTTTCTTTCGCTACAACTCAATTGTAATTTGTCGAAGGAACGAACGTCGTATACGCGATTTCCAAATTGGACGCGAGCTCGTGAACGCGCAAACGCGGCAAGACACGGGAGAGGCTCAACGAGTGCAGAGCGCACCCACTCAGCGGGAAAATACACGCAGCGCCCTGTGAAGCCGAGTCTACTCAAGAACACGGGAAATATTTCAACCCAAGCAGCCCGGCGACGGGGCGAGGTGGGGGGGGGGCGACAGCGATACGATGGCGGGCCGCGAACGGGGTGAGGACGTGGTGAGGACGGGGTGAGGGCGGGGTGAAGGCAGGTCGAGGACGGGGTGAGGACGGGCTGAGGACGGGGTGAGGCCAGGGAGAGGGCGGGGCGACGGCCGGGAGTAGGCGGGGTGAGAGCAGGCTGAGGGCGGAGAGAGGCGGGTGAGGGCGGGGTGAGGGCGGGGTGAGGGCGGGGTGAGGGCGGGGCGACGGGGGGCGGGTGGGGCGACGGCGGGGCGACGGCCAGGCGATGGCGAGGCGGCGCGGGCGGAGCAGGGCGGAGGATGGCGGTGGTGGAGAGACACGAGAAATCAGCGCGCCACCGGCCAACAAGCAGCGCGTGTCCCGCCGATGGGGGCGGTGGGGGGAGGGCAGTGGGTGCAGACGATTACCGCAGAGGGCGCGCGCTCGTCCTGCAGTGCGTACTGCGCTGCGCCGTGTCCCGTGCGGATTAGCAGCGCCGCGGCGCGCCAGTGGAATTCCAACGCGGCGAGCGCTCTGCGTCCGCACGGCAGCGCTGCTGACGCCGCGGCGCCTGCACAGGGTTTCCATTACGGCTCGTTGCGAGCGAGGATCGCCCGACTGCATCCCGCCGACAGCCCCCCCCCTCACCCTACTCCAAATAATCCAGTTTCACTTTTCGTTACCCAAGAAGACATAGACCGACCTCATCCCGGGGTTTTCCATGACTCCCGTGTCCCAGATGATCTCATTTCACACTTCGTTCCCCAAGAAGGCAGAGCCCGACTGCATCCCGCAGTCAGTTCCCTCCACCCCACCCTCGCTTCCCAAATAATCCAGTTTCACTTTTCGTAACCCGAGAAGACATAGACCGACCTCATCCATCCAGTTTTCCATCACTCCCGTGTCCCGGATAATCTCATTTCACATTTCGTTCCCTAAGAGGCCCAGCCCGACCGCATCCCGCAGTCAGTTTTCCCTCACTCTCGTTTCTCAGTCAATCTTATTTCACTTTATTTTCTTTCCTTCTCCCCTTTACGTTATGAGATGTCATAGCCCGACTACATCCCTCTGTCAGTCTTCGAACTCCACCCTTTCCAATTAATCTTCATTCACTTTTCCTTATCTGATGTGTCACAGCCCGACTGCACGCCGGGGTCAGTTTTCCATCACCCCTACATCCTATCTAATCCCCATTCACTTTTCGTTACAGGGGAAGACATAGCCCGACTGCATCACGTTTCGTTCATCCGTCGTTTCGTAAGGAGTTGTTTTTTTAAAGTTTGCATTCATAAGTACCGCAAATACATCTTCTCGCTCCAGTTCAGAGAAACATCTCAAATAAGATGAATATGGCAGAATCCTAGAATGTGTTAATGTAAGAAGATGCTCGTGATAGGTGATTTCAAGTTATGTTTCTTTTTGCTATGCGCGTCCCTGGTAGAGGATGTCGGATTTTTACTCCTTTAGAAATCTATGATAATTTTCATTCTCCATCTGGCCATATACTTTTAATATTCACGGAAAAATTTACTTGAGTTGGGTGGCCCATAATGTTCCAGTGACAGATAAATTGGACACTCGCAGTTGATTAGGGGTTACGTCCATATTGAGTTTTATCATCACTGCAAATCAATGTCGTTTCTGAATCATCAGATCTCTGGCTGCATTTGGATACTTTTTTTCTCCCCTTTCTGGCTGTCCCCGTTTATAAATGCCGCTGAACCGCGATGAGAAATATGTTACGTCCGTCCTGTTATCCTTGTAATGAGTTATAGCCTTGACGTCTGTCCTGATATCCTTGTCGTTACGGTATAGATGCCCAATACGGTGAAAGCGATGGAAATGTAAGAATATGAAAAATCTTCTTTTCGATATTATTATTATTATTATTATTATTATTATTATTATTATTATTATTATTATTATTATTATTATTGGCAGATTATGTTAAATTGGTATTTGCAGTCGCAGCTTCGCACAATATAACACGTCTCAAAAACAACCTATCAGCTTCGGAACTCCGCGGCCCGCGCCACCTCAGCGACAGCACGTGGGACAGCACGTGGGACGCGCGCCTGAGGAGCGCCGTTGAGAGGCGGCGGAGCACAGAGGGCGATTTGCGGCGGCGTGACGTCACCGGCTGCGCGGCGCGGCGCGGCGCGGCGCTACGTGGCCGCCGGAGGAAGTTCTCTTCGCGTGCGAACGACCGCGCCAAGGCCCCGGCCGCCGCGCCGCGCCTCGCCTCGCGCGCGACCGCACATCCGCACGGCGACTTGCTAGGCGACGTCGGCGCTGGTGCTTTAGGGAGTTTGTGCCACCTCGAACGTTAAAGCACTGCCGATTTTTTGCGCATGCGCAAAACAAATTTCGCCGCGCGACCGCACATCCTCATGCGCCCGCCCGCACTGGCCCCCGCCGACTTGCGAGGCGACGTCGATGCTGGTCTTTCAGAGGCTTTTGCCACCTCGAACGTGAAAGTACTGCCGATCTTTTGCGCATCCGCAGTACGAATTTAGCCGCGCGACCACACATCCTCATGCGACCGTCCGCACCGTCCCCCGCCGACTTGCGAGACGACATAGGTGCTGGTGTTTTAGGGAGTTTGTGCCATTTCGAACGTGAGAGCACTAACAATCGTCTGCGCATGCGCAGTACACGTTTTTCACCACTAGTGCGCATACGTGAAAGGTCGGTAGTGCTGACGCTACGCGTGCACAAGCTTCCTTTTCTAAACATCCATGTTTCTATAAACACATCGATGTTTTAATCTTCGATGTATTGATGCAGATGATTTTTTAATTGATTGACAAGTGATTCCGGACGTGTCAACGGCAAAGATCATTATTCCTGTAAGTGTAATGCATGTTCCTTCTTCTCGCGGGGTGGCGGTGAACTTCCCCTGGTAGATGGTGAGGTACGGCGCCGACCTCACCATCAGTTACCAGTGTTTCCCCTACCAGATATCTCCCACCTACGCAGCACCGCTCCAGCCGAGGCAAACTCTGTCCTCTTAACCGGTCTCCTGCAATGTCTGGTAGTGCGTTTAAGTGCAAGTGTGTGTAAGGGGGTGAGAATGCTGCTCGGCCATTCGCAAAGTGTCGATCGGAGAAACTACGGAAGACCACCGATCAGAGCAGCCGGCCGCTAGAATTCTTCTCCAGACTGCGATTGAATTCGACCTACCTATCTAGCTTGTGTTGAAACTCCTGCTAACATCTAGACTCGAACCTAGGCCCTCCCGGTTAGAGGCATAGCTGTGACATCAGTTGATTCCCTGAGCCACCTGTCGTGGTCCGATATTTTTTGAACTCAATGTTAGTTTTGTGCTCAATGCTTTTTTTACGTTTTCGATGATGTTCGTAGAAGAAACATCCCCATAATCATAAAGATAAAATGACGATGCAAAGATAAATTAGGCACGAAAAACTAGATTAAAAGTGGTTCAGAGGAAAAAATATAATATTACTGCGGCTTAGTGGAAACACAAAATGCAAGTTGAGCTTAAAATGAATATCAGAGTGCACAATGTTTAGTTAGCAGTGTTATTAATGTATGTTATTTTAATTACTTTGAATTAATTGCTATACACACTAGCAACTGCTGCGCTTTCAATATGAGGTTCATTTACTTACGGATATCTAATATTATTCTATAATCATTCAAACCTGGACACGGCGTCAATTTTATTTTGGCTGAAACGATGTTACAACGTAAGATTTAAAATCCCACCCAGAATACGACGGAAACGTACTTGCATAGTAAACACCGCCAAGCATCTGCTTGGCGTAGGAATACGAATGTCCTCACCCCGGCGAGCCCGCAACGAGAGACACAGGCCGTTCTCGGTCACTCTCCCCGTGCTCCCCAGTGCTTCCGCTTCGACCGCACGACCGCACGGGCACGCACGCACGCACCTTCCCTCCCTGCCTGCGCCCCCGCCCCTCGATTTGCCCCTCCACCCCTCCTCGCGCACTCCGCCGCCACGGCGCACCGCGCGAGAGCTATGTCATCCATTATTACGCAGCCCCCAGGCAGCCTCGCGCTGCTACCCGCACACACTCACGCATACACACACACACACACACACACACACACACAGGGCACACGGGCGCGCGCGCGGAGTGGTACGCCTGGCACGCAGCGAGGCCGCGGGAGAGTGGCACACCTGCCGGCCGTCCCCTAATGGCAGGCGCTAGTACGAGCCCGCCGAGCTAATGAAGAGATATACCAACGCTCGTTCGCGGCGATTTCCATGCGCTCGTTTCTGCGGTTTGGGTCGCAGAAAGTCTCTCATTTTAATTTTCTCGGGGCTTTTCCGAACGTACTATTCGAGGGACAATCAAAAGGTCAACAATCGTCCAGAAGCAATAAAAAATTACGTAACTTTAAAATCCAAATTTATCATTTTGTTAATAATATCGGTGCTCATGTTGTAATTCCTCAAAATCTATTCTAGTCCGTTTGTATTCCAGACGTTTCCTAATTGATGGGGTGTTTTGTACACATCGCTCGAAAATATTATAACATACTGAGCAATTAGAACATTTTACAATGCTAATTTGTCCTAATGTCCTGAACTGAAATGTTTTCAACCATAATTTTTCTTCGTAAGACTTCATAACATATCAATATTGATCTTCTAACATTTATTTAACCAGACGCGGATCCACGGGCAGGGAAATACGAGTAAGAGACATCCCCTCCCCTACAACATTTCTGTTTCTTAAATTGTAACTTGTCACAAAACTTTCATGGTCAAATATTTTAGAATAATCATTAAAACGAATAAAATCGACATTTTACAAAATCTGTATTATGACAGCTTCCACCAAAACACTTTTGAATTTCCCCTCCCAAAATTCGTATGTGGATCGGGCCTGGATTTAATATGTCTGGGCGAAGAGAGAGACTCACAAGCACGGCACACTCGAGACACTAGCGGAAGAAAACTAAGCCTGGAGGGGCGGGGGGGAATTGCATTCGCCAGATTTTTGCAACGTGATCGTACTCCACTTGAAAGGCCTTACTAATGTGTCCCGCCATGAAAATCTTACACACAAAGACACTGCCTTTGTCCGAGCTCAAATTTCACGATCGGGTTCATAACAAACTAATTTTGCTTTTAATAATTTATCAATCAGGAAAGTTCACAGAGAAAGATAATGCAGCGTCATCAAAAGACATATCCTCGAAACAGTTTCTCTGAAGTTTGATTGGTCATATCCAGTCACTAAAACAACTTTCTGAAATTTAAGAAAACACTATTACTTAAAAAATAATATATAACTTAGTTGCAATGTAATATTTTCCTAATTGATCAGTTTCTGCCCAATGTTGCGGTGGCAGTACGTGGGCTACTTCCATAGTCTAAATTTATTATTATTATTATTGTTATTATTATTATCATTATTTTTATCATCATTATTATTCTTTGTGAGTGTTTGAAAGATTCGAGTGTCTCTCGAATTCGTAAACAAAATAATTGGGATTCGCTCCAGCCCTGATAAAAATTCATGAAAACAATTTGGGATCCCACCGATAATTTCCTTCGGTGTACGACGTTTTACATACAGAACAAGTAGCCGAGAGGCATCCGTCCCGCCACTTCAGAAGACGCTTTCCGCCGAGGCGCGGAGCGTGTCACGTAGCGAAGAAAGTCTGGCGACCCCGGCGAAGGCCGCGGCGCGGCGCTGCGCGCGCCCGTAACGGCAGGCGGCGGAACAAAACAAGTTTCGCGGAATGCTCCGTGGCGCGTCCCAGTTTACTCTTTGGCGCTCGCACTGGGAGTCTCAAACGCCCCAAGGCACTATTTACTTGGCTGTCCGGGTGATGCCGCGTCCATGGCGAAGGTGCCGACGTTTCGGTCGCCATTTTGCGACCTTCCTCACGGCCTCGTTTTAATGCCCCAAGGCAAGTCGTTGAAAATCTCTACGAACTGCCTAGTGAATGTCTGGCTTTATTTGGATTATTTATGTTATATTTGTGACCGACTGTCAAATGTTTTGGATTATAATATCTCTTTGTTGTAGAAGCCAATTCAAAATATTTTTTATTAAGTGGCAATTACTGGAATTAAATTAATTAAATTAGAAGACAACAGGAGTAGTATTAAATCTTTTTTAAATATATTTTGAATTTACCGTCTATAATAAAGATATATAATAATCTATTATTTTTTTAAAAATAATATGTAAAAATGTTATGTAAAAACTAGTTTATCAATAATTCCCCATTTAAATACAATGTAATGATACAAACTATTTACTTTCGTTAGCATTATTGAAACTACTTACATTTTTCTCTATCTCGAAAATTTATCACTGAATGTCATAGAATTTACGATATGCTAGCAAATCCACATCAAGATTCCAGTGATATTTTGAAGATAAAATCGACCTTGTGGGCAAAATGACTCAATACCATTTCATCACTGTTACGCAACATCAAAACCTAAAGAGGGGGAAACTGGTTGAGATACAACCCTCACCTAACGTTTAGGCTGCAATTGAATGCCTACCACGACGTTTCCGCTACTTGGTTCATATTCATCCATTTGCAACTGCATCCAGCTACTTCATATCTACGTGATTCCAATGGATGAAGAAAATTATTCTGATAATCCTTGATATAGAGCAGGAATTTAATTAAGAAACTTCCGTAAACTGCCGTAAGTTCAATATTTTTAAATATAACATTCATTTCCTCCCAAACAATGAAATATATAATGCTGAAACATTTAAGAACTAATAATGATGTTTTGTTCTCTCTGAATCATTCTTAGTACAATATGTACACACGTTTTGGATATATTAAGAGAGAAATGACAAGAAAATGTGTAAAAAATAGTAAGTTAAAAAAATTATAAACAAAATAATTATTGGACAGGTGTACAAAAAGCATTCAGTGAATGTATTGAACTCCAATCCATATTCCTGACATGTTTCAACTTATGAGCTCCAGTACTTTTAGAGAAAACGTTCCTTTAAAGAAACCAATTTAATATTAAAAAGGACATCCCCCTTCCGGCTCCCCTTAAGATCATCTGAAATATGAACTCCGTGGCAGTGTTTTCGACATCGCCGCCGTCCCACAGAGCCCGGAACGAGGGGCAACCGGAAGAGTGGCTCCTCCGGGGTGCGGCCGCCCCCTGCGGGGTGTGGCTGGCACGCGTGGGCCCTCGCTTCCGGTCACGTGACGCCGTTGCGGGGCCTCGCGGCCGACGGGGAGAGGGGAAGCAAGCGGTCGGCACGACCGGGAGAAAGGACGCGAAAGATGGATGTCAACTCAACAGAACGATCGAAGCCGTGGGTTTTTAAGGGCGAAAAAATCCTTCGTACGCCTTCCTTCGGAAGGGAAGTAAAGCCGGCTGTCCCATGTTAGTAGATTTACTTGCACGTAAAAGATCTTCAAAAGACGCCTCTGAGCTAAATTTAATCGCCTGTTTCTCGCCTACCTCTGCTAGTTGGTGAAAGGAGCGTAGCGAAAGAAATACCTCTGCTAGTTGGTGAAAGGAGCGTAGCGAAATTTGCGTGGTCAGACGGAAGAGCAGGCCTAATGGCCTGAGTCTCGCCACGTAAAATAAGGCATTAATTCAATTCAATTCGATGATGAGGAAATCGGACAAGATGAGTGAAAGGGAGGCATTGCGAAGGAGTAGTTTGCTCATTCATTTTTCCTCTGGATACAAATCTCTCAAGGCCCTTTAGATGGTCACCAAGTAAACCTACAGAAAAACACTCTGGGAAAACATTATTCCAGTGCTGAATAATGGTAATGCCCTAGGATCAAATGAAAATTGTTCAACCACTCTACAATCCCACTGATCACGCCACACCAAAGGGGAAAAACGGTTTACTCGGATGAGGTAATTGCACAACGACGTAGCCACTGGGCATCTGCAAATCAAGTAGCTGTGTAGCCCAAAGACTGTCTCGAATACATATTGAGAACTTGATGAAGTGTTACACTCTAGAACAACGAAGGCCTTTGATTTGGGCTTCCCAATAACGCCTCCAACCCCACCACAGTAGCAATCTCCATCGCCAATATTGGTTGGAATCCTCCTTCTTGTGCTTGACAGTAGAAAAAGTTTCTCTCAGTCCACGGCGAGGGGGAGCATTAGGTAGCATATTACCCCTTGGCAGGCCCGAGTCCCAACCCAGTGACGTAACGTTCGTGCCTGCAAGACTCGCAATGCGGACGGGGCCCAGATAAAAGAGGGGGCCTAGTTTTAGGGGATATTTTTATTACTTAAGGTACTAATGGCCTCTTCCCACTTCGTGACGGCGCCGCGCTTCCGAGCGCCCGGCTCGTAGCAGAGTATGGGTTTGAATGGAGACCTTCCCACGTGCAGCGGGCGCGCGCTGCTTCGGCAAGCACCCGAGAACTCTCGCTACGCGAAGCGGAGGAGGGCGTACGCGCCACCGCAAGCAGAATACAGCTTTAAATTTGTGTTCGCAAAACACGTTTTTAAAGGGGGCCCGGATAAACGTTTTGGGGACGGGCCCGCACTCATTCTATTACGCTCCTTCCGCAGCCCCGTGGCAGCGTCAGCGACGACGGCGGCGCGAGCGGTGCTGAGAACGTCGTTGCAGGCAGCTGGGCACCGCAGAGCCGCTCCGTCCGTCCCCGGCTCGACGCCACGCCCCCTCCTGCCGCCGCCGCCGCCGCCCCCGCAGCAGCTGCGTATTATTCATAGGCACAACAGCGCAGCAGCGGGCGACGCCGCCGGCAGCGACAGCGAGCGTGGGCGGGGAGGCCCGGCGGAAGAGGGGAGAGCGCAGATAACGAATGGAGCAACGCGAGTTAAATTATGACATTAAAGAGGACGGCGGCTGTGATACGAGGAAGGAAGGAAGGGCGTCGTAATTAATAATTCAATGATGAAGGGAGAGGCGGATAAGGAAAAGAACAGAAGAGGAATGAAAGACGTGGGAGAATGCGGACGCAAATGTAATAATGTCTTCGGGGAGGTGATATCATTATATATACATCACACGTTTGAAACTTGATAAGCGCATTGCGGGGGACGAGAGGAGAGAATAATTAATGTTACTGTAGGCAGAGGAAGGAAAGAAACACGGTGTAACGAGTGAGCGATTGAGTCAGCAAACAAGAACGCGAACGAAGGAGACGGTACAGAGAGAGAGAGTAAAAGACAAGTGTGAGAATGAATGAGAGAGACAGATGTAAGAAGGAAATAGTGTAGTGGGCGAGGTGAGAGAAAACGAATGAAGAAATATGAATTTACGAAATATACCGGTTGTTCCACAAGTGTCTGACCTCGCTTACTTCCATCTGTGATACAAAGAAGAAAAAGTAAATTTAAACTGAATTATCCTTTACCCAAACACACGTTTCATTCCTGTTTATTTACATTTCTATCTTTTGAAAATATATTACAAAGTTTTGTTCGTAAAATGGTCAAGCATTGCTTCTTTCACCTTACACTTCTCCGAACATTTTCTTCTCCGAAGCCTTTCTTAAAATTTGATAAGTGATTATAGTCGTTGGGTGTCCAAACTGAATGGTCCAATTCCTTGAGGGCACATCTTTCTTTGCAATCTGGACAGAACACACAGATGCATTGTCATGAAGAAACTATAACACCATGAGATTTCACGTACATCATCAAACTCAAGAACTATTTCCACAAAACTGAGGAAGATATCGGCTGCAAACTTACAACATCACAACAATGAAAGACAAGACTATCTACTACTCACAAGGTTTTCCCATTGAGTGTTATCATGGTCTGAACCGAAACTTACAGAACCGTCCCTTTACCAATATAAGAATATGAATTATACGAAATACAATGGTCCAAATAATATTTCTGTCTACTTGGCAGCTGACGGTGGGGAAAAAGATATGTTGTCACTTACTAAGGTCATGAGGTCGTTTTGGAATTAGATCACAACAGCAACAGCAGTAGCAAGAAACAAATCACAATAACTCATAACCAAAGAAGTAATAGCACTCTTCAATTTTCAGTTGTGTCGCGCTGTTAGATTTCATTTTCGTCTTAATCGGCAACTCTACCCAATCGGCAACTATGCAGTGACATAATCAGAAAGTGATGCCTCTGATGGACAACGAAACCTCCTCTTTCCGTCAGATCCTCTCAGTCAAGTAGACAGAGACGTTATGTGGACAATAGAATACGGGATCCGCCTGAATGTTCTTTGGGGCGACAGCGTCGACGCAGGCTACACGGCAACGTCGCCGGCCGCCCGCAGGCTCCCATGTTTACGTTCCGGACCCAGCCCTCCCAACGCGGCGGGGAGCGAGCAGCAGGCGGGCGGGAGCGGGGGCGCGGGCGGGGGCGGGGTGGGGCGCGGGGGTGCGGCTGCCAAACACCAACGAGCCGAGCGTTCGCTGCCAAGCCGACTCCGCTGCGCACCACGCGCTGCCGGAAGCTATCCGTTCCCGGGCGCTCGCAGAAGAGGGGCTGGCTTCCTGAGGAATGACGCCACTAGTCTCGCCACTCGCTACTCGCTACTCGCATCGCCACTCGCCCCGCCTCTCGCCCGCCTCTCGCCCGCCTGCTCGCCGCGCCACTCGCCGCGCCACTCGCCGCGCCACTCGCCGCGCCACTCGCCGCCCGCCACTCGCCGCGCCACTCGCGCGCCCATCGCCGCGCCACTCGCGCCACTCGCCAAGCCACTCGCCAGCCACTCGCCGCCGCCACTCGCCCCCACTCGCTCCGCACTCGCCGCGCCACTCGCCGCGCCACTCGCCGCGCCACTCGCCAAGCCACTCGCCCAAGCACTCGCCTCGTTCCTCGTCGTCCCCTCACCTCTTCTCGCTCCATCATATTGGAAATTGTACACTGTGACGACTGAAGAACTAGAAGTGTCATCCTAAAGCGAATTTAATGTGTTGTTTTTTAACAAAGAAAGCTATACAACTGCATCAATACTTGAATGCTCCTTATTTTTTTCTTCACAAACAAATTAGAACCTATGATTTAAAAAATAGTAACTTATTTTATTACATTATTTTTTCTTAATTTTTGTATATTATATAGTCCTCATGGAAAAAACTGACTTACTATTGTACATTATTTGCAGTTTCGTTAGCGGGTACTTTTCTCCGAAATAAAAGGAATCACAATCTCCATAACTAGATTATTCGTCATCACAAAATTTAATAAGCTAAAATTGGACAACCGCAACAGTAATGGCAATCTGAGTACCAAATAGCACAGTATGAACTCCGATTAGTTCGGGTCAACGATCATTAGTTGGAATTGTCGCTGAATCGAATTGAAGTGTGTTGGCTCGAATGGAGTAATGAGCTTTAATTCCACTTCGATCGCCCCCATTTTGCCAAATCGGGTCTGGGTGGTTCAAGACGCTTCTTAAATAAAGAACGTAAAGCCTAATCTAGTTATATTTCGATTTTCGACAAGGAGTCCGCATGGTACAAAAATAAACAAAAACGTTTGTATGAAAATATATTAGATCAATGAGAAAAACGCATTTGATATTTTATGCTTGTTATACGATATATTCGAGAAGCAAAAGAAAAATCTTTTCCAATATTCCAATTCACATGCCCAAGAATTAAGAGAAAATTGAATCTTGAACTTGAATTTGAACAGAATGGAAAACGACTGCTACTCTTAACGAGAAGAGGTATCAAATGTTGTTTACTGTGAGCCTCCCCCTTTCAAAACGTGCACGTAAGTAGTCACTCTCAAGGGATAATATCAAATTTTGGAGAGTACTGACGCAAAATAATATATGAATGGGTATAAATTTTGGCGAGTGCATTTTGGGAAAGAAATTAATTACAGTCTTGTGTCCAATGATTTTGCGTCTCGTAAAAAAAACAGTTTAATAACCGATTTACAATATTTTAGTTATTAATGTTCAATAGTAAATAGAATCTCCGAAACTTTGTTTTTTACTTTCATGGTATTTTTGTGACATATTTGCAGCCTTTCATTTCTTATATCTAACATATAGAGCTTTTGGCACGTACGTTGTTTGCAGCCATTCACCCCTTAATAATCCTGAGTTCGAACCAAGACTCTGCCTGAGACCATCGAGCTGTGCATTACTGCACCCCAGGAAGTCCCCACCGCCTCTCCGCTGCAAGCAGCCAGTGCCGTGCCCTGCGTAGGGCCGGTACCGGGCGGTGCAGCGCCGAGTTATGAGGGGGAGGAGGGAAGGGACGGGAGTGGAGAGGCGTCCACGCACATGCGCCGGGTATCGATCGCGACACCGCACGCGGGGCGGGGCGGGGCGGGGCGGAGCGCAGCAGATCACGCGTGGGGGAAGCCCGACCGGTAGGCCTCGCCTCCCCGCCCCGCTCCGCTCCGCCCCGCACGATCGGTTCCGTCCTACACTGTTCCACTCCCACCTGCTCCGCCTCGGTCCGGCCCGCTCCGCCCGCATCGCCCTGCTCTTCCCCCTCCTGTCCCGCCCCGCTCCGCCCGCCCCGCTCGGCTTCACTCCTCCCCGCTCCGCTCCGCCCCACTCCGCTTCGCTCCGTACGCTCCGCCCCGCTCAACCCGCTCCGCCCCGCTCCGTCCCGCATCACCCCCTCCACACCGCACCGCCCAAGCTTTCCACCCCGTCGGAGAGCGTTCCGCCCTACACTGTTCCACATTCCGGCCGCTCCGGCCCGCTCCGCTCCGGCCCGCTCCGCTCCAGCCCGCTCCGCTCCGCCCGGCCCGCCCGCCCCGCCCCCCTCCAGCACGTTCCGAGCCCGCTCCGCCACTCTCTGCCCCGCTCCGTCACGCACCGCCCCGCCCCGCTCCCCTCCACCCGCTCCGCACCGCTTCGCTCAGCCCTGCTCCGCCCCGCCCTGTGCGAGCGCCGCGCGCCCCGCGGACGATGTGTGTGGAGCGGGGCGCGCCCGCTGCGCGTGATTGCCGCGATTAGCAGCCCTCGCCGGCGCGCGGCGGCCGGAATTCGAGTGCGGGCGGGCGGATAGGCCCCGCTCGGCGGAGAATTTTTGAGTTTCGCGGAGGTCGCAATTGAGCCCATTTCGGCCAAAATTTCGGTCGGCTGACGGCGAACGTTTTTGTCCAATGCGTCCGATTCGTTTCGTTTATTCATTGTTTGATGATTATGGACACGTCAAGAAGGTCAGATAATTAATACCGTAAGTGTAGTGCGTGTTTTACTGCGTGATGTAACATTTATCTGTCCCCCTCCTAGCTGGCGAGATTCGGCACCGCCCTGCATCGGCTTACGAGGGTTTTCCCCAACCAGGTATCTCCCACCAGCGTGGCACCGGCCCAGCCGGGACAAGCTCTAAGCTCCCGACAAGTCTCCCTACATGTAGTGTGGGGCATATGAGTTTGTGTGCAAGTAAGGGGTGAGAATAGGACAAGGAAGAGGAAGGAAAGATCGTGCGCGGTCTGTTATGTCACTGCTGCTCCGGCACTCGCCTGGTATTAATCGAAGAAACCACGGAAAACTACCGATCAGAGCAGTCAGCCACCAGAATTCTTCTCTAGGCACCGGCTGGGCACGATCTAGCTATGTAGCTAGTGACGAAGATCTTACTACCGTCGGGACTCAAACCTACAACCTCCCGGTCAGACGCACTGCAGTGACATCAGGTAATGGCCTGAGCCGCTTCTACGTACAGGCGATTTGGGCAAAAAAAATCGGTTGTTTGACGTTGAATTTTGTCCGATGTGTCGAATTCGTTCAAATTCGTAACGGTAAACTAACATATCATAATGAACCCGAATGATCTTTTGACTGCGACCGAAAATATGAACTTCGAACGAAGAAATGTTTTGTTTGTTTTGTCTGTTTCAGGGAGGTTACAGTCGGGCCCCTTCGACCTTTCGAAAACGCTTTTCACATTAGAATGGGTCATCCCTTCCTTATTTAATAAGCTGAGTAATTTCCAAGTGTTTTAATCATTAAACGAATTAAGCAAAAGGCACGTTACTTCATTTCAGAGATTCTAGAAAAGATGGAGAAAAGAGGCTACGATGTATTTAGAGCAATTTGACTGATTTGTCAAGAAGTATAAAATGGATTTTAGCGACACAATGAAAACAAAATTTGAACCAAATATAATATTACTGAATGCCTCATCAAGAATATGGTAGTATCGTCGACTTCAAGAGAATTATGCAGGAGAAAATATTTTATTAATTAAAGACCTGAAGTCCCGTAAGGGTGATAAATAAGTTTCTCTTCCTGAATCATTCGCTAGCGTGATGTATAGGTAGAGAACGCATGCAAACATAGAGAAGTGCCCATTGTGATGCTTACATGAATCTGCACCATGGGAAGGAATCTGGAAAGGCAACGGCAGGTACTTTCTCTCGCTTTCACACTTTCCGGTTGCAATACGAGTGCTTCAGTTTGATGCTGTCTTCTTAGACGTCATCTCACTCTCTCTACCCTTCGTTCAGGTGATCTTTCATGAGGTGAGATCATTCAGGGGAGATTTTGTTCACGACAAATATCACAAACCATTTGGAATCAGATCTAACTTTTCAGTCATTTTATTTTCAACATAATCATAGTGTACGTGTGTGTGAGAGCTTGTGTGTGTGTGTGTGTGTGTGTGAGAGAGAGAGAGAGAGAAAGAGCGAGCGGGAGAGAGAGAAAGAGCGAGCGGGAGAGAGAGAAAGAGCGAGAGCGAGCGGGAGAGAGAGAAAGAGCGAGAGCGAGAGAGAGAGAAAGAGCGAGAGCGAGAGAGAGAGAAAGAGCGAGAGAGAGAGAGAAAGAGAGAGAGCGAGAGAGAGAGAGAGCAAGAGAGAGAGAGCGAGAGAGAGAGCGAGAGCGAGAGCGAGAGAGCGAGAGAGCATGCACTTGATGGGCTGGTCTGTTCGAAAACTTTTCGTTGTTGTTCCCACCAATAACAGGCGAATGCTGGAGTAGTATCCTACCAAACAGGGTACAGACTTTGGGGGAGATATCAGGAGGAAAAACCCTGCTAGTCTGCGAGAGGGGTGTCGACGGATCTCAGTGTCTAAAGCAAGGGTGTCCAACTAGTACCGCTTTAAGGGCCACATCTAACACCTTTATTATGATTTATTAAAGGCAATCCACACCTGACTTCCTCGTACTTTTGATCTCGGCAGTTTCCCGGCAATTCTGAAACGGGAGGGGGGAGGGGATTTCTACCGCCGCCATGCGAGATATCAGGCATGACGCAGAGTAGCACAATTGGATGATTTTGAATTTACTACAAAAAATTCTTAAATCTAAACAACTTATTTTTACATAAAGGGGGCGTTGAACCCAGAAGAGCACGTGCGCTAGGTGCCGGAACACAGTGTTCTCGCGCGACATCATTGCAAGGCGCTTTTAGTTTGGACTAATAACCTTTCTTGGTCCGTACAAAATAGCACTGCAGCCCGCCTGTTGGACAGCCCTGGTCTAGAGGGTATAAACAGGGACATCTCACGGTATATAACAAGCAGTACACTTACGGGAATAATGACCTCGGTAGTAGACGCATCCGGAACCAACACTACCTCACCTACTCTCTTACTGCCCTTCGTGTTTGCAGCGGGGGCCTTCTTAAGGCCTATTCACAATAGAAACGTATCCATGCACATAACGCGTAGACGCAAACATTAACATAAGTGATAGACTGAAGTACGTTACAATGTCTAACATAAACGAAAGCAAAGTAAGAGATTATATTGGTTGTAAGACATTCTAGTTTCCTATTGTTAGATGTAAAAATTGATTTCGTAGTATCAGCTGTGTCCATAGTCCATATGGCGTTAGTTCATCTATCGACTACGCTCCTATTTCGATTCTCGATTTTGAGTTACCTTTCTGTGATTGGTTCATTTCTTATGTCTTACTTAAGTGTAAGCACAGAAGCTTGAAGCTTGCAAGGTTTAAAGTTTGCTCATGCGAACGCATTGTGAATGAGTCCACTTACGGGCGTAGTCCTATCTTTTATGTCAACAGCATGCATATGTTTATGTTCGCATTGTGGGTGGGCCTTCTTAAGGCCTTTTCACAATGCAAACGTAAACATAAGCATAACGCATTCACTTAAATATTAACATAAGTGATAGACTGAAGTATTCACAATGTCTAGCATAAACGTAAGCAAAAAAACGTAAGCAATAACTAAGATTTTCTATTTGTTGTGAGACTTTCTAATTTACTATTGGTTAGATTGAGAATCGATTTCGAGATATTGGCTGTGTCCATCACTCATATGGTCACTCACTCGATTTTGAGTTCACTGTTTACTGTCATTGGTTCATTTCTTATGTCACACTTAAGCATAAGCACAGAAGCTTGCAAGCTTGTGAGAATGGATTTCAAGGTATCGACTGTGTCCATGGTCCATACGGTGTTAGTTCGTCTATAGACTTCGCTCCTATTTCGAATCTCGATTTTGAGTTACCGTTCTGTGATTGGTTCATTTCTTATGTCTTACTTAACCATAAGTACAGAAGCGTATGTGAACGCATTGTGAATGAGCCCACTTACGGACGTAGTCTTCACTTTCATGTTAAGGCCATGGGTATGTTTAAGTTCGCATTGCGGGTGGGCCTTAAGAAGGCCCACCCACAATGCAAAAGTAAACATAAGCATAACGCATAGACGTAAACATTAACATAAGTGATAGACTGAAGTATTCACAAAGTCTAACATAAACGTAAGCAAAATAAAGAGTGTCTATTGGCTTCGAGACATTCTAGTTTACTATTGGTTGGATGTGAGAATCGATTTCAAAGAATCGACTGTATCCGTGGTCTATATGGTGTTAGTTCATCTATGGAAGTCGCTCCTATTTCGATTCTCGATTTTGCATTTCCGTTCTGTGATTGTTTCATTTCTTTTGTCTTACTTAATCATAAGAACAGAAGCTTATGCGAACGCATTGTGAATGAGCCCACTTACGGACGAAGACCTAACTTTCATGTTAACACCACGTATCTGTTTACGTTCGCATTGCGGGTGGGGCTTGTTTTTCGTCCGCGAGGCGGCGCGCGCGGGCCCACTGCGCGCGGGAGGCGCGGCTATCACCGCGGGCAGGCTCCGCGGCGGCGCCGCACGATCAACAAACCACGCGCTGCCTGGAAACGGAGGGGCTATCTTTAGCCGCGGTGTCACATCCGTCGATACGCGCTGCGCTGCGCTGCTCCGCGCCCCGCGCTGCTTCGCGCCCCGCGCACGCCGCCCCGAAGACGTCGCGCGGGGGCTTGCGTCGCTCAGGGGGCAGAAATTGAATCGTTTATTTCAGAAAACCCGTCAAACGCCACTTTCTATAACACGCTTTAGCGATGGATTGCAGATCCAGGAGGATAAACACATCGTTTACTGCATATTTATATGTAAAATATTTATTAATCAACTCCTTTAAAAAAATTAATTAATCAACTCCTTTAATAAAAAATATTAATAATGAACTCCTGTAATAAAAAAAATATTTATCAATGAACTCCTTTAATAAAAAATATTTATTAACCAACTCCCTTAATAAAAAATATTTATTAACCAACTCCCTTAATAAAAAATATTTATTAACCAACTCCTTTAATAAAAAATATTTATTAACCAACTCCTTTAATAAAAAATATTTATTAACCAACTTCTTTAATAAAAAATAATTATTAACCAACTCCTTTAATAAAAATAATTATTAACCAACTCCTTTAATAAAAATATTTATTAAGCAATTCCTTTATTAAAAAATATTTATTAATTATCTCCTTTAATAATGAAAATATTTATTAATCAACTCCTTTAATACAGAAATTATTTATTAATCAACTCCTTTAATAAAGAAAATATTTATTAATCAACTCCTGTAATAAAGAAAATATTTATTAATCTAGTCCTTTAATAAAGAAAATATTTATTAACCAATTCCTATAATAAAATAAAAATATTTGGAAATCTGAAAAATGGAAGGAGATTCGTCACGTGCTACAACATAGCGACGTCGAATTCAGCTGTTCTCGGGAGAGCGATCTAACGGCCAGCTGCTGTAATCAGTAGTTTTCCGTCGTTTCTCCGGTCAACACCATGTGAATCCCGGAGCAGTGCTCTACCAAACGGGATACGGACCGCGTGCGATCTCACCTTCCACGCCCTTGTCCATTTCCCACCCCATAATTACACACACTTACAAACATTAACTATTACGCATGTCGGGAGCTTAGAGCTAGACTCGCGCCCCGCTGATGGGAGATCCCTGGCTAGGGAAAATCCCGCAAGACGACGGGTAGGTTCGCACCGAATCTCGCCATACAGCGGGGAAATATCACCGCCATTTCCCCCAAGCGATAAATGATGCACTACACTTACGGGAATAATGACCTTAGCCGTTGACGCGCCCGGGATCAATATGAACCAATCAAACATCGCGGGCGATGTGTCTTCTGGCGGCTGCGAGAGCTGGCACTAGTCTTCCCAGGGAGCGTCTGGTAATTCTCCTTCGAGTCATTGTTCTGGCTGGTTCTCAAGCTGGGTCCTTGAGGAACACCCGGTCAAGATTTTTCCAAACGAATCTTGATCATTCTACTAACGAGTGAATTATATCTAGTGTACTATGTTCGAGCAGATTTTTCTAATGAACAATTTCCTAATCGCATGTCTGTGCTTTTTACATTCCTAAAATCAGTTTCAGTAGCACAAAACATACAGTAGCACAATACAGTATGCATGTTTTAAAACATTTAATGTTTCTCCTGGCCACATAAAAAGTTTTTGATAAGATTTTTACGTCCAATTTTAGATTCATACAAAAATAACGATGTGATAAGTAGAACGAAGGTGGTTTCTCTCCTCTCAACAAATCCTGCACCTGAAATAAAACCTCTGTAAAGGTGGAATGATCACAATCAATCTATTTTCAATACCTTACTGTTTTCATATGGTTGCATTTGGTAATGAACTTCATTTATTATCCCACAGTTATTACACAGTGAAAATTAATTCAAAGATAAAGAACACTCAGAACGTTCTTTGCTCCGTAAAGAACCACCTCTAATAACAGAAATTACGTGAGAACAGCGTTCGAACACTCGCCGTAACAAAACTAGTTCCCTTCTTCCAACAAATCACAAGTTTTTTTTTGTTTTTTTTTTGGGCAGTTAAATGTGCCATAAACAATCAAACGAGAGAACATTACTTTGCCGTGCGCGCGGCCTGAAGCAACCCAGACCCGAAGCGCGTGTGTCTACTACGTCAACGCAAGCAAAATACACGGCGCGATAATTCAAGGCATTTCGTCGAGGCGGCCGCCATCAATCTTCCCTTCGCAGCCCGCGGGGGCGCGCGCAAGTGGCGTAAGAGCAAGGCCGCGCACCCGACGCTCGCCGCGGTGCGTGACACTGGGCGCACGCGTGCGCCCGGCCGGATTCACGCCTATTAGCGCGACGCACATCCGGCGGTGGCGGCGGCGGCTGCGGCTCCAAACAAAACACCGGCGACCTTCGCGAAAGACGCCGGGCGCACTCCGCCCGCTAACGATTTGTGTGTTTCCACGAGTCACGCGGCAGAGTGCGTCGCTTCACGTGGAGGTGTGGGCTGCTGCTCCTGTCTCTCTGGTGCGGTGACGAGTGCCCGAGGAACGTGTTATTGGGTTGTCGAATTACGATTCCTCAGGACGAAAAGGTTCGGAAATTACTGGAGCTTGATTTCGTTGCTGTTTGTGTCAGATGGCCCCATACTAAAACTGGCTTCTCTTTACTACTTTATGACACTCTTTGCAATACTTGCTTTTCGGTGCTAACGTATGGAATTGAACCTTCACTTGATTTGTTCAGGTTGCAACACTGCTACGACCAAAATCACAAGTCTTGTCTATCATTCTATCAAGAGTTATCAGGAAATTCTCTGTTAATAAAATATTTCTCTCTCATTATCACTTTAGTCTGGAGAATGTTCAATGTAGAAATACCATAAAATCATTACAAGTTTTTATTATCATGATACTTTTTTCAATAAAAAATAAAATATCGACCATCGAACACAAACATCGATGTTAAAAACCAAAAATCGATTTTAAATCCATCGATTATTTAATAAAATGATCGATGCTTTCCAAACACCGACATCGCTGTCGCATCCCCACCGGCCACATCCACCTATGCGTGCATTCCGCCCTCCACACCTCCACGCTGCCCCCAGCGGCGCTGTCGCTGTCCCATAATCCCCCGCGCCTCCGTCCGCCAGCGTGTTTATTGCCGCCGCACGCCGACATGCCGCGCACGTAGGCACACGCCACCCCACGCAGCCCCTGCCAGCCCCAATCAACGCGCAATCCGACAAAAGCGCGCCTGGCGGCGGGAGGGGGAGGCCGCTCCGGCTGCCGGGCGCAGCGGCGTCATGCGTTTGGCGAGCACCGAGGGCTGCGCGCGTGGTTGATGGTTACGGGGTGGTAGTGATGTTACTGGCTCAGCGACATCGCCGATAGTTTCTGCAGCATCGTTGACTGGGAAGTCCTAAGGTTCGAGATATGACGGTGGCGAAACAACTCGACCACTTAGCTCGACCACTTAGAAAAAAACAACATGGCGTCACTTGGCGGTGAATGGAGGTGAAGCCATCCCCGACTCCTCCTGAGGGGGGGGGGGTCAGTTTAACGCAAGGTCCGCATGCAAAAATAACTGATTTTCTCTTGCAGTTCTTGTTCCCACGCTTCAAGACTTGGATCATTGGATGGCTCCACAATTGGATGGCAGCGTCACAGCTTAGGGGGGCTTGAATGTCACTATAGTGGCGTTTCTATGATGACGTTTAAGCTCCCAATTGGATGGCAGCGTCACAGCTGAGGGGGCTTGAACGTCACAATAGTGGCGTCACTTTGATGACGTTTAAGCTCCCGATTGGATGGCAGCGTCACAGCTGAGGGGGCTTGAACGTCACAGTAGTGGCGTTGCTATGACGACGTTTAAGCTCCCAATTGGATGGCAGCGTCACAGCTGACCAAGTGTCAAAAGTCTTTTATTTTAATCGTATATCTATCAACAACTGTCTACAAGAGAATTTTAGCAGCTGTCCGCTCTGATCCGTAGTTGTTCCGATTAATATCAAGCCAAACCCAAATCAGAATCCTAAGCGATGGGCAACAGAATGCACGCGATCTTTCCTTCCTCATCCGCCATCCTCCTCTTCCGTTACATACAGCCTTACATGCGCAGCAATACCACATATGACGAGAGCTTACAGCTTATCCCGGCGGCGGGGACCACTGATGGAGATATCTGGAGTTGGGAAAACCCCTCACACCGACGATACAAAACGAACTAGAACTATAAGACTAAATTGTTGACGAGCCCGAAATTAAAAAGTCACTCGCTGACTAGTTGTGGTGTTGGCACGAAGCGTGATTGAGAGAGTTGTTGATTGATGACGGTGGCAGCGCTGGGCTGCACTTTCCACGCCGATGAGCCTACTGTGGCGGCGATAACGGGACTGACAGAGGCGGTTTTGGCAGTGGCGGCATGTGGGGAGGGCAGACGAGGCAGCTGCGGTGGTTGCGGCGGTGACGTGGATGGCGGTGGCCGGTACGCGCGAGCCCCGGAGAGAGGAGGAGCGGGGGGATGCCCGATGAGGGGGAGGGGGCGGGGTGCGGATGTGACAGCAGCGTCGATCAATATGCCTCCCTGATTGACTATTGTTACACAAATGACAGCAACTAAATCCGCGCGGGGCCGAGCACAGGCCCGGCGAGTGCGGGGCGGGCGAGAAGCTGCCGGAGGCGTGGGAGGCGGCGAGAACGCGTGAAAGGGAGAGGAGTTGAAGAGAGGAGAGGAAACAATGCGCAAAGGGTGGGACCGAGGCATCGAGGATGAATAAAGCAATTACGGTTGTGCTCGTACACAAGGGGGATGGGTAATTCTGAAACGCGGATCAGGTGCTATCGTTGCATTCACTTCTTGTAACGTAAGACGCGTGAAGAAAGTGATCGTGAAGAAAGAATAACAGGATTATAAAATGAACAGTACAATTGGAAACTATTTGTTCTTCTCCACGAACAATCTCAATCAAAGCACATGCCCACAAGTCTTGAGCAAAGCACAAGCCGTAACCAACACTTACATTCTTATTACGAAATTAGATATATAAATAGTACTAAATATGGAAATGAACGGTTGCTTGTCAACATTAAATGCAGAACGGAAAGTGTGGAAGTGAAAGTGTTAGAGGTTTGAAGATGACGAGTGCGTTTTAATTTAGTTAAATGGCCAATAAATATAAATGTAATAATAAATACATATGAATTACAAAAGCTGCACTATCATAAGATGTAATGAGGAAGTCTCAACAGCCGACATTATATTTTAGACCGACGATTGGACGCTTTTTAATACTCATAAAAACATGTATCAGAAGACGCAGTTTTACAACAATACCTAAGAACCTCGCAGAGATCATTAAAAATTTAGTTATTTTCATTCATTTCTATGATGACAGAACCACCTTTGAATACACACTCCGAGTCAACAGCTGCACAGTACATCACACACGAACCCAAAACATTCACGAGCATCACAAAAAAACATGTCCTTTTTTTAAAGTTCTACCACTGTTACAGCAAAACGAGCGACATGAAAACCGCGGCGGCTGAAGAGGGTAAACAGGAGTTAGGAAGTCGCAGTGACGTACGGACAACACGAGCGGCCTCCGCGGAACGCACGGCGGGTTCAACGCGAGAGCGCCCGACGCACGCGTGGGCACGTGTACAATGCGACACGCATCGCGAATAAAACGCGCCGCCGCGCGCGTCGCCCACGCCACCGCCCCCGCCCCCGCCCTCCGCCGCAACAGCAGCGCGTAAAGCCGGGGCCACCAGCCCTCGGCGAGGACTGCGCGTGATAGCGGGCGGGCAGCGGTGCTAACTCCATCGTTACTTACGCTTTCGCGGAGAGGGGGCCGGGCGCGCTGGACCCTAACGGAACGAACGGCCGCGCCAGCGAAACAAATTAATAATAAAAATAATATTGTACTCTCTCGTATTTTTTTTCTCCATTGGATAAATCTTTACACGCGCTGAGGCGTGTTTCAACTGAAATATCATTACTTAAATTTATCTATTTATAAAAATTGAAATCATTTTTGATTAGTTATTTGATCATGGATAAAGAAGCGTACTTGAACAAATATGAAGAGCCAATTACAATAGAAATGATATAATTTAAGGCGCTCAGGATAATCGGGTGATCCCAATCGACTTCGTATTTTCAGTTAGAAGTATGATGGTAAACTCCTGTCGTATACCTATCACATGCTGAAATAACAAATGAACTGAGATAAGGGAAAAACTTCAAATTCCATCATCAAAATGTTATCCGCAGTGAAAATAAACGTGAACGAAAACAGAAAAAAAAATTCTCAAAACGAACTTAGGTTGGAATCAGCCGTTATTATTGTGAGCGCCTCACGTTATATCATTTTTATTGTGATTGGGATTTCTTCTTCATATTTGTTCAAATACGTTTCTTTATTTATGATCAAATAACTAATCAAAAAATCATTTCAATTTTTATAATTGAGAGAAATTTAAATAATGATATTTCAATTAAACCGCGTGTAAAGAAGTACGCTCTATTTACAAATGGTATTGAGGCAACCCCTTTGTAATGTACGCTTGGACTAGAGGAGAAGAAGTTATTTGCCAACGTCAACATATGAGTTAAAAGTGTTCATACAGTTTAAAAGAGTTAAGTATGCTTGATCACAATCACAACATTTTGTCGAAAACGAGTCAGGTATAAAAGTTCTATAAAATGGAAGTTTTAGTTATATGCGTTACAATACAACACATGACAATTTCAGAGGTAGTTGTGAAAACATTCCGCTTTTACTCATCAAGAAAATAAATGTTAAAAGAAAGAAAAACAATATTGAAAAATAGAGATGAAAAAGGGAAAATATCCCTATTAGTTGATATTTATACTTAGACGTTGTAGTTATTACTCTTTATGGATGGAAATATATAGTACACAAATTTTGCAGCAAACACCACACCGGTGTAAGGGAAAAGCAACGTAATATAAACAGTGTTTGAGGGGAAATGCGTTATAAAGACGTCCAATACAGAACGTTTACACGTATACGCAATATAGCCGTATTTTCCCCACACCAGAATAGTCAGTAAACCGATTTTGTGCGGTTTCCGTTCCCAAAGTCGGTGAATCCTTCCACGGCCAGGATTCGCTTTCGGCGTCATTCTGGCGCGTGCCACTAGGGGGCGCCGGGGGGAGGGGGGGAGGCGTTGCCGGCGGCGCGAAAACCGGCGGTCGGGGCTTCGAAGCCGGGGGCGGCCGGTGTTCGGAACCAGTGTCCTATAACTCCCATATAACGTGGCGCGCTCTAGAGCATCACATTCTTACACGAACTAAAATACGAACTGCTACCAACGTTATTTAAATCGCGCGTGGGTTCTCGGGAAGCAAACACACGCGCTTGACACAAACGATTGCGCCGCTGTTCTTTTCTTTCATGCGTGTATTATTATGAATAAATGAATTTTAGAAGACAAACCCATAGTATTTAACTTCTTTTTTAATTTATTTCAGAAATCGCTTATAATCAAAGTGTATTCGTATTTCTTGCCCAATTATTATGTACGAAAGTTGGCGAGCGTTACCAGCAGCTGTATCCGGCGACACTAGCGCATCCTATAGTAGCAACCTATATCTTCGTCCCCATTTTGATGGAGAGTTGCCGGGCCTTGTTCAGAACCGCGGGCTCCGGGCACCGCACCGCGCCTGGGAATTGCGCTGATTTCGCACTCGGATTTGAGCCCCGCACGCGCGCGCGGGAACTGNNGGGGGGCGTTGAACGTGAAATATGAACAGCCTACGCATCGCATCGCTCCGGGCTTTCCGGGGGAGGTGGCGCTAGCGCTAGCAGGTGAGCTTCCAGCGCAGTGTGCCTCCCCCCGCTGCCATATAATTTACGTCCTGTACAGGGCGAACCGGCGCGGCGGCGTTGGCCTACGCGCCGCAATAATTAACCCTAACGCTGATGCGGATACTTCTAGGGTAATTAGAACGAAATTATCAGGAACACAGAAGCCATCAATTTCGCCCTGATTTCGCTCTTACACTTACTAATTAGGAGGAAGTTTTTCAGGCCGCTGTGGAATCACCGGCGAGGGTGCAATTAATGTGAGATGTGATTAATAGTAATGCGTATAATGTGGAAAGCGAGATCGAAATGTACTGGTCGCATTGGTCTCGTTTCAACCGTATCGCGGGGCACCAAATACGGGGACTAGTCGCTCCGCATGGGCTCAAATATTCGAATTTAGAGCCACCATTTGGTGAATCGGGTATAGGCGTGCAGTGCTGTCGTATAACGTATTGTTTGGGAAATTTGATATCCGGAGATAAATGTTTGAATAGTTTGGTCTAGTTTTAGCACAGACACATTCGTGTGTTTTCACATCTGATTTATTAGTATTTCAATAAATTAACTATTGCGAAAATTAAACATTCACTTGGAGAGGAGTCATTAATCCAACATTTATTAAAATCTTTAATAACATTGTTTTCTACGAGGACGAAACGAGTACAGGTTTATTAGAGACAGATTTTTGAACGCGCCACTTCACCAGTGAAAATAACTGAAGAGGGCCACCTTTCATTTGTCTAAAGTATTTTTTATGAAACATTTTGCGACGGTGAATATGATAATGATATAATCTGCCTCACGTACTCGCATATTACAAAGATTAAAGTATACTTCATAGTATCATTTTACGCGTAAACCAATATTACATTGTCGTGTGGTTTTTTTACCTGCTTTCTGCGTTTGATTTGGAAAAACGCTCGAGTCAGGGTAGGGTTTATGTGAAGACTTTCACTAGATATTGAAAGCAAAGGAGGTAAGTCACTGAAACCTAAAGCCAGTGGGCCTGCGGTCCACTCCTTTATTCTCCATTAATTTCTTGCGAGCCCACATATGAACCCATTGCTTCACCGCACATCCACATCCAGCGTCTACCCCAATGTTCTTGCCCCGACCGCACCTTTGTGCTGCGTGGACTATGAGCACGCTGTTACGCCCCTTTCTCGTTTCTACCCGCTTCCTCTGCTGTTGCCCGGGCCGCCCTCTACCTCTCGCAGCCTCCTTCCACACACACACACGTTCTTGGCCTGACCTACCCTGCCTGCCCCCGCGCCGTCCCTCATTAGCGAGCCCTTTGTCCGGCGGCAGCGTGGCCCAAAGGGCTGCTCGCACCTTGGCGGCCCTTTGATCGCCTTATTTACTTACGTCGCCCCGGGTGGCCGGCTGGCTGCCCAGCCGCCCGCGCGCCAGCTCGCCCGCCCGCGCCGCCTGCCGCTCGAAATGCTTCAGGGATCTGCCGCCGTCCGCCACCCGCCAACTAACGCCCCGCGCGTCAAACCACCGCCGGTCGCAAGTCTTCAGGCCTCTGCCCGCCGCGCGCGCCAGCTCGCTCCCGCCCGCGCCCGCCAGTCCCCCTGCCCGTTCGCCCGTCCGCCGCTGCTTCCGCCGGGTTGCCCTGCCCTGTCTGCCTAGCCGCCGCCGTCACCCGCGCCTGCCGCCTTCGCCAACAGCCCCGCCGCCCGCAAGACTTCAGGCGCTCCTGTCCCGCCTGCGCGCCAGATGCTCGCCCACCTGCCGCGGCTCGCCGGCCCGCCGCCTTTCCGCCGCCGACCTCCGGCCTCCGTACCGCCCTACCCGCCCTGCTCGGCCCGCCCAGCCCGCAAGGCTTCAGGCCTCTGCTCCGCACGAGCGCGGCTCCCACCCACTCAGCTTGTGTGCTTTCTGCAGCCGCGCGCAGGGGCCGGACCCGCGTGACACTCAAAGAGTAGAAGACCAACGTTACAATTATGGACAAGTATTTACATTCCTACCGAGTGGCCCAGGGTGTAGCGCGCTGACTTCGCATTCCGGAGGCCGCGGTTGAATCTTCGTGCCGGCTATCCTATCTGCGGTTTTCGTGGTTTCCCTCGGTCATCCACGCGAATGCTGGGATGGTTCTACTCAAATTCCACAACCGCGAAACCGGCGACGCGAGCACAATTTGAAAGAAACTGAGATATTACAGTTGAAAATTTGGAAAAAGTACCAAATTTCAATTTTTAAGACGATATAATTTTCAATTGGTACGTTCTTTACCAATGATATTTTACAAATGTAATTGTACTGTTATGTATAAAAACACAGAAAAATAAAAAGTTGTGATTCTATTCCTTCTTTGGGAAAGTATTCTCTAAAAATCGAATTTCGTTTATTCGCTTTCCATAGATTTGGTTGCAAATGTTTATAAAAAATGTTTTAAAATATATTTATATTACAAAAGCTTAGAAGGTATGCAAGTAATATTTCTATTTGTATGTCAAAGTATACTGAATCCAATGCTTTTTTTCTAGAATGTTCAAACAACCCACAGCTGAGTATTTTAGAAGAGTAAATGACTGCAAACTCGAAAACAGGCATATGGCCTGAAGCGCAAATAACCGCCATTTGTAAACCAGGTACAATAAACAAAATAGAATTGTCTTTGAACAGCGAATATATAAGGACATTTATTCAAAAAATATTAATTTTTTTTGGAGATGTTGGAACACAAAAATGGATTGTCCCATGCGTGTGTTCTCACTGAAACACAAATGGTGCGCTAGTTTCTCACTACCAGCACTACATCGTCACGCAATAAGAACCTAAATAATTAGTCACATGATGGATCAATAAACCGAACAGCAGCCCTGGGTCAATACACTTAAGACCTCACCATCAAGTGAAGTACAATTGGGTTAACTTCGTAATGCTGGTTAAATTCTTCGGAGATAAGTTAAAAAGGGTTTTAAAGTATTACAATTTTTAATTATTTTTTTTTTGGTTATCAATTGTGTATTATTTCAAAATTTGAATATAATACCTTTAAAAAAATGTACAACACTATCTGATCTCAATATTTAGTAAGAAACTACGAGGAAAACAGTTGTAATTTAGATTGCCGACGCTACGCAGAATCGATTCTTTCCCGTGGCCTTCCTCTCTCGCCTCTGTTGTCTCGGGCAACGTCTGCTCTCCATCCTCACGCGGTTTGGGCTGCGCTAACAGGCCTCTTCCAGGTACCGCGCCGCCGACGTGGGAAGAGCGACCCGCGGAGCGGCAGGAGAGGCGGCGGTAGGCCATGCTCACGGCGCGGGCGATAAAAAACTCCGGGGAAAACCCGACTAATGGAGGAAGCTTTCAAGGCAGTGGCAATCGCACATAAAAAAAAGGACGGAAAAGAAGCGCTGCGAACGCCTCCATTATATTTCGATTTTGGTGGTTCGTGTAAACGGTGGCTTCGGCTGTTTTACAGAAAGTCGTACGTGGAGACAAAAAAATCAAGAACCTTTTCCTTTATGTGATATATGCTCTCCCTCTAGCATCAGACTCATAACACACGCCTTTAGATATTCGTGCCCTGACTTCTCCTCGCGCCCGTATTAGTAGATATTGCACAATTGTTTGTTTTCACATAAAATAACGCAAACACGTGTGTCTACGTGTGCACGTTTCTAGCGAGAAATCACGACTCGATTTATCATCGTGTAACGGAGCCAGTCAAGCATACACAGATTTCCTACTAGCTACGTCATTTTTTCCAATTCTGGTAATCGAGATTTCCGCTTGAGTGAATACGAAGAAATTTATTTGAAAAATATATAGATACCCAACGTTCGCGATGAAACATGGTGAAGTAAATCTTCCACCACTAAAAAAAAATCAATTTCACATACGCGTATACATTTCGTGTTCACAGAGCGATAAGAGCGATAGTTTCAATAAATTTCTAGGAAAATCACCAGTTGAGTAAATAATAAAATAAAAAGCGCACCCCTTTTCATTTTACTGTTAGAACTAATTTGAAGCCATACACTGGAAAATGACAACAGACTCGACGAACGTACACCAGCGAAGCTCACTTTATATGCGGGGGACGTGATCAGCAGCAATAAAAAAACACACGAAACGCACAACGAAACGCATTTCGCAATGCGAAATATTCGCAAACGTGATTCAAAATTAACAACTTCATTCCAGCAACCAACCATTTCATTAACTTTATTTAGCAATTTACACAAAATGCTATTTTTGTTCTTTTATACCAGTCATCTTGAAAGGTACGTTATGCTGACTGATTGCGAACGGGATGAAGATGTCAAGACGGCGACGGTTCAAGAAGTGCCCGAGACTGTGCTCGGCGGCAGAGCAAAATTGGTCCAGGCGGACCGCAGACAGTCCTAATTCTAATTATTTGTTTTCGCCCATCAATTAGCCGGCGCTCCGCATAATTAACGAGGGCTCGCCGGCAGTTAATCCCCGACGAGCCGCCCAGCGCTCTCGCCGGCTCCCTCGTGCGGCTCAGCAGGCCGGCCGCCCGGCCGCCCGCCTCTCCCCGCCGGCGAGCGCTCATATTTAATGGAACATCTAATTACGGCGGTAGCAAACAAAGTTGTCGACCGCTGCAGCCGCTCACGAATTTTTCTCGTTTCCGATGGGCGGCGGCGGCGGTGGTGGCCGGAGCGAGGCCGGAGTGATAGTGGCGGCGGGGGCGGGTCGACAGCGGGGGTGGAGGCGTGGGTGGGGGTGAGCCCGTGTGCGCCGGTGGAGTAGCGGCGGGGAAGGAATTGACGGTGGAGGCGGGGTCGAGATTGTGGTAAGGGAGCAGATGGAGACGCAGGCGAGGACGAGATCGGGGTAAAGATGCGGGCGGGGAAATGGAGGCGGAGACAGAGTTGGTAGGCACAGGGATGGAAACGGGTGTGAAGGGGTGGCAAGAGCGGGTATGGAAGCATGGTGATAGGATTGGGGGAAGGGCATTGATGGAAGGGGAGGCAGCATGGATGGAAGCGGGATGGAGGAGAGGCGGCAGCGGGTGTGGAGGCGGTCGGCAACGGGTGTGGAGGCGAGGCGGAATGGGTGTGGAGGCGTGTGAGCAGCGGGTGCGCAAGGTGGCGGTAGCGGAGATGGAAGCACGTTGGCAGCAGTAATAGAAGGAGTGGCAGCGGGTGTGGAAACGGGTGGCAGCGGGTGTGGCGAAGGTGTGGAGACGTGGCGGCAGAAGGTGTGGAGGCGCGGCAGAAACGGTTGTGGAGGCGAGGCGGCAGGGAGTGTGAAGGCGGGTGACAGTGGTTGAGGAAGCAATCGGCAGCGAGTGTGGGGGCGGGCGGCTGCGGGAGTAGCGGCGAGGCAGTGGGTGTGGACGCGAGGCGATAGCGCGTGTGGAGACGTGGCGGCGGAAGGTGTGGAGACGTGGCAGCAACGGGTGAGCAAGCCTGACGGCAACGGAGATGGAAGCACGTTGGCAGCATTAATGGAAGGAGTGGCAGCGGGTGTGGAAACGGGTGGCAGCGGGTGTGGCGAAGGTGTGGAGACGTGGCGGCAGAAAGTGTGGAGACGTGGCAGCAACGGGTGTGCAAGCCTGACGGCAGCGGAGATGGAAGACACGTCAACAGCGTCGATGGAAGGGGCGGCAGCGCGGGTTGGAGCGGGGCCGGAGTCGACGCGGAGCGACGGCATCAAGGCAGGGCTGCAGGGCAGGGGGCGGGGGGCGGGGGCGAGCGAAAGTTCGGAGGAAGCTGCGAGTGAGAGGCGGCGGAGAGAAGACGCCGCCGACAGTTCGTCCGCGCCGCAGCTAATTTCCGGAACGCTGGCTGCGAGGGTGGATCGCGTGCGTCCGCGAACGCCGCGCTGCGGGAAAAGGCGACGGCCGGGAAGTTGCTCGGCCGCTTAGACGGAATAAGCGACATTGACGTTGGGTCAAGAAGTTACCAGTTACCTTCCTTTGCTTATTCCTGGAGCACGCTTTAAAGGAGACGTCAAGGGCATAAAGGGATCTGAGAAGGAAGACACTTCTTCAAATAGCGGAAACTGATGTTTTTTTTTTTGCACATTTGGTAATGTGATATTTTGATGCTAATGAAAAAAATTTTATTTTGTCTCTCAAGAATCTTGACAAGCGTTACTATAAAAAAGGTCCGACAGCACATAAACTATCTTTCTATCGATCGTCTTTTAAGAGTATGGTTTTACGAACATTCATTATCCACTGAGGTGGCGGTGCAACGTTTGCATTCTAGAAACACACGTTTTGCGCTACACATAATGTATCTAGCATGCGTTTGTGTCGGACGGTAGAATGAACATTATACACACAACAGTATTTCTACTTAAAATTGATAAAACATCCCTTCAATAATCCACGAAAACACTAGGTTGAAGTCTCCTACACAAGTGTCGGTGCACAGGTATGAATAAAACTTATTAAGGAATATAAAATTAAAATCAATATTAATAAATATTAATCCACATCAATCAAGCAATCAAAAAATGAAAGGCATATACCTACAAAAGGGGTGTACGAAGGCCAAGCAAACGCGAAAGAAGTGAATGAAACGGAACGAGGAGAAGGAACCGCACAAAACGCCCAATAAACTTCCTCGCGCGGCCCAGCGCACGCGTACTTCCAGGTGCAGAAACGGCCCGAATTATGAATTCTAACGACCGCACGCGACAACCATAAAACGAGCGCAGCAACACGCCCATCTGCCGCGTCCGCCCCCGCGAAAACAAAAAAGAAGGATCAGAAATAATCGCGCCAGATATCTCCGCTAATGAGGCCACGGGGCGGCGGGGTGGGTCGGGGCGGGGGCAGTGGGCGGGGTAAAAAATATCGATCGCGCGTCTTCATGTGAGCCGCTGGCTGCCTACCGCGCCCCAATGCGGATTCATCAGTGAATTATTAATGCAATTAGAGGCCGCTAGAGCGCAGATTAGACGCACGCGGCGGTTGCGGCGGAGGGGGGGGGGAGCCCTGTCGCTCGCCGTGTTCCCTGGCCTTCACGCGAGGCACGGCGCGGCGCGGCGCGGCGCTGGTGCTGTTTCGCCCGAATTTTCATTGCTGGGCAAACGGATGGAAGCGCACGATTCATGCAGCCACGCCCCCTGCCCCCCGCCCGTGCATTTTTAATTTAGTACGCCATGTTCGGGTCTAGTTGACGATCATGTCAGACACGATCACGATCAGCGTGTTTTGATAGAGAACGTTTTCATTATCACGGAATGGTAAAATTTATTCTGTTTCCTTAATTATACACACATACATGTATCTTTAAAAATAATCAAATAACAATTATTTAGTCAAACTATGTGTACATAAGAAATATGACAAATTTTATTTTTATTTTACTTTCTTGCACTTCCTAATTTTGTTCATTGTAGTACTCAATTATCAGGAACTTTTCGGGACCATTTTTAACACATGTAGATGCAAATAAATTATTAGAATTTTTACGATAAATAACCAAGACTGAATTTGTGTACCAATATGTTTTGAATTTTGTATTTTAAAGTTGCAGCAATGCTTTACGGAGACGGCCGCCCTTGTTTTTAAAGTCGATTCACGGGCCTGTGGCCACCGGCTTCAACAATTTATTTCCTCTTTTGTCCGATAAACGCAGTTTTAATGGACTCTGAAACTCAAATTTAGCGTGGGCTTCGGTCTGGTTTCTTTTTTAGAAAATAATAAAACAGGGCGAGTGTTTGAGTTACAAACACACATGCACGCACGTACACATTCACCTACTCCCCCGCAGAGAGCCCTCCTTTGCAATATACATAACGATTTCGATTCACAGGGCCACGCAGCTCATGCATAAGTTATAAGTCCGCAGGGAGTGAACTGGATGACCAGCAACACATAGAAGGAACGGAAAAAAATCGATACACCGAAGGAATTTAAATGCAATAAACCACGGAAACTACTGCGGAAAGATCCACTCACGAGATAAAAAAAAACTTTCCCTGTCGAGGGCAATATTAGTATTTCCCGTTCAGAGTAAGTAAGAAGCGGGGCGGAAAAGTAGCCTACAAAACAGTTAAAGCGCACAGGAAGTTGGCTCGTTTTCCGCTACCGTTTCGGTTCTATGAAATCGCCCCGAACTCCTTTCCGCGAAGAAGCCGTAAAACCGAACATCCGGAACAAGGGCGCGAATTCCCGGCGTGAAGAGCGGACGACGGGGCGACCGGGGGGGGGGGGGGGTCTGTGACTAAGCAAGAGCAGAAGAGACCCATCCGTTGTCGTTCTCGTCACGACTACACCTCGCGCTTAATTATACGGCGGAGTTATACGACCTATCAAGTTCGAAACCAATTAGGTCTCTTTAATGCACGTCTAAGCCACCTTGGCTGTAATATCGGTCGCCGGGGGCGCGGCGGTCGCGGGCAAGTGGAGGGGGGAGAGGACAAGCTACGCCTGCGGTGACGGTGCAGGAACGGTGGCAGCGGCACTAATACTGGAGGCAGAGCAGTACGAGACGAGTGGAAAAGAACAGTTGTGAAGGACAGAATTATACAAAAAAAATAAGGGAGGGAGAGAGAGGGGGAGAGAGTGAAAGAGAGAGAGACAGAGAGATAGAGACAGAGAAAGAGACAGAAAAAGAGAGACACAGAGAGACAGAAAAAGAGAGAGAGACACAGAGAGACAGAAAAAGAGAGAGAGACACAGAGAGACAGAGAGAGAAACAGAGAGAGAGACAGAGAGAGACAGAGACAGACAGAGAGAGAGAGAGAGAGAGAGAGAGAGAGAGAGAGAGAGAGAGAGAGAGAGAAGAAAAACAAAACGTGAAGAATACCGAAAGGTATAGCTACATATTTACGTATTTTAAAGCTCTCAGTTCTTATAAAATACTGAACATGAACTCACCCCACTTCAAAAAGGTCTGTAGATCTAAGCCGAAAAAATACCAACCTGCAACAGAAGAAAAAAATAAAGCTAGTACATTGATATCATGCTAACATTTGAAACAGAATATGCACAGAATATTCTAATGTAGCAAACATGACAATGGTGAACTCTCTAGTTTTATGCAATGATCACTTTAGTTTGTGCATAAGTCTCGATATCCACTTAGTTATCTTTGTTTCCGTGAATGTACCTTAATAAATATAAAAGTTGTGTTGAGCGAACTAATTAAGAGTACCGACACAAAAATTGGTTTCGAAAAAACAATTCTCTCCTGTCTTTGAAAGTGTGGATAGAAGACAAAATACCGGAAAGTATGTTCTAACGGAAAGCTATAAGAAATATGACGACAAAAAATGCGTCGTCGTGAAATTGATCCATTAAAGGAAAAAGGACACTGAGTAAACTGGTCATTCATTTCCCGGAACCAATTTTCTTGACTTGTATAGGTTTTACAATGCAGTTTTAATTTAAAAAATTGTAATTTTGTACTACTTAAAGAAAATATAATGGCTAGCCTGAATCAAATTCATCAGTTATCTGATTTTGACGCGACAAAAAACGAATGAACAAGTTTTTTATCAAATACAAATTCTATTTCTATTTGATAAAATTTTCTTCTAAAATATTCTAATGTTTTATAAGGTATAATATATATTTTTATAACCCTCGCAAAATGTTTCTCGACTTCTAACGATTCTTCTTCTACAAACTCTCTGATATTTCCCTGACTTTTCCAGAGCAATGATATTCACTGATTTACCGCTTTTCCAGAAAGTAGCCAAATTAATAAATAACGACGTAGACAGCTATAGAGGAAATTCTCTACGAAAGGACCTCTACTTTGACAGGACTCTTGATCTCTTCATACAAAAAATCACTTCATGCAGGGCGATAACATTGCAAGAGATTGTGTTGAAGCCATTTACAAATGAGCTAAATGTGAATGAACGCACTGACATAATGAGTGCATGAATATAACCCCTGTTGCCAGCAGTGCCCAAGCGGTAACTGTCAAAGCGGTCCCTTCTTGTAGTAATCTCTCTATACCAGGTTTGTCCAACTGGCGCCCCGCGGTGACATTTACTGTGGGCCGCGAAAGGTTATTAGTCAAAAGTCCCCTGCATCCATATCTGGCGAGAGCATTGTGCCCCTAGCGCACGCGGCCTGCTGGGGTCAACATCCCCTTTAATGTCAAAATATGTGACTTAAATATTGTTTGCAGAAAATTCAGAAATAAAAAAATAACATTCTACTGTGCTCCCCCCGTTTCAGAGCAGCCGGACACAGTACCGAGATCAACCACACAGGTGTCAGGAGTGCCACAGGGATGTCAGGTATGGATCGTCCGAGTAATGAAAATACGGCCCGCAACCATATTAATTGTTTTAATTGTGACCCTTGAGACCGTGCAAGTTGGACACTCCTAATCTATAGGAATGCGTGTTCACGGCCGCAAGGCAATTGCAGAAGCATCGCCAAGCGAATGCACTGGTGTTCCTACCGCCGACCACTCGGGTGTTTTAGCACGCAGCCTACGAAGGCAGAAGCGGCTTCCGCGAAATGACGAGAAGGCGCCGCCTGACAGTGTCGTTAAAGCAGCCGGCGCGCAACGCCCTTCCCCTCCACCTCCACCCCCTCCACGCACGGAATCGCTTTCGCTGAGCACTCGATGCATCGACCGGCCGGCGAGCGTGGCCTGCGTGGAAGGCTTTCGGCCGCTGCGGGCTCGAGATGGACGAGGTGAAGGTTCAACGCGTTGCAAGGACGGATGGGGGAGGCGGGAGGGGGGGAGGCGGGACGGGGCGGGTGAGGCGAGACCGAAGATGAAAAGACGAAGTAGGCGATGGAAATCGAGATGAGATATGTTCGAGGAGTAGTGAATACAAAATGTGATGCGGGGCGGGCGGGTGTCTGGGTGCGTAGTGCGGGCAAGGCAGGCGGGGCGGGGTGCTGATACAGTATTTGGTGAGGTTAAAACTTTGGATTCTGCCATTTCAGTACAATATAAGAGACGTGAAAATAATTCATCGCAAAAAATCTAATTTTCCAGGACAATCTAATTAAATCAAAGCCTTAAAAACGCAGAAAAAAGTCCTACTTCACTGTAGTTGAATACATCATCCCAAGTCCGCGCAGCAACGCAGTGGAGTGTATTTGAGTTCAGAAGCCTTCGCCACAGGGTCCGGGGGGGCTCCGGGCGGCCGGGGGTGCAGGGCGATAGCCGGCGGCGCGGGTCGACAGCAGGAGTCGTGCGGAGATGATAGCGAGGCGAAGCGAGGCGTGGCGTGTGCCCAGAAGGTCGGAAAGAGGCGTCACGAGAAGCACATGGAGGGCGGGGCGGGCGGGACGAGGAGGGACGAGCGTGTGCGGCGGCGGGCGGGCGAGGCGAGGTGAGGCGAGGGTGTGTCGGAGGGCCGGAAAGAGGCGTGACGAGAAGTCGCGCTGGAGGGAGGGGCCAGACGGGACGAGGCGGGACGAGCATGTGCGGAGCGGGAGGGTGAGCCGAGGCCGAGACTGGTTAAGGGTGTGCCGGAGGGTCAGGAAGATGCGCGCCCGAGAAGCCGCGGTGAGGCGGGGCCGGACGGTGTGGGTCTGGACGGGACGAGGCGGGACGAGCCTGGGCGGTGGCGTGGCCGTGCTAAAGGGCCGCGCCGCAATCGCCGCGCGAGCACCCTGCCGCCGCCAGTGCTCGGGCGCTCGCAAATTGTCCCCGGCCGTAAAAGGGCGCCTCTATAAAACTGGGCGAGGGCGCGCACGGAGCGGACGCCCGGAGTAGCTTGCGGGTCAGTCGGGGCGGCTGGGATGGGGTGGACGAATCGGCGGGGCAGGGCAGGCGGGATGGGCAATTGGGCGGGTGGGGTGGGGTGGTTGGGAGAGGTGGGCGGGGTGTGCAGTTGGGCGGGGTGGGCGAGGTGGGCGGGGGTGCAGTTGGGCGGGGTGGGCGGGACAGGCGCCGTCGTCAGCAGAGCCACGGAGCGGCCGGCATAACAAGGCAGGCGGTGGCAGCCGCGGAAGAGACAAAGCCGTGAAGGCGCGGCGCGGAGACGCCTGACACGGCAGAAGGCGGCAACCGAGAGCCGGTGTTGTGGTAGTCGGACGCCGCACATACGCCCCAGCGGCGGGAATGATAAAAGTTTGATCCTTGGCGACTGTCCTGGGGACGGTCTCAGATGTTTACTACGAGCTCCTCGACCTATGATGTCGTCCCTCATACTCGCCGACCCTCATGATGGTATTAAAGAAGAAAGACTATTGCACCCCCCACCCAAACTACACATTTCTAATAAGCTTCGATGATGTTTTACGTCTATATTAATGTATTCAATGACAATGCAGTCACAATAATTTACTATTATAAGTAGGGCTGCAAACCACGCCTCTCACAAGCTTGGGCAAAAAACTTCGCTTACTTTGTGGGGGAGAGTATGGGACATATTTGGTAAGTATTGTGTTTGCTATGGAAGCATCATATACAATATTAGAATGTGATTCAAATATTTGAATGCGCCAATGAATATTTGTATCATGAATGGAAATTCGAAACACGAGCCAAGCAAAACAATTTGGCAGAATTCATTCAGGCCACACGTGCCCGCAGGCTCCGCCGCTTGCCAGCGCATCGCGTCCAAAGCACACACACCTTTCCTCAAGTTTCGACCGGAAATTCCCCGTCAGGAGATACTAAATGCTTCTTCACCACCCGAAAAAAAAGGCCCATTGGAAGCCGTCCTTACAACAGGCGCGCTCGTCGTCCGCCGTCCACAGATACAGTCGGGCTGCCAGATATTTTCGTGGTAACCTTCACGGGTACGAATTTCAACGCCACCTGGCGCGTCGCTAGCCCATTAATTCCCACGTGTTGCCCCGCCACAAACCGAGACGTGGCAGACGCCTTCTCCCCCACTCCCACACCGCCGCTGTCGACGGAAACCGCAGCGCCGAGGCGCCGTTCCGATGGTCGAGCGGCCCCGCTCAGAATAAAAAAGGCTCACGTAACGAAGAAACAGGCCCGCGATCTGAGGCCGAGCGCACGTGTACTTCGGCTTTGAAGACTTCCTCGCGTAGCCACCTGCGCCCGCCGACACTTCCGCTGGAAGAGACGGGTGGGGGAGGTCCGAGGGCACTGAGGAACGAAAAGCTGGACAGAACGTGGAAAGTAGCACTTCAAAATCGAGCAGAAAATCGTGTTACCGATGGGTTCTGATAATGATGGTTATGGTAATGATGGGCGGTAGGAGCAGTAGCAATAAACGAGAGAGAGAGAGAGAGAGAGGGCGAGAGAGGAAGAGAGAGTGAGACAGGGAGAGAAAGAGGGAGAGAGAAGGAGAGAAAGAGGGAGAGAGAAGGAGAGAAAGAGGGAGAGAGAGGGAAAAAGAGGGAGGGAGACGGTGAGAGAGTAAGGGAAGGGGAGAGAGAGGGGAGAGAAAAGGAGAGAGAAAATGAGGGAAAAGGAGAGAAAAGGACAGAGAAAAGGGAGCGAAAAAGAGAGGAAAAGAGAGAGAAAAAGAGAAAAGGGAGCGAAAAAGAGAGGAAAAGAGAGAGAAAAAGAGAAAAGGAAGAGAGAGGGAGAGGGAGAGAGAGGAGAGAGAGGAGAGAGAAGGAGAGGGAAGGAGAGAGAAGGAGAGAGAAGGAGAGAGAAGGAGAGAGAAGGAGAGAGAAGGAGAGAGGGAGAGAGAGGGAGAGAGAGGGAGAGAGGGGAGAGAGGGGAGAGAGAGAAGGGGGGAAACAATTCCATTCTCGGTCAATTTGGTCCGAAGAAGAGGGGGCTTGAGAACAAGAAAGGACAAAAAGAGAAAGGATCCCAAGAGGCGATATCATAGGAGTGAAATCCTTACGAACAGACGAATGTTATGAAAGAAATTAAACAAATTAGGAAGATTAATGAATACTTCAAATGCGTTAACAATATCAACACAATGAATGGAACCCTCAAAAGCAACATTATGAGAAAATTCTGCTACAGAAGAAAAAAAAAATGTTTAAAAAATCAAGAGAACTAAGAAAATGAAGCTCCATATAATAAGCAGGAATTAATAAGAAGAGAACGAGAAGGAAAGAAAAAAACGCGGGGAGCGAGGAGAGAACCCGAGAAAACGGCCCCCCGTCCAAAAAACGAAACCGGACAGAGCAAAAAAAGGGTCAGCAGAGTCGCAGTCTTCGGAGATCAGCGACAAGTGGCAAGTGGCAGCGGTCGCGGTCGCGGTCCCAAGCGCCTGTCCAAGCTCCGCCGGCTCTCGAAGCCGTGGCGGGGGCGACGGCACACGTGCGTCGCAGGCGCGTCGTGTCGTGTCGCGTCGCGTCGCGTCGCATCGCGTCGCCGCATCCGGCGCGCGCTGGCACGGCGCGCCGCGCTTCGGCGCAAGGCCAACTCCCGCGCTCGCGGACTCCACGAACTGGTGATGTTAGCAAACATCGATGTTCGCAATGAAATCATCGATGTTCAAAACACATCGACGAAAAACCATCGATGTTTTTCAACATCTATGATTTTTGGACTGGATTAGTAACTTCCGACATAAAATTTTGTATGCATTTAAATTTAATTAGACAAGGGTTGTGTTTATTAATTCGCCGAATAATAAACGGTACAGGTACGAGAAGTAAGCACGAAATAGGAATAATAAGGGTACGAGAAGAAGGAGCAGGCCCTACACCCTTTTGCGAAATGAATATGAAGAATGAGGAAATATAAGGGCATCGAGGTCACCTCGGGCGAGAGAGTTTGGTGGATGACGGTAGTACAAGTACACCGTCCCTTCGGTCACAACACATGAACTGACATTGTTACTATCAGTAATTATTTCATGTTTTAACTTTTACAGTAGTGTGTCATGGGATTTTTTCATTCAGAAATAAAACTTCGGAAAAGAAGAAACATTGATGTTAAAAAAACATCGGTGTTAATACATTGATGTTTGGAAAACATCGATGTTTTAAAAACATCTACATCGATGTTGCATCCTTACCACAAACAGGAAAAAGCTCCAGGTACCTCCCCCAGCGGGGGGGGGGTGCTTTAGCTAGTTCAAGCTCTAAGCTATCGACTGGCCTCCCAACGTGTGCAGTACTGTAGAGCATGTAAGCGCGTGTGTGTGTGTGTAAACAGGGAAAAGTGAATTACACTACGTACACACTAAAAGAAAGAACGTGCGCTGTCAGAGACCCATTTGTTGGGAAATTGTCTTTGGTAATCACTTGGTATTTATAGGAGAAACCTCAAAAATCTACAGATCAGAGTAGCTGGCCGCTGGAGTTCTGGTTGAGACAGATAAATTATTATTTTTGACTTATTGACAATAACAAAAACGCAAAAGGAAATGGCGTCAGTTTGATTCCTACACAAAGATTGTTCTTTGTTAAAGCATCGCTTTTCGCAAATTTGCATTAACTAACACGCTTACATTGTTTACTAGTAACAATGTGACTGCATTAGTTCTTTCACCAGAAATGCGTTAGATTACGACTCTTGAAGAAGGAAAACCGAGAACAGCTTTCCTCTGTGTGGCCATGTGATGATGCCAGACGCCACACCAGACATCAGCACCGGAAACCACACGAACCGCAAAGCAAAATGCAGAACAAGCGGAGTGCACACAGCATCATTCCAAGCGGAGTTCTTTCAACATTAACGAAATCATCTGTGAATGGTTCTCCCTAGACACCAGAACGCAGCAAAAACATTAATCAGCTTCATTGCTTCTCCTATTGCCAAGTTGCCAATCATGATAAAGAGTCTTATTGATACACAAAAAGAGAATTTTAATATGTTCACATCTGTAAATATTGAGATTCAATTTCACTGTCAATCGACAATAAGTCGACAAGGGAGCAAAAACTTAGCAAAACCTTAATGTTAAATGATATGTTAAATTCTCCAACTTATCTATATAACATATTTCATTTATATGTATAAATTAAAGGAATACTCATTTCGTCAGATTTCCGGAAACTTAAAAAAATACATAAACACCGAAACAATTTCGATTTTAACTGAAAAAATGCAAATATTCTGAGAAGTTAATCCATAACTTAATGTTACGTAATATACCGTAACTAAATGTTACGCCTATATCCTCATACTTAGTCCTTCACAGCCTACGATGCAGCTGACGTCATGCCACCAAAAAGGACGAAGCTCCAGTATTATCATGTTCAGATTCAGCACTGACAAACTATTGTCGCTGCAGACCCAATTTTCTACACACTCGACATTTGTATTCCACTCATTTCTACAAAACGGGGATCGTAATCTAGTTCGTAAAGGTCATCACCTTTACCGAAATTTTCTCAAGTTTCCGTCATTCGAAAAGCGAACTTCGTGAGTATAACGAGGTCGTTACAAGCAATGCCACTATCATCGTCGTCGATTGTAAAATGATCGCCGTTCCCCTTTCGGTGGTGGTGGTGGTGGTGTTGGGGGCGGCGGGGCAATGATGTAGTGAGGGCGCAGATGGGGCTTACGCATCTGACGGGCGCGGCAGTTCGCGGCCTCCTCGCCGGACGCGCTGGCAAATGCCTGCAGGCCTGGGGTCTGCGGCCGCT